>SKCR01027382.1:0-497270 GCA_019454045.1 Zanthoxylum bungeanum | reverse complement strand
AGAATAGGTGGTTTGGTAGCGGGGTTTCCATAGTTTCCAAAAAAAAAAAAAAAAAAAAAAAAAGTAACTTTGAGGTTATCAATTTGTTTGTATATTAGTCCTCAAGGGTGTGATTTTGTGGCAGAAAGCTTAGGATTTGGTTGTCAGGTCTTGGGTTCGAGTGTCAAGTCCTGAGTTCGAGTCTAGGGAGTACATTTCTTGTAAAAACCTGAGGCAGTTTTAAGTTTTACTCAATCCATTTAAGCTTGAATCTCGAATCGGGTGGTTTGACGGGATTTCCACGTTTTCAAAAAAAAAAAAATATGTATGCATATACATCAAATGTCAAATGAATTTAATTTATTAAAAACGGGTTCAAAGTATGAAGATGATTTTTTTTTTTTGAAGAAGAATAAGAATATTTTCTTCTATTAAAATAAAACAATTCATCCCTTTATATTTTTAACTTTTTCTCATAAAAGATGGACCTAAATGAAGTATTCCAAATTTAATTGGATTTCAATTCAATTTTGTCTTATCTTCGACACACATAAAAAAAGAAGAAAATATACGTAAGATGATGTTTACAATTCTTTAGCTCAATGCTTCTTAAATTGTATTCAGTACACGTGTTCTATTTAGGTGTCAATAAATTCTCTGTGCCTCAAAATTACTTTATATTAAAACATAAAATATTTAAATTATAAACTAATAATAATATGTAATAAAAAAAATTAAAAAAAACACAGTTAATTTTCAGAGGCAACTCCGTTTTGGTGCAAATATTTAACAAATATTTACCACATCAGTGAATAATTTTTTAAGATGTGCATTTCCAATCCACCAAAAAAACAAGACTTGAAAGTATGAACTGTCAATCCGATAGGCCATTTCATCCTGCAGCTTGAAAATCCCCGAAATCATCATCTGGCATATCCTGAGTACTTTCTTTTTCAGGGGAATGTTCTTCTTCTTTTGAGATTTCTTTGGTTGAGTCTGGGGACTCATCCTTAGAAGTTCCTTCGAGACTGAGCTTTTGCGGCGAGTTCAAGGGACTCTTCTGAACAGCAGCAGCAACAGGTGAAAGAGGTGCTGGGGGAGGTGGTGGTGGTTTGAGACAAATCACGGGTTCTTTACCATTACCCTTATCGTCCAATATGAGATTGTTCAGACCCTGCTCAAAAAACTTGGATTTTACGAGGCCACTGCTTTTCTGATGACACCAATAGGAGAAGCATTCCATGAGAAACTAAAATATTAAATATACGGCATGCGCTATTTGACATCCTTGACATGGAGATACAAATAAGCTTACATTCTTTAGTTGGAGATGAAGGGTCTCCCCTTCTTTTAAACTGTAATCAACAGATGAAGTATTCTGGAATTGCTGTTCCATCTCTTCTGCGGTTTTCTTTTTGTCCAGATAACTTCACAAAAAATTCAGAAACAGCATTAGAAATATCGTTGCTGTAGTTAACTGTATAAACTACCAAAAACTTGCCTCTAAAAAGCAGTGTGACAAAAAGATTTTTTTTTTCAAACAACAGCGCACATGGGTAGATGAATAATACTTTATGTGATCATGAAGTGCTGCTTGGAAGTCATAAGCTTCTGTTCTTTCCCGGAATCCAATGCCAATGAAAGCATGTCTAAGGCGACCACCTATGTAACTTCCAAAATGTTAAGTTCGATACTCCAAAGTAAAACAATCAACAGAAGAAATTAAGAGTAACAATAATACATCTAGAGAGGCTTATAATTAAATATAGGAATCAAATACTATAGGGGCATCGAAAATAGAAAAAGACGAAAGAGAAGGATATGGGTGATCATAACAGGGGCAAATATTTTGAAAATGCAACCAAAGCAACACAAATCGTGATTTAGTATTACATATAGGGAGACCTTGAAGAGAAATAAGAAGAGAAAGGCTAGCGGGAACAGGTAAGGGAGAATCTAACTTAATATTCAGCAAGGGATATGGATGGAAAATCCAACTATCACAATCATTTAGTTACATTACAATGGATCAATTGTGAAAGAGAAATAAAATTAAATATAATAAATGAAATCTGAAAAAAGGAATAGGTACTCACCAATGTTCTCTTCTATCCGAAGAACAAAGTATCTGCAGAAGAGAGGACTTTCATTCAAATACTTGCCAGATTATGAGATACTATATAGTAATAGAAGCTAAGTAACAGTCTTGGGCAGAATATAGTTAGATCTGCTGCAAGATTAGTCTCATACTACTAGTATGAATTATTGACATAACCTTTTCAAGAATAATCAAATTAAGGTATGCTAAAATTTCAGTTTGAAATGAACACAACCTGCTGCTGTCAATTACGGCTTCCACTGGATGAAGTTCGCCCTTTCTCAAAAACGCCCGAGCATATAATTCACCTATGTAAAAATAATTGCAGAAACATATTATAGGATAGTGAAAAAGGTATTGCACATAATTTGTGTTAAGAAAACAAAAAATCAAGCTTACCTGTGGACTTATCTTCAAGTCTGATTATGCACTCTTCTCCCTTGCTGACAACTTTCAATGTTCCCTCCCATGCCCATTTGTTGACATTCCATTCATCAGCCCTACAATAAAATTCAATAATAAATATCCATATTCATTTCCCAGAAAATAAAGTTACAGCAATAAGATTGTGAATGGATATGATTAAATTAGGAACTATGGCGCACAAAAAATCCTCCATAAGGCTAATACTTGAAAGTATCTATATTAGATATACAATACTATTCAATTGCTGGAGGTTACAAAGATATAAAATCTTTTGAGTTTTGACATGCTGGGATCGAAGAGGCACTTGCTAAGTTCAATGCTATGACTTTGTGAAAATCAAACTCAGTCTTAGCATAAATAACATACACATCGTTTCATGTTAGTTTGATTGTAATCTTTCTTTCAAGAGTTGAGCTAGCTCCAAGTCTTATCAAAAGCATCCAACAAATAAACTTAAATCAGAACACCCAGAAGACAGTTGCCTAAAACAAATTAAAGGGAGTCCTCCCCGTGGAATAATGCACAATCCCATGAGTATGTCAGCATCTATCATTTGGTAATGATAACAAATGAAATAAAGGGCAAATTAGAATAAAAGAAAGGTAAACCTATTTAGCAAATCTAAGAATTATCAATAATTTATAGAAATTCCATTGTTCTAACCCAACTTGCTAAATGCCAGTAATGTGTCTGCGTGGGTGTATGTGTTTTCAACCATGTGATCATTAATAGTCACCATGTCAATCACTGTTATCAATCTGCAACATTTTTCTACAAACACTGCATAAAGAGTTTCTGGAAAACTGTAACTTTCAAATTGCTTATTCATCTCATTTCAACTCCTTTAACGTGGAATGGGCTGGTTAGGTGGGTTTGATGAACTGTTACAAATGTTAAAACAAAAACTTAAACAATATTTTTATCATCCTGCCAGACCAGTCACTGTTTCCAAGTCAGTAGAAACTAAAGTCAAAAGAATATTAAATGAAGTAAAGGGATTGAAGACTAAAGCTCCTGCATTTAGTGCTTTATCAGCAACCTTTTACAACAATTCTCATTAGGAACCTACAAGACAGACCCTAACCATCTCCTATTACGATTCTTCAGCAGCATACAAGAACTTTTCATGGGAAAAAAGGTGGAAGCAACATCCCCCACCTCTAATCTTGTCAAATGACCTTCTTCCATATTTAACATTTAGTAAAGAAGAATCTGCCAAGGCCCCGATATCCTCTATATTGTTTGTCTCTTTATATATTATTGTGGAGGATATGAAAGCAGGAAAAATCATTAAAAGAAAGAGAAAGAAAAGGGTCAAAACTAGGAATCTAGCTTCAAGATAACAAGACTTCCTTCTCTTTTAAGCCACGAAACACATTACACTTGGACATCTACAGTTACATTAAAAATGTTTGCATAAACAAGTTGAGGGACTGAAAGCACAGAATAAGATAAGTATCACAAAGAAAGAAAATTTACAAACACGTACAAATACATCAAGAGAAACAACAATTGGCTAGGAAATTAGAAATATCAAACGTTAGACCACAAATCTTATAAGCAAACAATAGAGATAGCTTTTCATGCTCAGTAACAACCTGTATGAAGCTGCACTTTTCCTCGGGGGAATCTGCAGAAATAACATGTGAAATTAGGAAAACATCACATGCCCAAAATATTGGACACAACTATTCATAACATTATTACAGCAAAACTTAAAGAAGTACAAAGAAACAACAAAAAGCTTTTGAATGGAAAATGATCTTTTAACGTCCATAAATCTCATGATAGGTACCCAAAGATTCATAGTTAACTTTGATAGAAGCTTCACTGGAAACAATAACACATTGAACTAATCACCACCAGAATCACAAAGGAGTGTCTAAATTGATTCCTTTCTGCCGATAAGCCCCAATTGCATCAAATGAATCACAAAAAATAGGGCTCTTTCGTAAACTAATAGCTATTATCGTCAATTCTGTGATATATAATTTCTTTAATTACAAGTATGATACCTATTTGCCCAAAAAAACCTCGAAGATTCCCGCTCGTTAATACATGGAATCCAATAAGCCTGAAATCCTAAACTCATCCATTAAGTTTTATCATCACTGCTACCATAATGCCTTCATTTTATTAACATTTCTTTAAAAATAAAATACTTCATCCTCAATAATTCCCCGCAAAAACGCACAACATACAATATCAATCAGAAAATTCAAATAAAAAAAAAAAAAAGTATTTTGATAACATGCATACATAAATTTGGACTTAGATCAGAGACCAAATGTAACTCACAAGCAACAAAAATTAATATTTGAACTTAAAACCTGCGAAAGAGTATTCGATTTCATCCATTAAAACATAATTACAAGATTGTTTTGAAGCTTAAAGATTGACTTACCAAATAAACGTAACATTCCGAGACTTGAAATAGAACAATCTCTAAAGCTTCAGTT
Source organism: Zanthoxylum bungeanum (assembly GCA_019454045.1). Taxonomy (NCBI): domain Eukaryota; kingdom Viridiplantae; phylum Streptophyta; class Magnoliopsida; order Sapindales; family Rutaceae; genus Zanthoxylum; species Zanthoxylum bungeanum. Next base: position 492,308 of record SKCR01027382.1, on the reverse strand, counting down.
TCCTCGTTCGTTTCTACGATGTCGTTTTGATCCTCTCTTACCTTCTTCTCTTCTTCCTTCTCCATGATCTACAGCAGGGGAAAAAAACAATTTTTTTTAAAAATTTTGAGGATCTGAGTTTTCAGTTCAATCAGGTAAGGACTGGATGGTAATTTAGTATAATGAGAATGGTCTTTTACGATATGGTATGAGATTGGAACACAATTGGAATGTTCCTTTCTTCTCAGTTTGTAGCTTGAAGACGAAAATTCATTACGTTAACCGAAAACGGTCTATCGCCGTTGGATTGAATTGTTGGAGATTGATTTGACGGCTGTGATTGCCTGTGTCCTCAGGTTTCAAGTCAATGAGATGAACGGCTTTGATGGAGTGAACAGGTAGGGAGCAGTTTTCCTAAGGGAAGGACACGTGTTACTACGAGCAACAAGAAACTCCTAAACAGACATACCAAACATGAGTTTTTGTTTTTTTGTTTTTTTTCCCCACACATTTAGTAATTTTATTAAAATAAAAATAATTCAGTTACACTAAAAACAGATGGACAATAAGAAAGTGCAGTATAAATTTAATGATTATGCTAACGAATGTCTTGAAGACACTCATTAAGAATTTATTTTTGAAAAGTTTTCACATTAATTTTATGAGAAATGCAGAAAACTGTCAAAACATTAATTATTTTTTCATTTTTCCCATAAAAATTTTCCTAAAATGAATCATTAACGAGTGCCCTTATGGCACTCATTAGCATTTCCCTAAATTTAATTCAATAGAAATTTGATTTACGTTGAAAACTTTGATGGGTCTGCCGTAGACCCGGCCGGCGGTTCAGTTCCGGTTCTGAACCGAACCAAACCGGTCGGTTTCTGGTTCCACACTGAAGTGGAACCGGAACCTTGAACCGAACCGGAACCGACCGGTTCGAACCTTTTTTTAATTTTGAAAATAAATTAAAATAAATGAGATTAATTTAATAAATAAATAAAATTATTACATTGAAGAGCTTGAGCTTAAATTTTTAAAAATTTAAGTTGCCTACGTATCCTCCAGGGGTGAGAGGAATCAAAGCTCACGTAGTTCCATTACAATTTAAGATATTTCCCCTTTGTAAATTTACAATTTTATAATTATCAATCATCATTATCAGTCGATCCTTCAGCTCCGGTTCCGCTTGCACTTGTTGTTGCAGATGCATTATCGAACAAATCTTCAAAATCATCGGGGGCATCTTCTTGTTGTCTCAGATCAGCTCGAGTCCAATCATCCACACAAGCTGTTGCTTCTAGAGTGCTTGGATGTAATGAAGATCGTCTAGCTTCCAATATATTGTCTCCCAAACTGAAGGCTTGCTCAACCTCAACGGTGGAAATAGGTGCTGTCAATATCTCTTTAGCAATAATTGATAAAACATTATATATATTTTGATGTCGGTTCCACCAGTTAAGGATTTTAAAATTTTTACTAACTAAACTTTCAGTAGGAAACTCGAAATTTGTAGATAAATAATTATCTAATTCGGGGTTATTAGTTGTCGTATCCCTAGCTTTTTTATTTCGTTGCAATAACCAACGATCCTCTGCGCTAAGTCTTGTTTGAATTACCGGTTCGCTACTATTAGATTCACCTAATGTTCCTAAGTTATACTTACAATATAATAATTAAATAACTCAATTAAATCATTTCTTAATTTCATCATTAATCTTGTAATATCAATTTCATCTAATATTCCTAAATAACCATAGTAAGCTTGTAAAGCACCATTCAAACCTTCTAATTTAAATCTATGATCAAAAACAGCAGCAATAAGATAAATTAAAGGAATTTCTCTAAAATAATTCAACCATTTTACCTTCATAACAGTAATGGCTTCTAACAAAACAATATCATTATGATTGCTACTTTCAGCATGTTCATCGAGAGCACCAACAATATTCAAACTTTCAAGAAGAAATAAATGTGATGTTGGATAATAAACACCGCTAAAAATTAAAGTAACATCATTAAAAACTTTTAAAATATCTAAAAAAAATTTCACAAATATCCAATTGACTAGGATAAAGTGTGACATTTTGAGAAAAAAAACTACATAATGCATCTTTGTATTGAAATGCTTGACATAAAAGAAAATAAGTTGAATTCCAACGTGTTGGAACATCTCTTGAAAATTTATTTGGTTTAATACCATTTATTTTACAAAACTTCGTTCATTCTCTCCTAACTTGAGAATATGACCAAATACAATTTAGTGTCGTCTTAATAGGATCAATGAAAGGTGATAATAATTTCAGACAATCTTGAACACATAAGTTAAGGACATGACATGTACAACGAATATGAAAAAATCGACCCCCTAAATTTGGTTGACATAAGGATTTTAAATCATTGATGGATGCAGTATTTGCAGATGCATTATCAAATCCAATTGTTAAAATTTTTTCTACTAAACCATATTCATCAAAAATTACCTTCATCATTCTATAAATATTTTGTGCAGTATGTTGGTCATCAAAAACTCTAAAAGCAATAAGTCGTTTTTGCATCGTAAATGATGCATCAATCCAATGACACGTCACACCCATGTATGAGTGTGTTTGCCAATGGTCGCTCCAAATATCAGAACATATAGATATACGACATTTCATCTCTTTAAATATTTCATTTAAAATAATTTTACCATCTTTATATAATTTAAAAATATGACTTTTTGTTGTGTTTCGAGTCATTCTACATGCAGAAGGATTTAAAGCATTATGCACGTAATTAGTAAAATGAAGTTTTTCACCAAAGCTTAAAGAAAGATGTGCCATACAAGTTAATTTCGTAAATTCTTCTCTATTTTTTGCATCAGAATATTTAAATAAATCTACAGCACTCGTACCTCTACTAGATGATGCGTACCTGGCCATTTGAGTTTGCGTCGTATCAATTCCAAGTTCAACCGGATGATGTCTTTCCAGGTGCTTGATCATATTGCTGTATCCACCAGAAAATTTGTAGGAAACCTCACAATAGTTGCAAATCGCTCTTGAACTGTCATCGTTTAATTTTTCTAAATGAAAACGAATTTTGAAAACAGACACCAGGGTCGCTCTCTTGGGTTGGCATATTTGACATGATGTTCTCAGATGAGCTTGCCATTTTTCGTTTAAGAAATAAGTAAGAAAAATAAGAAAATTGACTAATTGCGAATGATAATAACTAATTGAATTGAGATTGAGAATAAGAGAATTGTAGGAATTGAGAGAGTTGAGAATTTGGTGTGTTGAAATAATGAAAAATGAATCATATTTATAGAGTTTTAGAATTTTTTTTGATACCAAAAATGCCCCTAAATATAACCGTTTTATTACCGTTATTAGGGATATATTAGGAATTTACAATTTTTATTTTTATTTTTTTTTATGCCTTAACGACATTTTTTTTTTATTTTGAGGGCAGGGAGCCAACAGCTCACTGCCCTCCCCCAACGGCTAGTAGCCGTTGGGATTAGGGTTCATGTTGGAACCCTACGGTTCCAACAGGAACTGTTGAACCGGTGGAACCGATCGAACCCCAACCGAATCGGTCGGCCACGGTTCCGGAACCTGAACCGGTTGGAACCGGAACCTTCCGGTTCCGAACCGGAACCGTGGCCCGGTCTAGTCTGCCGTTAAGAGATGGCCATTTGTGTTTTATTGTAAAGTGTTAGTGTTAGTGTTGTGTTGCAATCATATCGTGTTAAATTTAAATAAATCTGAATACGATTCGTTTAATAATAATATTAAAATCTTTAAATATGACTCGTTAAATAAACAAATTGACACGATACGTTGGCAAAATTAATAAACGGATGATAAGTCCACAAAAGTGTATTTGAATGCCACTTATACGAGTAATATTATATTTCCTTAGAAGTAATTTAGATATTTTAATGTATTTATATGTTATATTTTTAGTTCATGAAATGTTCAAATTCATATATTTTTTGTTGTGTTTTGATGTAGGAATGAAGATAGTACGAAAGAGTCACTCAAGGCCTTGCAAAGTGATGTCAGATGATTAGCACCAACTGTTTTTGTGCACTCTTTTGAACATTCCGAAAGATTTAGAACTCCAATTGATATGAGGTCAATGGCATTGGAAAGTAAACTCGAAGAAACTCACGTTCATATAAAGAACGCATAATTTCGCTAAGAGGCGAGAAAGTTACAAGTACTTTAAATTACGTCTGAGAACTAATACGAGCAGAGTAGCTACACGTGCATAAAGCGTTCAACATAGCTTTCAAACATCCTGAGGCATTAATTGGGCGTGCGAGGGGCATGCGGCATAGGGTTTGAACATGAATTGCGAGATTTAAGCGCAAACTTCTATTTTTAAGAGTTTTTATTCCTGTTTCAATTTTATAAATCTTATATCACTATAATTGGGTTATAACATTATTTTTCTTATAAATGAGGTTTTAACTCTCGTTGTAAAAAGAGAAGAGATTTAGATAAAACTTTGAGAATATAATTAAGTTTGCTTTTCCCATGGAGAACTAAACCCTAAACAAAGGTAATGGATGGACTATTGATATATGAACTCCTACTTTCATCTGTTTGATTCTTAGCTGAATTTCAATGTTTAATAAAGTTAGTTTTCCTATTCTTTTTCATTTTTATTGATTTTAATCCAAAGATTATATGTGATCAATTCTCATATAAGATTATTCATGCTTGTTCTATATGTGTTTTTGGGATATAATTGTGACTGATATGTTATTTTGCGAGTTGATATTTTAATGTGATATTGCCTCTAGGTATATTGTCGTCTTTAGATAGGTTGTAACAATAGCATGTATACGTGTTTAATAAAGAAGATAAGAATGCTAATTACTTGACAATTTTATATGAGTAAAATTGATATATCTTTTATTGCTTGTTTAGGACGTGAAACTGGTAATTGAGTTAAAACTAAGAATCAAAATATAAAAATAGGAGTGAACAAGAGGGAATCCTGAATATTTGCTACTTCTTCCCATTAATAAATCTAAATATTTCCAACACATTCTCATTAAAACTAAAATTTAATCTTTATTTTTAACATAGTTACCTTTAATGTGTTTAGTACGTGATTCAGAACCTTTGTAACCATCTCTTTGTTGGGATATATATACCTTAGAGCATCATGTAATATGTAAATATGATTATTATCATGATAATAAACAATGCATTATTCATTTATTGATTGTTTATTGTAATTCACATATTATAAATTATCATGTATGTGCTGGAGTTGGTGCTTGGAGCGCCAATCCGAATAATATATTGTACATTTTATTATTTATTAATAAAATAACTACATTTTCATTTCATATATTATTAATGATATCGTCATTATACATATTAGATTGACGTATAAATATGCTAAGAACAATATTGACCTTAGAATAGTCATGTAGTTGTTGAGATTAGGCACAGTGGAAGAGCGGTTCGGGCGAAATCGTAACTTTAAAAACTTTTAAACTTACCAAATAAATTATTCAATATCCAATATGAATAATTCATTCATCTTTCACCTAAAAATATTTATCCGTATCAAATAAAGACATAAATAATTTAGAAATACTACGAAACTTTTATGAAAACGTTTTTTTCCGCAAAATAGCATAAAACGTATTTTTGTCTGAACCGACCAACCAACACACATGGGGCTGCCCAGGTCAGCCCCAATAGTATTTAGGCAGTTCATGGGATGCCCGAATAGTGACTGATTCACTGTTTGGACAGCGGACACCCGGTAAGCCCGAAACTCACCCGGTAACGTCGTTTTTCACTATTTTCGCATATTTCAACTCCGAAATAATTTCCGACAATTGTTCCAATGCCCAAAAAACATCCAATAAATTTTTTACAACATACTTTTCATCACCAAAATCACATAAATTCCAGATCTGATTTGGTAACCAAAATTATCATTTTTCATGCTTTAAATCCAATTTTCTCAACATAAATCATATTAATATTTACACCAACCAAAGTCACCACAAATGAAGAACTCAAGAAAAATTCTAGGAGTTACAATATTGGTCATAACACTCTAGAATGGCAACAAGTCATCAAATGACAAAATTGAACTAATATTACACTAATATTATTCAATCTAACTTCACACATGCATCTAGCCTCCAAATCCATCCTCCAAATCAAAAAGGCCCAAAATATAAGAAATGAAGAAACCATAGAACTTTTCTAGATGCTCAAAAACAAGAAACAAGCTTTCTAAGTTTAAGAGTTATGAAGATTACCTCCAAATATCCTAATTTCCTTAAACATTTTCTTGATTTCTTCACTTTCTTCCTTATTTCTTCAAACAAATTTTGGGAGCTTTTGTTCTTGAAGAGATTCGACCATGGCTTCCAATTAATTAGAAAACGAAAAATTTTAATGGTCATGACCGACTTTGGGGGACATTTTGGTCATTTGATCATTTTAATCAAATTAAATAATAATAAGCTTTAAGTTAACAAATCCAATTTGTATACTTTAAGCTTAAAAGAATCATGCCACATGTAACCAATAATAATCAAACATATTGCATAACAATTATGTAATGTTGATATAATTTAATTATCTAGATGTTTAACATTTAAACTCCTAAATAATAAATTAATACGATTATTATTATATATGTATTTTTATTTACATTAAATAACAAATACATATATTAATGGAATGTGTAAAAGTCTCATTTGATAATTAATTAATATGTATGAAATACAAATACACATTAATTATTAATTGACCAAAAACCCCTAATACATGTATTTTTCGTTTAATCGTTTAAACGATTCGAATTAACTCATTTAATCTGGTGAAGTATTATGAATAGTCTATATTATTCATAACGTGTTGCCTAAGTGCTCAACGAGTACACTTCATATTGTAGGACTCTCTAAGTTTAGGTTTATCCGCCACAGAATCAAATTTCGTGTCCATAATTCACCCACTCATGAATTATGATGACCACTTATAATCTCGCTAAACTATACAAGTCGAGGTCATTGTATACGTATAATCCCTCTGTCACAGGCTATCAATTTTATACCGGGGATATAAATAGGAACATAAAATCCATAAGGTATAATATAGTCGACTTTCAAATTTACTATCTATAAAAAACACTCAGAACTCGCTTCCGAAGTATACCACGGCCATGGATTTACTAAATCGCAAACACGTTCAAGATACCTATGCTCTGTACACAGGACTGACGGATTCTATCTGATACTCACAGGATATCATGAGCATCAGTCCACACCCAAAGTACAGGTGGAGGTCTGATCTAAATAGATCGGTGACGTGACTGTCATCAAAGTGTGGAGGATATCTCATATATCCACATTGGTATCTTAAGTCGAAAGACCACTATACTACTCGACTCGAGAAGATTCCTATTGACGTTGGTGTACCATCTATTAGGAAATCTTTGATGAGTCGTTCAGTGTTTATCAAATAAACACCTATAAATCTATACGAGTCTCCTAAGACTCATGGTTCATTGAGATAAATGATCAGACCAAGTCACGATATACGATATGTACTGGTCTCAGCGGATTTTACTAACCGACCCGTGTCAGTGAATCTTGACCATGAATTTTATTTGAGAATATACAACTTATAGTTACGCTTCCCAATGTCAATTATAAACTACGTTGTAACTGCGTAATACGTTGTACATCCTGAGGTCTATACGTATCACTAAATCAGATTTAGTTTCAATCTAATCGTAATTAGATCGAATACGTATATAAAAATAAGAGGTGTTACCATTAAGTAAGTAATATTATGGAAAAAGGAATTGTTCGTATTCATGAATCGGGCACAAATACGATCCAGATTAGCACTCCAAGCACCAACCCTAATAATTTATCCCACTTGTTATAATGCCAATTAACGGTATCATGTACACATCTTAATATGTATCGCATACTCATAGCCCTCAAGAGTTCACCTATCACTCAAGAGGTAGACAATAACAAGTAGGTCCGCTATAACATATTGAGTTTGTCCAAGAAACCCAATCGTTTCCCTTAGCCAGCATCATTCATATTTTGTATAACCTAAGTTGTACATCAACATGACCCAGATTCGACATCAATATTGTGCTACAGCTATTGAGTTGTCTAAGTATTTAGGGATCAAATCCAAAATACTATGCCGACAACCATAAGTACAACACTAGTATCAAAACTTCTAATATATAAGGTCAATTTGCAACTTCATAAGTCAATACTTCATAAGTTGCAACTAATTCCACTAATAAGGTAGAATCATCTGTGACACTCCCACTGCATCTTTTCAGATTCTATATGACATAGACCATCTAATGTCATAATTAGACTCAAAACTAATCTGATCATAATTGTTACAGATTATATTCTCCATGAATAAGAAACTCATTCTTAATATCTCAAAAATAACAAAGAACATGTTTCAAGACTCATCCTATGGTCTATAGGGTATCAAAATAGATTGTAACAATTACGATTAAATTAATATCTTTAATCGCACATAATATAGTATTCATTATGCCATCATCCTCTGATGTATAAGATTGACTAAACATTCTAATCAATTTCTTTTTCGACAAAGGAATCATCATTTACGAAGGATAAATACTATATGCAAGATACACACTAACTGTCAAACAGTTATACTAATTATCACACAGATAGTCTTGTTGTGTCATTTATTAGATCATATCTAATGCACGATTAATGAGAGTATCTCACATGTCTTTTGTTTTATATCATATATAAAACTTTATATCGAATATAACAAAGACTACTTTCACTGCTTTCATGAAGAAAAGAAGACTTAGGTAAAAGTTTTACCTTACAAATATTTCATTATTACATTAATAATGATAATATCGTTAGGATATATAATACTAGAAAGAAATTTGTACACTCCCACTAACCCTACTATCACATATGTATTCTCTATGCTTTGATAAAACCATACAATTTGACTAATATCAAAACTAGACAAAATAAATTTTTGGAAAGCTCATCTGAGTCTACAATAGGCTCTATAAACTGGTATATCAAACTGTGATCTTAACACAATACAAACTCCAGGGTCATTCCAGAATGAACTCTTTAAGCAAAGAAATCACAATGGATCTTTTCTTCGAAGAAACCATTCAGGAACGCCACTTTGTATTCCTGGTTAAAATACATACTTTAATATCAATATTAACCAACATATCATTAATTGTTCAGTTAGTGTGACTAGAGACAAGTTTCCTCAAAATATACAACAGATTGTTAAGTATAACCTTTCTCACTGTCATACTATAAAGGTCAAACCTTTGATAAGCTCACTTTGCTTTTGCTACGCAAACAATTTGCATATTTTATGAACGATTCATAACGAAAGTTTAATCAAGTTCCAAACTTGATCGTAGTAAGCTATGAACAATCTTAGATCTATAGTTTAATGGTAACTTTCGAAATTGATATCAAATGTCACTCTCATTGTAAGTTATAGGATAATTTTCTTCGATAAGAAAACAACAAAACCATTTAGTATCAAATACTTCGCACATGATTCTGACATCATATTGGACTTATATGAAAGATGTCCAAAGATCTTATCATCTTATTAATTATGTAGTTCCATTTATAGTTTATCACTCTCACATTTAACTTCAATAAGTCAAGTCTTTTCTACAATCGTTAACATCTAATGTTACACACCAAGTAATAAAATAATTTTATTACTCGGGATCGTAGAAAATATATTCTATAAAATAGAATACAATATTCTATTAAATAGAATAAATGATAAACTTTTACTTATACCTCCGAGGCACAAATACTTTTCAATTATATAATCATTATACAAAAGAAAGATTCAAATCTCAAACTTTTCAAGATTCGAATTTTCTACCTATACATATCATATATGTAACTATAGAATCAAATGGAACCTTAATTAAAAGGATGAATTAGTGTTACTGGAGCATATCCCCAAGAGTATTGAAATTAATTCGGTAACACTCAATATCAAACGAATCAAATCATATAAGATTCGATTCCTCCCACCAACCAACTCCATCACGATGGAATCCTAGAAGAATAATATTGTGTAATCATATTCATTGAATAATCTTAGAACTAATTGCCATAAATTCATATGTTTGATCGCACCAAACATCTTTGAACAATTCAAAGATTCATGATGAATTTTAAAGATATAGTTTTTCAAAACTTCAAATCGAATATATTTGAACCATTCAAAATATTCTATCAGCGTTTCATCAGAAACATATTGAAAGTTCTCGAATCATTCAAGACGTTCAATATGTGTTCTTTTAGAAACACGTAACTAAGTCATGACAACTCATTAACTAAGTTACGAAGTAAAGAAAAATATCCAAGGTAATTTATAATTCATTAAACTACATACATCCAACGTATTAGTTTAATAAATTTGTGGTTCAATGACGATCATTGGTTAAATGAGATTTAATCACATTCCTGAATACAATATTCATTAAATGGATAAGGATATGTGGTGTGATCTCGTATCAGACCATCTTTTACCATACATAATAAACATATAATGTTTAAGTGATAAAATCTCATAAAGCACTGTTTTAAATTATTTAGTTAACTGAATATTTTTCTTAATGTTTATCTCTTCATCAATGACACTACTAGTCAATTTAAATATGAAATAATACTTATAAAGAACAAGTAACTATCCAATAGTCGCAAGTTCTGATATCAAATATCAAAACAATTATTAAATAATATTTTAAATAACTAGACGGGAGATATTGGTATCCAATACCTACATTTTTAGTATTGTGAGAATCAATATTCTCTATACACAACTATATACATCTTCTTTCTTTGGCTTTATAATTTACCTTCAACTATTCACAATCATTGTAAATAATTGATTAGCAAACTGTGTCAGACACACTACCTCTAAAGGTCACTAAAGCCAAGAAACGTCATTATCAGATAAACAAATACCTAATGGGGTTTTCTTAATACCAATCAAGAATCTCGAGACATGAACTAATTCACGTCAATTCTTACTGCAAAAGAAACTATTCTCTTTACAGAATTATATCATAAAACAGATATCTATTTAGATTACTTAATGTGACTTAGTAACTAAGTCACTAACCATCTTGATTTTTCAAGAAAATCGGAACAATATTTCCCGATGGTTTTGACTAATCTAACAATATACAAGCCTACTCTTAATCTAGAACCTATTCTAGAAATCTGCAACCATTATATATATATAATATGCATGCAGTGGATTAAAATTTCAATTCCATCAACACTATAGAATAAGGAAAACAATAGCGGCCTTTTTGCACAATATTACACACTGTATTGGTTATGGATTTTTAACCCAGCAGTATCTCCCACTACTTTATATAATACCATAATCCCCAACGGAAAATGGGAATTCAATAATTAAATTGAATTCCATAGTGAGAAGTGGACACCATGAATATATTTCGACTCACATCTTTGGCACGTTTTCGCCAACGTATATTCACAGGTAGACAACTCATTGTCAATCACACTCACTATGACTCCCGGTTTTGGTCCTAACTGTTTCTCGTTGTGACAACTTTGGCACGTTTTTAAGAGGCGTATCAAGGTTTCACTAGTCAATGACAAACTCAAGCTATCGATGTAGTCCTGACAGCTTTGGCACGTTTAGCATTCCACTTTCACTTGAATTTGTCTCTTATCATATAAGCTCTACCGGCGTAAATGAACTACCATCAGCCATAACTGCACAGCTTTGGCACGATACAACTATAGCATCATGAAATCATTTACATCCGTATTGACAAGGCGAACCAAGAAATAAGTATTTCTAATACTAATTACTTTAATGCCTTATTTAAGTGGGGATATTTCTAAATAGGGTTTTACTCTACATCAAATGCAGATTTAAATCTAGATCGATTTCTCAATAGTTCAATTCTACCTGGGAAAATATAACTTAACTTAACCGTTAAATCTCCGTTATGTTTTCCGTTAACTTAGAACCGAAAAATTAAGAAACATCTAAATTACATGCATGTGCAAATATCAAAATTGGATTATATATCATATATCAAGCATGACAAATGCAATGGATGAAGGATCAAACCTGCTCTGATGCCAATTTTGTTGGGGTTAGGCGCGGCGGAAGCGCGGTTCGAGCGAAATCGTAACCTTAAAAACTTTTAAACTTACCAAATAAATTATTCAATATCCAATATGAATGATTCATTCATATTTTACCTAAAAATATTTATTCGATATCAAATAACGACATAAATAATTTAGAAATACTACGAAAATTTTACGAAAATGTTTTTATGTAAAATAGCATAAAACGCATTGTTGTCCGAACCGACCAACCAACACACATGGGGGCTTGTATCAAATACAACCGACCAACGAGTACACTTCATATTTGTAGGACACAAAAATCGGTGAAGCTATTCTAGGCTCGCGGCTTAATTGGGAGTACGGAATAGCTCACGGGGAACTAAACCGAAGAAATAACATGGAGTCGCCACCCGGTGTGAACTGGAAAAATATGATTTAAGACCGCACTCACCCCTCGCAAGGGAAGACCTCAAACCGTTGGGTTCGGAATGGTCCCTTACTTATGCCACTTGTAATGATGTGATTTGTGCAATAAACTAACCGAATCTACGCAACATGCTCAAGAACAACCTATATCTAATTCATGTTCATAAAGATAAATCATATGTCTAAGTTTGCATGCTCGAAAAGTAAATCATCATAACACACGACAACACATGGAAATCTCATGAACATACTTCAATTATATAATGCGGAAAACAAATAACAACCTAAACATAATGCAAATCCCAAACGCAAAATAAATAACTAATCATGCTTAAAAATAAATAACTAAATCATGCTTAAAAAATAAATAAATAACATACTAGACTAAATCATGCTCGAATACAAGGGCCTTCGGAAGGGTTGATATTCCGCAACTTTTCAGGTTCACTAATCCAACGTTTTTCCTCGTTGTTTCGCTGTTTGGATTGCTGTTTTCACTCCGTTTCGCTGCTGTTTTAAGGGTATTTTTTTGGTGCAGTTTTATGGTAAATATGGGACTGTTTTAGGCAGTTTTATTGGGCAGTTTTGGAAGGGTTTCGGGACAGTGTTTTAGGGTGTAAAAGGGCTGGTTTCAGGCGTTAAGGTTGGTTGGTTTCAGGGGCAGTAACGTGAGGGTATTTGGCGCAGTTTGTTTATGTGTTTGATCGGTTAGTTTAGGCCTGAAGTAATGGTGCATGTGGCATTGAGCAATGTTGTGCGTGGGCTGTGAGAATCGGTGAGGGCGCTTAATGTGGATTTGATGAATTGGCTACGCTGAAGGCAGTAGGGTTTACGTGAGTGTTAATGAAGAATTGTGAGTGTTTGATGAAGAGGCAAGCGTGGATTGAGTGAAGGACGTGAGCGTGTGTTCTGAGTGAGGGTTAGGTGCGTGAGCGTGTGTGCTGAGTGAGGTTTAGGCGTGAGGCAATTGGAGTGATGAAAGGGTACGACTGCGTGAAAAGGCAATGGCTGCGTGAAAGGCTAAGTGAGTTGAGCGTAATTGGTTTTGAGTGAGGTTGGCAGGTGGCGTGTAAGGTATGTGTTTATGGCTAGTGAGTGGAGGCTTGTGAGGGGCAAGTGGCGTTGATGTGTTGAAGGGAGCTTTTGATGCGTGGAGAGGCAGTGGGTTTATGCGGCTTATAGAGGGTTTATTTTGTGAACGGGCAGTGAATTCTTAGGTTATTTTCTTTGTATTTTTTATTGTGAGATTGAGCTAGGGTCAATATGTATGAGTTAAGGGTTCTTTTTATAGGAGAGGGTTTTGTTTATCCTTGTTTGAATAGGAAAGAGATTTGTGCATTAATGAGAGATATTTTTAATTAGTATGTGATAGGGAAAAATCTTTTAATTACGGAAGTGATTTGATTTAATTTGATTTATTCTCTTTTAGTTAGGGATATGATTTGATTTGTATCTTTTAATTAGGGAATGTAATTTAAGTGAATTAGGAAAGCTTTTGATGAGATTTTATTTGACTTTATTTAATTTTAGTATGTGATTTATTTAATTTGGGAAGGTGATTTGGTTTGATTTCAACATGTGTTTAATGTGTGGATTTTTTAGGGAAGTGTTTTAATGGGCTAGGTGGTTTTGCGTTAAGGGTTTGTTTTAAAATGGAGGTCCAACAAGCGAACCCGAAGCTACTCCAGCGAATTAAATACAACAATATGTCAATTCTTGATTATTCCCTTCCGACATCCGTTTCCCGCGGCTTCCACAATTAAAGAGGTAGTGTCTCCATACGAGACTCATCATCGGGACTTACATGAAAAAATGCAATGCCTACAGTCGCCCCCACTTTGATGGGACTTGTGCAGTGTGTGACAATGACAATCCTATCAAAGTATGTGTAATGCATTTTTACTTACCTGGCTCGCCAGCTGCCACTTGACTTGCATGTTGCTTCGAACTGAATGATTTGGTGGTGAGGTGCCACGACCTCGAGGTTCATCCATACAAGATGTTGCGATCTCTAGGAATCACTACCGACTGAACTGATTAGAGTTGGTCCATTTCCAAACCGTTAGTGGGTTGAGATTTTTGAAATGTGCTCCATTTTTGGAGCGTCATTTCCGGCATAACCTCATTTTGAGGCGTCACTGGTGGTTTGTCCATTCTCGAACTATGCTCCATTTCGGAGTGCCATTTTCGGCGTCTGATGTGTGTGTGCCCCATTTTGGAGCACCATTTTCGGCATCTATGGTGTGTGCTCCATTTTGGAGCGCCATTTTTGGCATCTGTTGTGTGTGCTCTATTTTGGAGCACCATTTTCGGCATCTATCGTGTGTGCTCCATTTTGAAGCGCCATTTTCGGCATCTGTTATATGTGCTCCATTTTGGAGCGCCATTTTCGGCATCTGTTGTGTGTGCTCCATTTTGGAGTGCCATTTTTGGCATGCTAAACCCCATTTCTGAGGCGTTGCTGAAGATGTTTGATGGTCCATTTCCAAACTGTGCTCCATTTTCGGAGTGCCATTTTCGGTGTGCTAAACCTCATACCTGAGGTGTCGCGGTTGCGTCTCCATACCCAGAGCGTCGCAGTGATCCACATGCCGTACCTAGCGTACTAAACCCCGTACTTAGGGTGTCGCGGTAGTCCACAATGTCGTACCTGGTGTGCTAAACCTCATACCTAGGGTGACGTGGTTGCGTCTCCATACCTAGAGTGTCGTAGTGATCCACATGCCGTACCTGGCGTGCTAAACCCCGTACCTAGGGTGTCGCAGTTGCGTCTCCATACCCAGAGTGTCGCAGTGATGATGTTGTTGTGTCGTACCTGGCAGAAGTGATGTTGTATCTCCATACCCGGAGTGTCGTACCTGGCAGAACTAATGCTGTATCTCCATACCCGGAGTGCCGTACCTGGCAAAACTGATGTTGTATCTCCATACCCGGAGTGCCGTACCTGGCAAAACTGATGCTGTATCTCCATACCTGGAGTGTCGTACCTAGCAAAACTGATGCTGATAATGATGTGGGCCTCGCCTCTAGAGTGCCATATCTGGCAAGACTGCTACTGATGCTAATATGGGCCTCGCCCCCAGATTGCCATACCCAACAGGACTGATACTGATACTAATGTGGGCCTCGTCCCCATATTGCCATACCCGGTAAGATTGATACTGATAATGACGTGGGCCTCGCCCCCCGATTGCTATACCCGGCAAGGCTGCTACTGATGCTGATGTGGGCATCGCCCCTAGAGTGTCATACCTGGCAAGACTGATACTGATAATGTGATGGTTCATTTCAACATACTATTATCGTGTAGGGTGGTCCATTCCCGAACTGTGTTCCATTCTTGGAGTGCCATTCCCGGCTTGTTCATTCCCGAACTGTGCTCCATTTTCGGAGTGCCATTTTCGGCTTTCTGATGATGTGTGGGTCTCAACCCTGGGACTCATCCCCAAAACTGATACTGATGATGTGATGATTCATTCTCGAACCGTGTTATGAGGTGGTCTATTCCCGAACCGTGCTGAATATGGGCTTTATTCCCTGGGCTTCATTCCCGAAACTGGTGATAATATGGGCCTCGACCCTCTGGGATTCATTCTCGAAAACTGCTGATAATACGGGCCTCGACCCTGTGGGATTCATTCTCGAAAACTGTTGATAATACGGGCTTCGCCCCTTGGAATTCATTTTTGAAACTGATGATAATGCATGCCTCAACCCTGGGATTCATTCCCGGATTCATTCCAACACTCTGACGATGTGGGCCTCGACCCTGGGATTCATTCCCGAATTCATTCCAAAACTCTGACGGTGTGGGCCTTGACCCTGGGATTCATTCACGGATTCATTCCAAAACTATGCTGATATGGGCCTCGACCCTGGGATTCATTCCAAATTTCTGCTGATATGGGCCTCGCCCCCGGGACTCATCCCCGGATTCATTCTAAAACTTTACTGATATGGCCTCGACCATGGGATTCATTCCCGGAACTGAAACTGATATGGGCCTCAACCTTGGGACTCATCCCCAAAACTACTACTCATATGTTGCTGATTCTGGTTGGCTTGTCTTTACCGCTTTCTCTTTTTCTTCTTTGAAACCTGTGAATACAAAACAAACACAAAAAAGAATGCAAAATACGTTACGTGTATGCATGCATGCATGAATGAATTTCCTATTCCGTTAAGTTAGGTCTTCCGTCAGTTCTCCAGTGATTGCTCAGTCTTCTCTATAGTCTCATGACTTAATATCTTGTTATGTCACTGATTCACGATGTGGTAGACTAGTCGCCTCCAGTCTTGGTTTAGCTTTCTGATATCCACTGTTTGTACTTGGTCAAGATGAACCACATGGTGGGGCATTCCATGTCAACATGCTATAAGCTATGAACTAGTCTCAATAGTTATACATATCATTGTCCTCAAAGAATGCTCAGTTATGAAACCAGAGAACCTTCAAAACATTCGATGCAACTCAAATCCAAGTCTTTGAATAAATGATCTAAGACAGAGTCAAAGTGTGTGTGTGTGCAAAGGTTCTTTCACAGCTTAATCCTTAGGTAAGCTAACTCGATGATTTCGTTGAAAAATCAAGATCGATGGGTCAAACCAACCTAGATGTCTCAATTATGCCTGCAGTTGCTTTTCTGTGCTCAATGTGGTATGGTTTTCTTTATTTTTTGTCTCTTTTTTTTTTCATTTTGAACTTCTTTTCTTTCATTTCCTTTCTTTTTTTTTTTCAACACACCTACCCTTTAAGGTAGTATTTCTCCTCATGGTGGTCCTAATACTCGCCCATGGGTAGCTTCACGCTTATCGGTTATAGTTGGTTCAATTCTTTTCTTTAAAGACTTTTCTTTCATTTTCAACCATACCACACATCATAACATAAGCGAATCAAGATAGACATCTAAGCAAACGGTCATTCACTGACCTACATTTTCTTCAACTAGTCACCTTGCCAACTACTCAGGTTTTCACTGCTAAGAACCATAATCAAGTGCTTACGAGTCTAACATAGATCAATCACTCAAAGCACATCAAGAGTTTATCGTTTCTAAGGTTTCACCCTGAAGCAATCAATTTCATCATTGGACTTATGCCTAACTATTAAGGACTAAGCACATCAAGAGTTTTTCTTTTTCTTTTCTTTTCTTTTTTTTCCTCTTTTTTTTCGGGCCCACCATGATCTTTCTATCCTTGCCGTAAAGTTTTATGTTCCTCGGTTTCCTTTTCCCCGATATCCAAGTTTGCTAAACTCTTCTTGACAAGTCTTCTTTTATCCCTAACCCAACGGATATCTATGATGGCTTTTAAGACACAGAGGTTAACGTGATGCATGTATGTATGAGATGCATGAGATGTGCGTGATGTATGAGATATAATATGCATATGGTTATCAAAAGCATAAAGGGGTGGCTCCTATAAGTCATACAACTATGGTTCACATGTGGGTTTATAGGAGTGTAGACAAAGGCTCCCGCCGGCGAAGGGTTGCCCACAACTAGGTCTCCCCACTCAAGGGTCCGAGCAACCAAATGAGCGCACCTTTTTTATACATTAAGGTACGTGCCAACGAGTTATGGTATGTGACTAAGTGTCAAATGGATTTCCCATTGTAGATTCCCCAGAGGAAGGGTGGAGCGAGGCTCTCTTAAGTACCCAAGCCCCTTAGGTTCTTATCGCTTGGTGTTAGGAATAAACATTGAGTCCTCCAAATTAGTCCATCATAGTAGGCTACAAGTAGATGATTATCTAGGTGCCTTCACAGTTTTTCCTTATAGAAAGGTAGTGAGTGAAGGAAGACACCAAACCATCACTTAGTCTTAAGAATGCCTTTGATTAAACCCCTTTCAACCCACGGTAGACGCAGTTAACTAAAGCACAAATCACAATCACTACCAGACATTATTTCGGGGCCAATTCTCTTATCCCCAGTGGAGTCGCCAGACTGTAGGACACAGAAATTGGTGACGCTGTTCTAGGCTCGCGGCCAAATTGGGAGTACGGAATAGCTCACGGGGAACTAAACCGAAGAAATAACATGGAGTCGCCACCCGGTGTGAACCAGGAAAATTTGATTTAAGGCCGCACTCACCCCTCACAAGGGAAGACCTCAAACCGTTGGGTTTAGAATGGTCCCTTACTTATGCCACTTGTAATGATGTGATTTGTGCAATAAACTAACCGAATCTACGCAACATGCTCAAGAACAACCTATATCTAGTTCATGTTCATAAAAATAAATCCTATGTCTAAGTTTGCATGCTCGAAAAGTAAATCATCATAACACACGACAACACACGACAATCTCATGAACATACTTCAATTATATAATGCGGAAAACAAATAACAACCTAAACATAATGCAAATCCCAAACGCAAAATAAATAACTAATCATGCTTAAAAATAAATAACTAAATCATGCTTAAAAAAGAAAATAAATAACATACTAGACTAAATCATGCTCGAATACAAGGTTAGATGAAACGAAATGCGTGTGTCTCTCAAGTGGTACGTGGCATTGTATCCCGAGTGTAAATCGCAATACCGTCCATTCGGATTCGGCTACTGAATTTACGTTCGAGTTTCCATCCGATATACCACAAAAGAAAACATGTATTCCGCTCATCCAGAATTCACATCATGCCTCAACAAACGACTCTCATGCGATATCAAATATTAAAATAAATAAAGAAACGAAAGATAATAAATAAAAGGGTGCCCTCAGGTCTAACCTCTTTTGTCGTCTCTCGAAAGCGCGTTACACGGCCGTCGGAAGGGTTGATATTCCGCAACTTTTCTGGTTCACTAATCCAACATTTTTTCTCCCTGTTTCGCTGTTTGGACTGCTATTTTCACTCCATTTCACTGCTGTTTTAAGGGTATTTTTTGGGGCGGTTTTATGGTAAATACGGGACTGTTTTAGGCTGTTTTAGGGCAGTTTTACTGGGCAGTTTTGGAAGGGTTTCGGGACAGTGTTTTAGGGTGTAAATGGGCTGGTTTCAGGCGTTAAGGTTGGTTGGTTTCAGGGGCAGTAACGTGAGGGTATTTGGCACAGTTTGTTTATGTGTTTGATCGGTTAGTTTAGGCGTGAAGTAAGGGTGCATGTGGCATTGAGCAATGTTGTGTGTGGGCTGTGAGAATCGGTGAGGGCGCTTAACGTGGATTTGATGAATTGGCTATGCTGAAGGCAGTAGGGTTTACGCGAATGTTGATGAAGAATTGTGAGTGTTTGATGAAGAGGCGAGCGTGTATTGAGTGAAGGACGTGAGCGTGTGTGCTGAGTGAGGGTTAGGTGCGTGAGCGTGTGTGCTGAGTGGGGTTTAGGCGTGAGGCAATTGGAGTGATGAAAGGGTACGGCTGCGTGAAGAGGCAATGGTTGCGTGAAAGGCTAAGTGAGTTGAGCGTAATTAGTTTTGAGTGAGGTTGGCAGGTGGCGTGTAAGGTATGTGTTTATGGCTAGTGAGTGGAGGCTTGTGAGGGGCCAGTGGCGTTGATGTTTTGAAGGAAGATTTTGATGCGTGGAGAGGCAGTGGGTTTATGCGGCTTATGGAGGGTTTATTTTGTGAACGGGCAGTGAATTATTGGGTTATTTTCTTTGTATTTTTTATTATGAGATTGAGCTAGGGTCAATATGTATGAGTTAATGGTTCTTTTTATAGGAGAGGGTTGTGTTTATCCTTGTTTGAATAGGAAAAGGATTTGTGCATTAATAGGAGATATTTTTAATTAGTATGTGATAGGGAAAAATCTTTTAATTAGGGAAGTGATTTGATTTAATTTGATTTATTCTCTTTTAGCTAGGGATATGATTTGATTTGTATCTTTTAATTAGGGAATGTAATTTAGGTGAATTAGGAAAGCTTTTGATGGGATTTTATTTGACTTTATTTAATTTTAGTATGTGATTTATTTAATTTGGGAAGGTGATTTGGTTTGATTTCAACATGTGTTTAATGTGTGGATTTTTTAGGGAAGTGTTTTAATAGGCTAGGTGGTTTTGGGTTAAGGGTGTGTTTTAAAACGGAGGTCCAACAAGCGAACGCGAAGCTACTCCAGCGAATTAAATACAACAATGTGTCAATTCTTGACTATTCTCTTTCGACGTCCGTTTCCCGCAGCTTCCACAATTAAAGAGGTAGTGTCTCCATACGAGACTCATCATCGGGACTTACATAAAAAATACAGTGCCTACAATATTGTGGGACTTTTTAAGTTTAGGTTTATCTCTCACGGAATCTAATTTCGTGTCAATAATTCACCCACTCATGAATTATGACAACCACGTATAATCTCGCTAATCTATGCAAGTCGAGGTCATTGCATACGTATAATCCATCTGTCACAGGCTATCAATATTATACCGGGGATATAGATAGGAACATCAAATCCCTAAGGTATAATATAGTTGAATTTCAAATTTACGATCTCTAAAAGACACTCGGAACTCGCTTCCGAAGTATACCACGACCATGAATTTACTAGATCGCAAACACGTTCAAGATACATATGCCCTGTACAGAGGACTGACGGATTTTATCTAATATTCACATGATATCATGAGCATCAGTCCACACCCAATGAATAGGCGGAGGTCTGATCTAAATAGATCGATGACGTGACTGCCATCAAAGTGTGGAGGATGTCTCATATATCCACAGTGGTATCTCAAGTCAAAGGACCACTATGCTATTCGACTCGATATGATTCTTATTGACGTTGGTGTACCATCTATTAGGAAATCTTTGATAAAATTATTAAATTAAAGAGCTTGAACTTAAATTTTTAAAAATTTAAGCTGCATACGTATCCTCCATGGGTGAGAGGAATCAAATCTCACGTAGTTCCATTACAATTTTAAGATAGTTCCTCATTGTAATTTATAATTATTTACTGATCAATCATCATTATCAGTGCATGTTGATCCTTCAAAGTCATCAGAAGCATCCTCTTGTTGCCTCAGATCAGCTAGGGTCCAATCATCCACATATGTTGTTGCTTCTAAAGTACTTGGATGTAATGAAGACTGTCTCGCTTCCAATATATTACCTCATATGCTGAAGGCTTGCTTAACAGCAACGGTGGAAACATGTACTGCTAGTAACTGTTGGAGTTCTACGGTCCCAATGATAGAATCAAAAGCGATAAAACATGTGTGAATATCAACGACGAAGTTGCGGAATGCTTACATCGAGCGGTTGAACGACGCGGTAGGCAACAAAAATTCCTTATGCTCGGCAGTGAGGGTGTGCAGCTCACTGGTTTCGGCCATTTGCGCTCCTTCGTCAAGCTACAAGCTTCGTCGAACGATTCCCGGCTCATAGGTGGACTTCCCTATCACATTCGCATGACTTCGTAGTGTGCTAGCACTCCCGATTTTGCCATAAAATCGCGACTCTAAGCTTCCATTTTCCTCTTGGCTTAAGACAGAACTGCAGAAAACCAGTGGAGAAAAATGCCCCAAGGGCGTGCAGAAGAGGGGAAATGTGAGAGAGAGAGAGTTGTGTAATTGTTTCATTAAATTGTAAATGATTTTCCAAAAATCATATATACAAATTGCTTTCAAAAAAGTCAACAAATACAAGCATTAAAAGCTTCCAACAACTCCCATCAAGTCACATCACTCAATCAAGTTGTCAAGTCACATCAATCAAAGTGACAAGTGATTTGACGCTTGAAGTGACGCTAGATGCGACTAGCGATTTGACGCTTGATTTGATTTACGTGCCGCACTCGAATTCGAAATGCGAATGCGCTCGCAAATAATCCAGGGCTCGGGTTCGCTAATTCTAAATTAATGAATTTTTCGTTGCGTCGTAATTAAATCTAATTTAATTAAATAATCATGCCTAGCATAATTACTATTTACGTCGCTAACGAATTGATTCTAAATTAATTCGTTCGCTCGAATTAAAATCTAATTTTAATTTCGCGTCGAAATCCAATTTTGTTTAATATATCGAATATATTAAGTAATCGATCAATTCCAAATTAATCATTATCTCTCTTTAATAGATATTTTATCCCAGATAAAATATCCCCGCAATTAATCCCAGATTAATTTTCTCTCTCTTCTAATTAATCCAGATTAATTTAGAGTGCGAGTCATACGTCATCGGTGAATCTTTGGGAAGCGACCCATGAGATCCCCGGATATGTTGGCAATAAATTCGGTCGTCGGACTATCCGAACACGTAAGTACCAAGTACTACGTTTATACCGATTTACAAGACAAGGTTGGCCTCTAGCAAAGCGCCATGCCTACCAAATTCTCCGGAAATATCCTTACAGGAATAAATGATCTATATCAGGCATAGTATACGTGGTATTGTGTATTTCTGTCCAGTATCGGATGATCACGTGCTAGGCCTGGGGCTGGAATTGTGTTTGCCCCGTATGAAGCACATGTCGGATGTCTGGTAACTAGTCTCTATAATCGGATAAACCTGACCTTGTCATTTTATCCCGATAGCTGCAGCATTTAAGAGAACCAGTCCCGTATCCTACGTGACCATCATCTCCACTATGATACTTATATCTTGACATCACACCCAACACACTACGATTCTCAATATTCTCATCATTGGCGTACACAGAACTTGTTAAAGTCCTGGACGACCGCAACCAAAGTATATTGATTGTCGCAAGTATTAGCGGTGTAAGTCTCAAGTTAAGACCAAATACACCTACCCTGATTTCGGACTTCCATAGACACATAGTCATACTACCAATGGAATTCTGAGGGGGTCTATCCAGAGCGAAGCTGTTTCCCGTACCATCGGTAAAACACAACCTCCTATTATACTTGCATGAGTATCATATACCCAAATATATGAGAACTATGCAGTTGTGCCCTCACAACGCGCACAAGTGTAATACTAGTCTTTTACGCATTTATCGATGTCCAATCTCGACAATGCTCTGACTAGGGATATTTAATGATTTATCCTTCGTGAACTGATACTGTCTCATATCATTCTCAATCTAGGAACAAATCATAGGGACCTCATATCATTTATATATCTTGGTGATCTAATCACAAATGATAAGAGTGCAATCTCCTTTGTCACATAGTTAATTTGTACAACAACACCATGATCTGTACAAATAGTGACGCTATGGGTCATAATTGTCCAATAATCTCCCACTTGGCCTATAGCCAGTCACTCGAGTGTCTACCACCCGAACTATGTACGGTTCGCTCAAACTGCTGAGAAAAGGCTTTCGTCAGCGGATTTGCATGATTATCGTCTGATGCGATTTATACGATCATCACATTGCCACGATGTATGATCCGAACGAATCAGATGAATAGTCGATGTATGTATCTGGATCGTTGATGAGACCATTAATTCTTTAGCATGCGCTGCAGCCTAGCTCAGCTACTAACAGAACTATATCTAATCTAATTAGATTTTGTATCGACCAGAAGGCTTCTATTGTTGCCTCAGCTGCAGCAATAGCACACATTAGTTATTTATTCGGTAACAGTATATTGCTTGGAAGATTTACAGCTCACTGTTCCGTTATTCAAACTGTATAGTACCGTTTGCGACATATAGTCGTTTTATCGGTTTAGGAAACTTGCAGCAGTGATCCCAGTCACTTCAAGTTCTCCATCTCCATAGATTAAGACATCATCTTTAGATCTCTAATATACTAACGGATGTTCTTAACATCAATCCAGTGACTATCACTCGGATTGGCCTGTTTGTGACTTCATATGCTCAAAGCGTATGAGACACTAGGTTACGTACATTTTTCAATGTACGGTTTCTCGGAGAGTTTTCTCGAAAGCTAAGCTTTCACCGATTATTTTATGGGAATATCATTTCCAAGAAATGACGTATTATCATTATTTTATAGGACAGCCACTGTCAGTGCTCTCCCACGAACCCTCTTATATACACAAGAATCTTTTCGTTTCGAATTAAATCATACTCCATTATGATTACATCAAAACGTTAATTCCAAGAACCTAATGTTTGCTTCAATCCAAACATGGATCGAATAACCCGCAAACCTTGTTTGCTAGTTATATTACGACAAAACCGACATGATATTATAAACATCCTCCAAAAGGTTTCCTTTTCAGGAAAGCGATTTTGCCATTTAGTTGACATATTTCATAAATGAAACATGCAGCATTAGCAAGCATTATCCAAATGGATTTACCGTGGCAACAGTTAAAAGGTTGAATCGTAATCAACACAATGTTGATAACGATACCTTTCCGCTACAAGCCTAGCTTAGTACATTGGTATGTTGCCATTCATGTACGTCTTCCTTGAAGACTTATAAAGTACCAATAGGCACAATGCCTTATGGTACATCAACTAGTATCTAAACTTGTTGATATACATGGAATCCATTTCGGATTCATGGCACTTTGCCATGATAGAGAGTCGATACCTTGTATCACTTCCTCATACGTAGTCAATTGGTATACCTCAATAAGATAGACATCTTTATGAGGTGAGATCAGAAACCCATACCCCAGGTTGTTTTCTGACTCTCTCCGACTTACGCGGTTCTTGTGTATTCGAAGATTAATGGTATAGTTTCATCCTTGATGAACTATTTATGTTCCATTAAGATTCGGTGCCTGGAATAGTATTACTCCGATTTTCATCGAGTTTTACTATCCTCCCACTTACCACTGCATATCGGTATTCCTCTCAGGAAAACTGCATGGTGAGCAACAATCTAATTGTTCTTTTGTGAGATTTACAAGTACTATACTTATGGTTTCCCTAGGATAACCTACAATTGGCACTTATTCAATTTGGGTTTTAGTTTGGCATCATCCAAACTTATGCCTAGCATTCCCAAATCATTAGGAATGAGAAACCCGGTTTCTTTCCCGTTCATATCTAATATGAAATCTGTCAAATTGATTTTATGGAACCTTATTCTAAATAAGTTCTGCACTGTTTATGCGTATCCGTTGAAGGAAATGGTAGCTCAGAGCGACACATGATTAACCTTATCATGTCCAACAAAATTCGGTTAGTCATTTCGGACACACCATCAAATTGACGTGTTCCGGGAGGAGTCCTCATCTGAAAGAATACTTTACTCTTTCAAGTATATTAGAAACTTATTGCTTAAGTATTTTCATTATAGTCTTACCGTGACAGTATAATACTTTAGCCGATCTGTTTGTCTATTTCGTGTCGAAATTTAAAAGTTTCCGATTTGTGTTTCAAAAGAAACACATAACCATAACGCGATGCCATATCCGTATAGGTCAGGAAATATTCATATCCACCTCTAGCCTAGCTAGACATGGGCCCACTTGCTTCACTATGAACTAGGGCTAACAGATCGGTGGCATTTACACTTTTACCAAGTAAATAGTGTTTTAAGCACTTTGCCCAATTAACTAGATTCGTAGACTTTATTTGAATAGAATCAAATCAGTCTGAGTACCCACTCTTCAAAAGTGTGGATATACGATTCTTGTTTGATTGTGTCCCAGACAACAATGCCACATATAAGTCTCATCTGATCAAATCAGTTTGAGCTGTTTATTTGTCATGTTATATGTTTGAGATTCATTTATATTCAAAATATAAATGCTGTTATTCACATCTAATGTGATTATCTCAATATCATCTTTATATAATAAAACACTTTAGTGTTCTAGAATATAAAGGTTCACCCGCAGCGGGTTAAACACTGATATAAAGATAATGTATCTAGTCAAACTAGTTACATTATAACAGTTCCCTAATTTAAGTACACACCCGAGGGTAGTTCCTAAAATTAGGTATCTACGGTTAAAACAACGATTTTCGTCCCGTTTCCAATTCATAGATTAAATCTCAATTGAGGTCAGCATCCTGCTCATAGCAGATTCTGAACATCAATATATATATATATATATATATATCACACTAAGTATCTAAAATCCAATTTTAATACTAGTAGTGAATATATTTATGACAAACATATTTGAAGTCAGAGTCTTGCTCGTCTTCAATTCCTTCATGTCTGCTTTGTCCAAACGGCAGTCACGCTTCCGCGATCCCGTTTGCCATATTTAGGCAGACATTTTAGGATATGTCATTTATCTTCCCAGAAGATTATAATGATTTTTCCTTTGCCAGTTTCAACACTCCAGAAGCCTTTGGCCAAGCATTGGCCTTCTAGAATATCGAAGTAAGGTGCGCCTTGCGCTACTTGCCTTATTGCAAACTTTGACTTTATCTCCTTGAGAATAGTCATTAACTCTCCAAGAGTTATTTATTGCAATTTAGTACTTCTAAAATCTAAATATAGATTTACGAAGATCCTTCAATTTCCTTATCATACTTTAAGAATCTAATTCTTAGTTCTGATTCAGAAATTAAAGAGTCTACTGCGACAAGCTTAATGGATTAAGCACTTAAGTTATCATCACATGATCTTCCAAAGATTATGCTCTACTGTTTGCTTAACTCCTGGCTTAGGCCTAATATGTTATTTTATCAAATAAAGTAACTTATTATTTTTCAGGGCCATCCTGAAATTTTATTCCCAATTTTGAAAATTAAACCATTTAAATAAATTTTCCCTAGAATTATGTTTTAAATGTCAATCTTTCAATTTTATCTTGATTTTAATAGTCCAACTATTTAATCAACGATTTATGTACTATTTATTATAATGATTACAATAGTCCAACTATTTAATCAACTATAACTTAATATATTAAAATCAATTATATTGATTACTATAATCCAATTATAAAATCAACTATAAATGAATAGTTTGAATATAGTCCAACTATTTATTAAAACAACATTTAAATATTAGTCCAATTAACATTTAATTTATTTGACGAATGATATTTGTTTGAGCGCGTATGGCAAGTAATTAAACGAATATTGCAAATTCAATTCTTGCCTCCCACTATTTTTTCGGCGAGCCTCTAACCCTCTGTCGAGTACTCGGGAAACTGTGTTTCCTAGTGGGCTAGGATCCCGTTAAATATCACACAATCTTGACTTTGGCCAACAAATTATATGATAATTAACTAGGTAGATCTCTAAGATCGATTGGATCCAATCCAATTCCTAGATCCGGTAGGGGGACATCCAAGTCCGAAACATATATCTTATATATGCCAATACATCCAATGTATTACCTAACATTTTTCCTCTGAATCAACTAAGCTTTGGCTTTGGCACAACAAACTTAGTGATCCCAGTTAAGCGCGACCCATTGACCATGGAAAGCTTCGTAATCAATGTCGATGGACAAGAAGTGGTCTTGACTTTGGCCAACAAACCACAACTTGGACAAGACACCAATATGGAACAAAGCTCTCAAGATTCAAACACATCCTCGACGGACAAAGGCCTTGACTTTGGCCAACAAGCCAATGCCAGTCTCGGATCTTGAGTGAGAATCACTCAATGGAAGGAAAAACGCTTAATATTTTGCGAGGGTTTTTCGCGTGCAAATTGGCAACCAATTTATTATCTTTGTTAAGGTCTTATCATCATACACCCTTAAACATGCATTCTAAACACATAATAAAGCGCATATGATAAAATAATAATGATATGCGGATGGATATTTTACACAATGATCCTAGATCAAATCTCTCACTTTCTCTCTCCCGCTAGCACATGTATTTGCTTCTACCCGTTACACTACACTTCTAAAGAAACCTCATTTACATTGAGGGGAATAGGTGAGAAGAGAATACAAAGAATTGAGAGGTAATAAGGCTGGACACGCAGGTCCAATTAATAAATCAAATTTATTACAATTTCCAAAATTGCCTCACCCATCTAATATCCATCCGATATACATTATTCATGCATCGCAACCATGTATTCACACAAGCATGATATCAATCAATCTAATCAAATTAATTAATCTGATAATTAGTGACCATCCAATGTTCAAACAACGATTTGATTTTGCTCGAGTCAAACTCGTTTTGTGAATAAGTACTCAAATTACGAATTCTCGAATTAAATTAAACTACATAATTAAATCCAATTCAATTTGTATTTAATTCTAATTCGCTATTTAATTCCAAATTAAATACTACACTTTATTTAATGAACATTTACGACTTAAATTCCAAATTTAATCGTTACGGGTCTCAAAGCCCGATTAACGTCCAACGTCAATTTAATTAAAGTCCAATGGGCTTTTAATTAATTTCTTGAGGCGTGGACTTTTGGTCAACTCGGGTCAAACCGAATAACCAAAATCCAATCCGGGAGTTACCCCATAAGCCCAGAAATCAATTTTGGCCCATTAGGCCCAATTAAACTTTAAAGGTCCATTAAGTCGCATTTGGGCTTTATGGAAGCGGTTTTGGGCCGAATTGGATCCAACCAATTTTGCCTAAACCCAACTTTGTACAACAAAGCCCAATAAGCCCATTTACAACATAAATGCCCAAATCCAATTTTAAGGCCCAACATAATTAAACACAAAAATCCAATTTCACATTTAATTAATCTAAAGTGTATATCATGATTAATCACCCAAATTAACATTTCTAAAACATCAATTTATATAATTAATCATGCTCAAATTCATCATCACATGTCCAACACATTTTGATTAAAATCAAACCCATTTCATGCTATTCAAAGTCTCGGCCAAAGGGGATTATTTTGTCCAAATCAAATTCAATCCAATTAAACTCAATTCAACATTAAATCAATATCCCCAAATGATTTCCAACTCATCCAATGAATCAAAAAACAAAATCACCAAGACATTTAGAGCTCCAATACTTTCGGCCAAGCTAAGTATTTTGGGGAAAAATTGTTCCAAACCATTTTCTTGAAATTGATCCAATCAAACTTCAATTAAACATGTTATAAGCATACTCAAACATCCAATTAATTCAAATCATGCTCAAAAACATTTTTCCCAAATTTTAAGCCCTAAATTCGTTTCATGCTTTTAACAACGCTCTGATACCATTGTTGGAGTTCTACGGTCCCAAGGATCGAATCAAAAGCGATAAAACATGTGTGAATATCAACGACGAAGTTGCGGAATACTTACATCGAGCGGTTGAGCGACGTGGTAGGCAACAAAAATTCCTTGTGCTCGACAGTGGACTGCTCGGCAGTGAGGGTGTGCAACTCACTGGTTTCAGCCATTTGAGCTTCTTCGTCAAGCTCCAAGCTTCGTCGAACGATTTTCGGCTCATGGGTGGACTTCCCTATCACCTTCGCATGACTTCGTAGTGTGCTAGCACTCCCGATTTTGCCATAAAATCGCGACTCTAAGCTTCTATTTTCCTCTTGGCTCACTGCAGAACTGCAGAAAACCAGTGGAGAAAAATGCCCCAAGGGCGTGAAGAAGAGAGGAAATGTGTGAGAGAGAGAGTTGTGTAATTGTTTCATTAAATTGTAAATGATTTTCCAAAAATCATATATACAAATTGCTTTCAAAAAAGTCAACAAATACAAGCAATAAAAGCTTCCAACAACTCCCATCAAGTCACATCACTCAATCAAGTTGTCAAGTCACATCACTCAAAGTGACAAGTGATTTGACGTTAGATGTGACTAGCGATTTGACACTTGATTTGATTTGCGTGCCGCACTCAAATTCAAAATGCGAATGCGCTCGCAAATAATCTCGGGCTCGAGTTCGCTAATTCCAAATTAACGAATTTTCTGTTGCATCGTAATTAAATCTAATTTAATTAAATAATCATGCCTAGCATAATTACTATTCACGTCGCTAACGAATTAATTCTAAATTAATTCGTTCGCCCGAATTAAAATATAATTTTAATTCCGCGTCGAAATCCAATTTTGTTTAATATATCGAATATATTAATTAATCGATCAATTCCAAATTAATCGTTATCTCTATTTAATAGATATTTTATCCCAGATAAAATATCTCTGCAATTAATCCCAGATTAATTTTCTCTCTCTTATAATTAATCCCAGATTAATTTAGAGTGTGAATCATACGTCATCGGTGAATCTTTGGGAAGCGATCCATGAGATCCCCGGATATGTTGGCAGTAAATTCGGTCGTCGGACTATCCGAACACGTAAGTATCAAGTACTACGTTTATACCGATTTACAAGACAAGGTTGGCCTCTAGCAAAGCGCCATGCCTACCCAATTCTCCGAAAATATCCTTACAGGAATAAAAGATCTATATCAGGCGTAGTATACATGGTATTGCGTATTTCTGTCCAGTATCGGATGATCACGTGTTAGGCCTGGGGCTGGAATTGTGTTTGCCCCGTACGAAGCACATGTCAGATGTCTGGTAACTAGTCTCTCTAATCGGATAAACCTGACCTTGTCATTTTATCCCGATAGCTGCAGCATTTAAGAGAACCAGTCCCGTATCCTACGTGACCATCATCTCCACTATGACTGGAGTGATACTTCCGTCTTGACATCACACCCAACACACTACGATTCTTAATATACCCAGCATTAGCGTACATAAAACCTGTTAAAGTCATGGACGACCGCAACCAAAGTATATTGATTGTCGCAAGTATTAGCGGTGCAAGTCTCAGGTAAAGACCAAATACACCTACCCTGATTTCGGACTTCTATAGACACATAGTCATACTACCAATTGAATTCTGAGGGGGTCTATCCAGAGCGAAGCTGTTTCCCGTACCATCGGTAAAACACAACCTCATATTACACTTGCATGAGTATCCTATACCCAAATATATGAGAACTATGTTGTTGTGCCCTCACAACGTGCACAAGTGTAATACTAGTCTTTTACGCATTTATCGATGTCCAATCTCGACAATGCTCTGACTAGGGATATTTAATGATTTATCCTTCATGGACTGATACTGTCTCATATCATTCTCAATCCAGGAACAAATCATAGGGACCTCCTATCATTTATATATCTTGGTGATTTAATCACAAATGATAAGAGTGCAATCTCATTTGTCACATAGTTAATTTGTACAACACCACCATGATCTGTACAAATAGTGACGCTATGGGTCATAATTGTCCAACAATAACTCTTTAACAATAATTGATAATACAGGAAAGATATTTTGATGTCGGTTCCATCAGTCAATGACTTGAAAATTTTTACTCACTAAACTTTCAGTAGGAAACTCGAAATTGGTAGATAAATAATTATCTAATTCCGGATTTTTAGTCGTATTATCCCTATGTTTTTTATTTTGTTGTAATAACTAACGATCACATACTATAAGTATTGATTGTATTACGGGTTAGCTACTACTAGATTATCCTACTGATTGCAAGTTATATCTACTAACATAATCATTAAATAAATCTATTAAATCAATTTTTATTTTAGCTATTATTCTTTAATATCAATTTCATCTATTATTTCTAAATATCCATAGTAAGCTTGTACGATACTATTCAAACCTTCTAATTTAAATCTAGGATCAAAAAATGTGGCAATAAGATAAAGTAATGGAATGTCTCTAAAATAATTCAACCATTTTCGTTTCATAACAACAATAGCTTCAAGCAAAACAATATCATTAGGATCAGAACTTTCAACATGCTCATATAGAGTATCAATAATATTCAAACTTTCAACAAGAAATAAATATGATGTAGGATAATAAACTCCGATAAAAACATTTGTAGCATCATTAAAAACTTTTAAAATATCTAAAAAAAAATTTCACAAATATCTCATTGACTAGGAAAAAGTGTGATATGTTGAACATGTTGAGAAAAAAACTACATAATGCATCTTTATATTGGAAAGCTTGACATAAAAGAAAATAAGTTGAATTCCAACGTGTTGGAACATCTCGTGAAAATTTTATCGCTTTAATATTATTTAATTTATAAAACTTGGCTCATTTTCTCCTAACTTGAGAATATGACCAAATACAATTAAGTGCAATCTTAATAGGATCAATGAAAGATGCTAAACTAGTCAGACCATCTTGAACACATAAAGTAAGGACATGGCATGTACAACAAACATGAAAAAATCGACCCCCAAATTTGGTTCACATATTTCTGTTAAATCTTTAATTGATGCAGTATTTGCATATGCATTATCAAAACCAAATGTTAAAATTTTACCTAATAAACCAAATTCATCAAAAATTACTTTCATCATTCTATAAATATTTTGTGCAATATGCTGTTCATCAAAAACTCTAAATGCAATAAGTCATTTTTTCATGTTCCATGATGCATACATCCAATGACAAGTCGCACCCATGTATTAGTGTGTTTGCCAATGGTCACTCCAAATATCAGAACAAATAGAAAGATGACATTTAATATCCTTAAATATTCCATTTAAAATAATTTTACCATCTTTGTATAATTTAAAATTTTGACATTTTATTATATTTCTAGTCATTCTACGAGCAGCAGGATTTAAAGCATTCTGAACATAATTAGTAGAAGTAATTTTTTCACCAAAACTTAAAGAAAGATGTTTCATATAAGTTAATTTAGCAAATTCTTATCTATTTTTAGCATCAGAATATTTAAATAAATCTAAAGAACTCGTACCTCTACTAGATGATGCGTATCTGGCCATTTGAGTTTGAGTTGTATCAAGTCAAATTTCAGCGGCATGATGTGTTTCCAAGTGCTTGTTCATATTGCCATATCTACTAGTAAATTTGTAAGAAACCCCACAATAGTTGCACATTACTATTGGACCTTCATTTTCAGTCTCGACTAAATGAAAATGAATTTTGAAAATATTGGAGGAACGTGACTTAACTTCTCTTCTCTGTGTACCGATACTAGGGCCGTTCTCTTGGGTTTTCACATTTGACATAATGTTATCAGATGAGCTTGCCATTTTTTGTTAAAGAAATTTTAAAGAATGAGAGAATTGAGAATGAGAAATTGTAGATGAGAGAATTGAGAATGAGATAATTATAGAAATTGAGAGAATTGAGAATTTGTTGTTGGGATGTATGCCCTAGAGCTACATGTGATGTAAACGATTTCATGTGTTTTTGAAATAAAACGATGCATTATTCATTTATCAAATTATTTGTCTAATTTTCGCATATTATATATCTTCTTAAATACCCTAGATTACTTATGTACCTTCAGACTTAGTGTATGAGTGTCATATACAAGAGGATTTAAGTATGAAGTTAGTAATCTTAAATAGTCCATAGAGAGCAAACAAAGCGGGTACTTTGTTTGTGGTTTATCTATAGCTGCGGTCTATTCTATATTTGTATGGCGATCTTAATCTGGATCGTCCATGTAGAGACATGAGAATGGAGGCACCTTGTATGATGCGATCATATAGGACTGGACCAAGATAGAAATGACATTCTTATAATATCCGTTAAGCAAAGAAAGTCATTTCGATCTACTTGATGGTCATATATGGATTGATCTTAATCCTGAGTGTACTACGAACTCCTGCATGGCAGGTTGTGTCCTTTGATTTACAAAGGTGTGGTTGGTGTAGCAGTCCCAACCAATAGCTACGTACTTTGGGGTCATAGTTTGTTTTGTAGCTGGGAACGTTTTACATAGACATGGAGTTCACTCCTTCTTACGAGAAGTAGATGAATATCTTTCTTAAGGGTTGATTCGGTACTTGAACGATTTGAGCGCTCAAGTCTTTCTATTACGAACAGAAAGATTAATATTCATAATAGTTATGAATAAATCATTCATTAGAGAATAAATGGTACTTAAGGTAAAAATAATTAGAGGGGTATAACAGACATTATGACCTGGCTCTAATTACAAGATACTCGTGAAGGATCAATTCGTATGTAATGACTATATCGATGGACAACGACTTAGTTCGACTTAATATTTCATTTGCGGCAACGAGAGTGCAACTTCGGGTTTTTAGTGGAATTTCCCAGAGTTAATAATTCGGAATATCTAATTAAGAGCTTAATTAATATTTCGAGATTATTGGAGCTCGGAACCGTGGGTCCATTTGGTCCCCGTGCTAGCTCGATTTACTATAGCGGATTTAATATAATTGGATAGTCTAATTATATACTCACAAAAGAATAAATATTATTAATATGATTAATAATATTAATTATGTCACACTTGAAACTATACATTAAAAGTTAATGTATGGTATTAATAATTATATGATAATTATTAAATATAAAATATTGAATTATATATATGATATAATTTAATAAGGCTAAGATTGTAATTTCTATATTATGGGTTTTGGAAACCCTTGATTTAATTTTGGAAGTAATGACTTTCAAAATATTAATCATATATTTAATTTGTAACATATATTGACTTTATGGAAAGTAAATAATATTGTTACAAAATTAATGAAGAAATAAAGGGCACGGCCGAATTCCTTGATGTATAAGGAATATGATTTGTTTATTTTGGAAACAAAATTTAATCAAAAATCCTAGCCTTGGCCGAATTCCTTGGTGTATAAGGAATAAGATTTGTTTATTTTGGAAACAAAATTTAATCCAAAAATCCTAGCCTTGGTCGAATTCTACCTTAGGGAGGGGATTGGTTGTTTTGTTTGAGTGAAACAAAATTGACCTAAATATAAAAGGAAAACTTGATTTTCTTTTGAGTAGTGCTCTCATTCCAAACCCTAGCCACCTTCTTCTTCTTCACAATTCTCTCAAAAGTTGAGAAACAAATTTGAAGAACAAGAATAAGAAAAATATTATTTGTGTGTGATTTTATCTCTAAACGTTTAGGGATTTGTTTGTGTGTGTAGCCCACACTACTTTCCGTTGGTAACGATTCATAGCTCGGAAGATCTTGTGGCGTTGAACAAATCATCTTCTTCTTTATTCTTGTAAGTCACGGCATTGAGGAACAATAATACCTCATTGCCGCACTTCACTTGTTACAATCGGGGCTCGGTTTTGATTTGTTTTAATTCGGGTTTTGGGAAACAGCTTGGGGACTTTTTGGGGCTGAGTTAGGATTGTTTTGGAGTGGAAAAATCAGACCTAAAACTCTACATCAGGTCACGCAAATCAGGGGTTGGTTTGGGTGCAGTTCGCGTGTGTAACGTGTGTAAAAGAGTCCAATAATTCACTGCAGTTCGGGGGCTGTTCGGGGACTGTTTTACGCGCATTCCGGGGCTGAGATCTTGTCCGAAACAGAAGCAAAACTTCAGTATAAGTGCTGGTTCCATTCGGCTTTAAGGAAGGGAAGACAAAAAAAAATTTCAAGGTCGATCCGTGTGCCTAATCGCTTTCGCTGCACGAGGAAAGCCTTTCCTACATTTGTGTGTTAAAAAATGAAAAATGACTCATATTTATACATTTTTGGGATATTTTTATGATACATAAAATGCCCCTAAATCTAGTCGTTTTATTAATGTTATTAAGGGTAAATTAGTAAATTGCTTATTTTATTTATTTATTTATTTTTGGCATTTAGGACAGAGAGCACAGCCCAACAGCTAGTAGCCGTTGGGAGCCCTACGGTTCCAACCGGAACCGTTTGGTTCCTGTTGGAACCTTAGAACCGTTGGAACCGTCCGATTTTCTACTTCGGTTCGGTCAGGGATGAACCCTAACCGAACCGAAAAATTTTGGTTCATGTTCCGAATCAGAACCGTGGCCGGGTCTAAGTGAGTTTTCATTAGTGAGACATATAGTGATGAATTATGTATTGGATGCATAATTATATAGCTTAAAGTTGAAATAAGACTAATGAATTGTGTTAGGATGCTTTGGAAGTATAAACACAATATGTTTGTAATTAGGTTAAAGATGTTCATGTTAGACATGGAATAATTAATAAGAGTTTGGAACTCTAGATTAAAGCTTAGAGTTATGACTACCATTCTAGAATCACTTGATCAACTTTGGGTGAACTAGAATTGTTCATGAGACATTTCATAGTGGGATTCTAAATTGGTTTGTGTTTTTATTCAAACAAATGCATATAAGTATTTAGAATATATGTATGCTAGTTGTATAACATGTGTTGATGGTGGTTATGATGTTAAAATTGGATTTTAGGTGTATTTGAAGTTTTAGGAGAAAATTGGAAGTGTTTAGTATTGGTTTGAAGTATAAAATGCTCATTGCCTAGGGTAGCATCGCGACTCTGACCTCTCAGCGTTGCGACACCGAGCATCAGACCTAGGAGCGTCGCGACGCTGAGACGTTCAGCTCTTGCAGTTTGGAGCGTCTCGATGCCCAAGCTTCCACATCGCGACCGCGGAGCTTATACATACTGAAAGTTCATTTTCTCCGTTCTAAAGTTTTCAGACTCTGTTTTGGTCCCCGTTTTGTCCTACGGACTCGAAACGAAATGTAGCTTTACATAAAAATATTTTAAAATACACCCATGCTAGATATCCATGGGTTAGACCCACTTCCGCTGTGCGGGACACCGATCCGACCCTAGAGGTTCCATATTTGTCCCAACAGTATGCCAATGATTACTCATGTACTTTCATACTTAGTATATGAGTGTCATACACAAGAGGATTTAAGTCTGAAATTAGTAATCTAAAATTGCATGTAGAGAGCAAATAAAAATGGGTAATTTGTTTGTGGTTTATCTACAATTGTGATCCATTCCATAAATATATTATCCGGGATCGTTCATATGGTGACATGAGAATGAAGACATCTTATATGATATGATCATATAGGACTTGACCCAAACAAAAATAAATTTCTTTTAATATCCGTTAGACGAATAAATTCATATTAGTCTACAAGTGTTAGGGGTAGTTGTGGAGCCCCTAGGAGAAACTTGTGGAACATTATACCAAACCACCCAAACCCTTGGTGGTTTGGACCTAATATAATCCATACATGAATCGTGCCACCATCTGTCTATCTAAGCATGATTATTGACTTAAAACACAAAAACTAGACATTATGGCATGAACATAATTTGAAAATCCTCTTAATCAGCTATAGATTAAAGATATACCAGAGCTATAACATGAAAGACATGTTTATATTCTAAGTTGGAAAACACAAATCACAACTATACACCTAAACCAATAACACTTGCATAATAGAAACTGAAATATTACATGCATAAAATTGAAGACACGTGACTAGGAACTCATTGTGTGTACAGGTTTGTGCCTACATCATACATGAAGAAATATAACGTGTGACATGACATGAACTGAGATATAAGCTAAGAGCATTAACTGATTTCATGAGCTGGAATTATAAGCTGAAAATACAACTTACATCATAGTGTAAATAGTATATACATAAAATTATCCACCCTAATTATACAAGTGAATAGTGGTCAGAACATGCACTTATATTATATTTTTAAGTTACATATTGAGCGTATTCGTAAATCATTTTCGTATAAAGTGCATTAAGAACATGAACAAGTCATGCCAAAACATTAATTAACTTGAAGCTATAAAATAACTCACAATCTTATTTTCATAACATGATTATGATACATAACACCAAAATCGTAAATTTAAACACACATCATAGATAATCCAATTATACATGAATTATTAATCTCTCATAACCCTCACCCACATAAACAAATCATCACCATCTCAGACTAACATCTACTCATATATATTAACAATCTCACCAAACACAATATGTATGTATTTCTTTAAGCATGCATATTAGCCATACTTATGGTAATACAACATTCACTTTATTCAACACCAAACTCATCCACATGTCTTATCAAATCAAAAAGAACATCCATGCCCTTTATTTAAATTACATTAGGTCATGTTCTTATCAACCATGATTAAGCAGGAATAAAAATCTCACATGCAAATTCATAGTTCATTGGTTCATATATTGACTTAAACATATTTTCATTACATCATCTTCTTAGCATAAGCAACATGAACTTGACCAAGGGGATCACGGCCACAAGCACCCACACCTTATTAAATAATTCACATGCTTATCATGTCACTAGACCCAACTTAAACTTCAATTACCAAGCATGCAACCCCTAACATTCAGCCATAATCATCCCTAGCCCATTAGAAAATCCATCAATTTCCACACACCTAAAGTACAAAGAAAGCATCTCACTCATGCTTCTTCATGCATCTAAATCACAAATTAAACATTCCCATCTTCCTCTAAAATTCGGCCATGGCAAAAAAAATTCCATCATCAACCATTCAAACATGTTATCAAGTTATACACATTAATTCATAATGCATGTAATAGTTTCAATTCTCAAACCATAAAATCATTCTTTCTTCTCCATGAAATACTTCCATTATTATTCTAGGTTTCTTATTCAAGCCAAATGGACTTGCTTAACTTTAATTCCTTCTTAGGTTCGAATTTGGGAGTGAGAAACTTACAAGTTTAAATTCAAAAATAGCAAAGAAAATGATATAGAAACTTACTTGCTTGGCTTTACTTGAGAAAGAGCTCTTAATCCATGGTTGTTGGCGTGAATGGTGAAAGAAAAAGAAAGTAATATTTTCTGTTCTTTGCTAACGTAAACGAGGATGAGAGAGAGATGATGAATAGTGATCTATATATAGCATAGAAGTTTGATTACGTCATGACAACCACCAGGGACCGGGGTATTACTGGCTACAAAATCTAATTATTGAATTGAGGTATCCTCGTCTTCATCCTCCATTACTATTGTGTGCAACTTAGGAGCCACCCAACTAAGCTTCAGTCCAGTGAATCTCTCACGCATGAAGCACATTCAAATTGACATTCACTTTGTCGGAAATCTTGTCCAAAAAGGAATTGTCAAAGTTCAACATGTGCACACACTTGATCAACTTGCTGATTTAATGACAAAAGTATTGTCCAAACAAATAACTTTGCTACTGAGAAACAAGATTGGAGTTGCTGTGATACTTAAAACATCATAAATAATTAAATATTTAATAAATACAATTTAGATGTTTTTTTGTTTATAAAAAAAAAACAAAACAAAACGAGAGTTAGAAAATAAGAAATGAGTTTAATAAATATTGGAGTATAAAATTTTATTATTATATCTTTACAAAATATTTTTAATATATTTTAGTCTAATGTCAACTCAATTTTTTCTCCATCCATGTAAACGAGGTTCAAATCTCATACATTCTTTTTCCTTTAAAGAGATTTTACCAACTGAATTAATTAGCACCCATATATCCTTATAAAATCTTATATTTTATTACGTTTATCTAAATTAAAAAAGGTAATAAAATATGAAATGTCAATCATGAAATGTAGTAAAATGTAATATTTTGTAAATATATAGTAGTAAAATGTAAATTTTTATAATAATATAATAGTAAAATATTTATTGTACTCATTTATTATTTCATAACAAAAATAATAATATCCCTAAAAATAAACAAAATAATTAAGTGTGGCAAAACATTGGGCCCGACCCGGGTTTTGGCATGCTCGGCTCCTACCCGACAGAAAATAAATATGTTTTTGAATTTTTCAATATGTAAAAATGAAAATAATTAAGAATTTTTATGTTTTTAGTGTTTTTATATTAAAATTTAAAAATTTAATTATAAACGTATATATTTAAAATTAAAAATTAATTCATATAATTAATAAACTTATTTTTATTAAAAAAAATCGAGCCCGAACCCTTAAAAAGACTATCAGGTCGGGTTAAAGATCGTTGAATCGTGTCGAACTCGAACGGACTCAGACGGAATTTACCATCCCTAAATATAATACTTATATTCAGATATTGATCAAAAGGACTCATTCATATATATATATTCTCACATTTATTGAGATTTCTGTTAAATTCAAATACATTCAAATCTCATACTAAATAAAAAGGTAAATAAAAATTAAACTAACTTGACCAAAAGTGTAATTAGTAGCTATTTGATCTATAAGCTAGCCAGGTCCCAGGGGATTGCCGCGTGCCTATGGCTGGTTAGGTTGTGTTGTAACTCGTAGCTCAAAAATAGCCACCAATTTTCTTTCAACCTCAATTAATTTTTTAGAAAAAATTATAAAAAATTATAAAAAATAAATAAATAAAATAAAGTGAATTGTTTAGTAGTTAATTAAGTAATGCAAGGTTATAAATAATGTTTTAAAATCCTGACTAGATTGACTGATTCGACCGAGATCCGATCCAATATCCGATTCAGTGAACCTTCTAGTCCGAAAGCATTTGAACATGTCTTAAACTCATCGAACCGATCGGTTCAACCGCTGAACCGATGACCCTATCCGAATTCTGTGGGTTTTTTTAGCCAATAATCTATTAAACACTAAAAATTCTAATGACCTCATTATCTTTCAAAATAATCTATTAAACACTTATACTTACTGATTTTAGTAATTAGTAACACATGATAAAATAATTTATAAATTAGTGAAAATGAGTTAATTTCACGTTCCCCAAGGGGCTTGACTTGGTGATGTAGGTGTTGGACAATTATGACCCATAACATCACTATTTGTAAAAGACATGGTGTTTTTGTACAAATTAACTATGTGACAAAGGAAATTGCTATTTTATCATTTTGTAATTGGATTACTTTGATATATAAATGATAAAAGTCCTTATGATTAGTTCCGGATTAATAAGATATGAGACAGTATTAATTCACAAACGGTTTAATCATTAAACATCTCTAGTCGTAGTATTATCGAGACTGGACATCGATAATGCAGAATACACTAATATTACACTTGTGCGCGTTATGGAAGCTTGACGGCATAGTTCTCATATATTTAAGTATTGGATACTTATGCAAGTGTGAAATGAGGTTCTGTTAGCCATTGGACCGAGAACAGCTTCGCTCTGGATAGACCCATCAGAATCTCATTGGTAGTATGACTATGTGTCTATGGGAATCCGAATCAGGGTAGGTGTATGTGGTCTTAACTTGAGACTTGCATCGCTAATACTTGCGACAATCAGTATACTTTGGTTTTGGTCGACCGGAGCTTTAACAGGTTATGTGTACGCCTTTTCTGGGTTTACTGAGAATCATAGTATATTGGGTGTGATGTCAAGATGGAAGTATCACTTCAGTCATATGGAGATGATGATCACGCAAGATACATAACTAGTACTCTTAAATACTGCAGCTATCGGGATAGTATGACTAGGTCATGATTATCCAATTACAGAGACTAGTTGCTAGTGATCCGATATATGCTCCGTACGGGGCAGACACAATTTCAGCCCTAGGCCTAGCATGTGACATCCGATATTGGATCGTATTACGTAATACATAGTATACTATGCCTGATACAGATTATATATTACTCGTTGAATATTTCTGGAGAATTGGGTAAGCACGGTGCTTTGCTAGAAGCCAACCATGTCTTGTAAATCGGTAAGAACGTGGTACGGGGTACGCACGTGTTTGGATAGTCCGATGACCGTATTTACTGCCAACATATCCAGGGATCTCTTGGGTCGCTTCCCAAAGATTCACCGATGACATTTGACTCGAATAGAATTAATCTGAGATTAATTATGAGAGATAAAATTAATCTGGGATTAATTGCGGTAAGAATTTATCTGGGATAAAATTCGTCTAGAAGAGAGAACGTGATTAATTTGGAATTAATCGATTAAATAATATATTGGATATATTAATTGAAATCGGATTTCAATGCGGAATTAAAATTGGATTTTAATTCGAGCGAACGAATTAATTCCAAATTAATTCGTAAGTGACTTTCGCAATAATTTTGCTAGGCATAATTATTTAATTAAATTGGATTTAATTATTTTGCGACATAAAATTCTTTTAATCAGATTAAACGAACTTGGGCCCAAAGTCGTGTTGTGTGAGCCAACTAAATTTGGAATTTAAATGGGTGAGACCCATGACTTACATCAACTTGTCACTATTTGTGATGTAAGTAGTTGGAATAGTAAATGTGGCATTTACTTCACACATCTACCACTTTTTGAAAGTCAACACACACCAACTTTGGTATTAGTTTTTTAGAAAACAAAATATCAAAAAAATCTCTCTCTTCCTCCTCCCTCCACATTGCCTTGACTTCCTCTCTTCTCCTTGGAAGTTTTGTTGTAAAATTTCAAGCAAGCTAGCACTTTGAAAGTTAAAGAAAGGTGATAGGGAAACTCACCCATGAGTTTGGAATTCAAAAGAAAGCTTGGAGCTTCCATCATAATAAAGAAAGTTTTGAACTTCTCATCCGCTCAATGTAAGTTAAATACGCAAACTTATCTTGATTATTCACACTAGAATCATGTTTAAGATCCTTGGATGTCTTAGAGACACTAACAATGGTATCAGAGCCACCTAAACTTGATTTTAATTTCTAGGGTTTATATACTTGAATTGGGAATTTTGCTTGGAGCATATCTAAATTTAAAATTGATCGTTGGGTTATGCTTGGATGATGGTAACTTAGAGTTATACATTGAAGGATTTTTGAAAAATTGATTGGATCTAATTTTCCCCTAAACCCAAGCATGGACGAATACTAGCCCTAGAACACTCATGGTGATTTTTTGAAAATTTAACAATTGGATATGTTATTGGCATGAAATGAATATTGATTGTTGATTTAATTGGATTGAAATCAAAATTGGATATTATTTTTGCCTATTGCCGTGAGTTATAGCATGTTGGAATGAGTTGATTTTGCCTCAATTTTGTAATGAACATGAATTTGAGAATTAAGCATGATTAATTAGATTAATTGATGTTTTGGAAATTTTAGATTAATTAATTAATTATGGTAATTGCACTTTAATTAGATTAATATGTAATTTGTAATAATATATTAATTTAATTTGTTATATTTGGGCTAATGGGCTTGGTTGGGCCAAGTATGGTTTTGGACAATTGGGTTGGATCCAATTAGGCCTAAAATCATTTCCATAAAGTCCAAATATGACTATTAAGCTTTTAATAATTTAATTGGGCCTAATGGGCCTAAATTGATTTTTGGCATAGGGTGATTCCTAATTGTGCCTTGGGATTTTGGGTTTGATCCATTATGGCCAAACCCTTATGCCTAAAGAATTAATTGAAAGCCCATTGGACTTTAATTGAATAGGCATTGGATGTTAATTGGGCCATTGAGACCCATTTAGATTGGATTTGGAATCCAAGTCTAAAAGGCACTATTAAAAGTGTAATTATTTAATTTGGAATTAAATATGAATTAGTATTGGATACAATTTAAATTGGATTTAAAAATTGTAGTTCGATATAATTCAAGAATATGTACTTTGAGTATTTATTCTTAAACGAGTTGGACTCGCACAAATCAAATCGTTGTATAAACATTGGATGGTCATTAATCAAAGATTAATTAATTGGATTAGATTGATTGACAGCATGCTTTGTGTGAATACTTGGATGTATTTGTATGAATAATGTATATTGGATGGATATTAGTTGGTTGAGGCAATTTTGGAAATTGTTGTAAATTTGGAATTTATTAAATTGGACCTGCGTGTCCAGCCTTTCACCTTCTTATCTCATTGTATTTCTCTTCTCACCAATTCCTCTCAATGCAAATGAGGTTTCTTTATGTATTATGTAATTGGGTAGAAGAATATAAAGTGCTAGCGGGAGAGAGGAAATAGAGTGATTTGTTCTAGGAATAAATTGTATTATATATCCATCCGCATATC
Source organism: Zanthoxylum bungeanum (assembly GCA_019454045.1). Taxonomy (NCBI): domain Eukaryota; kingdom Viridiplantae; phylum Streptophyta; class Magnoliopsida; order Sapindales; family Rutaceae; genus Zanthoxylum; species Zanthoxylum bungeanum. The sequence continues at coordinate 448,200 of SKCR01027382.1, read as the reverse complement.
ATTATTAAATTTTACCGCACCTTATTATGCTTTTAGAATGCATGTTTAAGGGTGTATGAGGAGACCTAATCAAAGATAATAAATTGGTTGCCAATTTACGCGAAAAACCCTCACTTTAATATTAAGCGTTTTCCTTCCATTGAGTGGTTCTCTCTCAAGATCCAAGATTGACTTTGATTTATTGGCCAAAGTCAAGATCATTGTCAATCACGGATGTGTTTGAACCACGAAAACTTTGTTATATATCGCATGTCTTGGGCAGTTGTGACTTGTTGGCCAAAGTCAAGGTCATTTATTGTTCATCGACGTGGATTACGAAGCTTTCCCACTGTCAATGGGTCGCGCTTAACTGGAATCATTAAGCTTGTTGATACAAAGTCAAGGCTTAGTTGATTCAGAGGAAAAGGTTAGGAAGTATATATTGGATATATATTTTGGACTTGGAGGTCCACCTACCGGATCTAGGAATTAGATGGGATCCAATTGATCTTAGAGATCTACCTAGTTAAGTTTCATACAGCTTGTTGGCCAAAGTCAAGGTTGTGTGTTATTTAACGAGATCCTAGCACACTAGGAAACTGGGTTTCCCGAGTACTCAACAGAGGGTTAGAGGCTCGCCGAAAAATAGTGGGAGGCCAATATTAAATTTGTAATTTCGTTTAATACTTGCTAATACTCGCTCTTTTATTTTATTTATCGTCATTATAAATACATTAGTTGGACTAATATTATTTTATTGCTTTCTTTGAATAGTTAGACTGTACAATACACTACTCAACTTGTAGTTGGTTATATAGTTGGACTATAGTAACCATTGCATTTAGAGTGTACCTGATATCGTTGATTAGATAGTTGGACTATTGCAATTGAGATGGCTGGAAAGATTAGCGTTAGGGACATCTTCATTGGCGATAATGTCTTTAACGGCTCCAATTTTCCAGATTGGGAGATGAACCTCAGGATAGTCCTGGGGGCTGAGAAGTTACTCTATTCGAAAGAGAGACCTCTCGGGCCCAAGCCCAGACCTGAGCAAATAGTAGAGCGTGAGCTTTGGAAGACTCACCGTGATGATAACTTTGCTGCTCAATCTGTCATGCTTGCCGCAATGACTCTTCAATTTCATCGTCAAAACAAGGGATTGGATCCCTATAACATGATGTTGAAATTGAAGGACCTTCATAGATCTAACCTTAGATCTCAGAAGTATAAATTACAAAAGAAGCTCTTTCGCTCGCGTATGTCAGAGGGTACATCTGTCGAGCACTACGTGTCACAGATGATTGCTGACATCAAACAGCTAGGTCAGATGGGCATAACCTTCGAGGCTGAGACTTTCATAGATTTGATCTTACAGTCTCTGCCCGACTGTTGGGGCGGGTTCATCATGAACTACAATATGATGAACCAAAAGAAAACTCTTAGAGAGTTGATGGCTATGCTGAACGAGACAGAGTCAGAGCTTCTGAGGGGTAAGAAGCGCGAGGCGCATCTCACTTCGACGTCTCAGAAAGCCAAGGCTTGGCCAAAGGCTTCTGGAGGTGTGAAGAAGAAGAAAATGAAGGGCAAGGCCAAATCATCACAGTCTTCTGGGAAGACTAAGGACAAATCCCAAGATTTCTGCCTACAGTGTAGCAAACGGGGTCACTAGAAGCGTGACTGTCGTGAGTACAAGGCCCACATGAAGGAAGTGAAGGCGGGCAAGGCTCCGACTTCAGGTATGTTTGTTATTGAAATAAACATGTCTACTTATAGTTTTAAAACTTAGATTTTTGATTCTGGATGTGGTACTCACATATGTACTGATGTGCATGATCTGCAGATTAGCATGACATTGGCTTCAGACGAGATTGACCTACGAGTTGGAAACGGGACGAGAGTCACTGTTTTGGCTTAGGGACCTTTGTTTTGAATTTTCCCTCTAGACATGTAATTACATTAGGTGATTGTTATTTTGTACCTAATTTGACTAGAACATCATCTATGTATCTTGTTTAACCCGATGCGGGTATACCTTTGTATTCCGGAACACTGGGTGTTTTGTTTATAAAGATGATATTTTGATATGTACAGTAGATGTTAATAATGGTCTTTATATTTTGAATATAAATGAATCTCAAACATATAACATGACAAACAAAAGGCTCAAATTGAGTAATACAGATGAAACTTATCTGTGGCATTGTCTTCTGGGACACATTAACAAAACTCGTATATCCACACTTTTGAAGAGTGGGTACTTGGACAGATTTGATCTTAATTCATATGACGTCTGTGAATCTTGTTTATTAGGAAAAATGCCTAAAATGCCTTTTAGCGGTAAATGTGTACGAGCCACTGAACTGTTAGCCCTCGTTCATAGTGACGTATGCGGGCCCATGTCTAGCCAGGCTAGAGGTGGATATGAATATTTCGTAACCTTTACGGATGATGCATTGCGTTATGGTTATGTGTATCTTATGAGACACAAGTCATAAACTTTTGAGAAATTCAAAGAGTTTCGACACGAAGTAGAAAAACAGACCGGCAAAAGTATTAAAACATTACGGTCGGATCGTGGTGGAGAATACTTGAGCAATGAGTTTCTTGATTACTTGAAAAAATATGGTATTCTTTCACAGTGGACTCCTCCCGGAACACCTCAATTGAACGGTGTGTCCGAACGGAGAAACCGAACTTTGTTGGACATGGTAAGGTCAATGATGAGTCGCACTGAGCTATCAATTTCCTTCTGGGGATACGCATTGAACAGTGCAATACTTATTTTGAATAAGGTTCCGTCAAAGTCTGTTGGACAGACTCCATATGAAATATGGACAGGGAAGAAACTGGGTTTCTCATTCCTGAAGATTTGGGGATGCTGAGTATACGTTAAACGTTTGGATGGTACCAAACTAGAACCCAAATCGGATAAGTGCCTATTTGTAGGTTATCCTAGGGAAACCAAAAGATATTACTTCTACAACCCACAAGAGAACAAGGTATTTGTTGCTCTCCATGCGGTTTTCCTCGAAAAGGAATTCCTAGATGCAGTGGTAAGTGGGAGGAAAGTAAAACTCGATGAAAATCAGAGTGATACTATTCCTGGCACCGACCTCATCACGGAACACGAACAGCTCATCAGGGATGAGACTGTACCATAATCTTCTAATACACAAGAACCGCGTAGATCGGAGAGAGTCAGAAAATAACCTGAGAGGTATGGGTTTCTGATCTCACTCATGTGGATATCAATTTCATTAAGGAAGATGAACCGGCTACGTATGAGGAAGCGATACAAGGTATCCACTCCGCTTTATGGCAAGATGCCATGAAGTCCGAAATGGATTCCATGTATACCAACCAAGTTTGGACACTGGTTGATGCACCAGAAGGTGTTAAACCAATTGGTTGTAAATGGGTCTTCAAGAAGAAGACAGACATGAATGGAACATACAAACGTACAAAGCTAGGCTTGTAGTGAAAGGGTATCGTCAACGACATAGTGTCGATTACGATGAACTTTTTCACCTGTTGCCATGATTAAATCAATTCGAATAATGCTTGCGATTGCTGCATATTTCGATTATGAAATATGGCAGATGGACGTCAAAACCGTTTTCCTTAACGAAAACCTTTTGGAGGATGTTTATATGCAACAGCCTGACGGTTTTGTCGTGCCAAAAAATACAAATAAGGTTTGCAAGTTAAATCGATCCATTTATGGATTGAAGCAAGCATCGCATTCTTGGAACCAACGTTTTGATGAGATCATAAGAGAATATGGTTTCATTCAAAACGAAGATGATTCTTGTGTATATAACAAGGTTAGTGGGAGCGCACTGACATTCATTGTCCTCTAAGTTGATGATATATTGCTTTTAGGCAATGACATTCCCATGCTACAATCGGTGAAAGCTTGGCTTTCATTAAAATTCTCCATGATAGATCTAAAAAGCTTCTTGGACTCTCCCAGAGTTTGTACATTGACAAAGTGTTGAAGAGATTCAACATGGATCAGTCTAAGAAGGGGCTGCTTCCAATGTCACATTGCGTCTCTCTATCTAAGGACATGTGTCCTAAAACACAAAATGAGAGAGATACCATGAGTCGGATCCCGCTCGCTTCCGCAGTCGGATCGATCATGTATGCCATGATATGTACGCGATCTGATGTCTCGTATGTTTTGAGCATGTACAGTCGCTATCAGGCCGATCCAAGTGATGGTCACTGGATTGCTGTTAAGAACATCCTTAAGTATCTTAGACGAACTAAGGATTCTTTTTTAGTCTATGGAGATGGAGAACTTGAGGTGACTGGGTTCACCGATGCAAGTTTCCAAACTGATAAAGACAACTCTAAGTCGCAATCAGGGTACATATTTTGTTTGAACAACGGAGCAGTGAGCTGGAAATCATCCAAGCAAGAGACTGTTGCCGATTCAACAACAGAGGTGGAATATATTGCTGCAGCTGAGGCAGCAAAAGAAGCAGTTTGGATCTGTAAATTCCTAATTGGATTAAGAGTAGTTTCGTTAGCAGCTGAGCCCGTACCTTTGTATTGTGACAATAACGGGGCTATAGCACAGGCTAATGAACCACGGTATCATCAACGATCCAAGCATGTACTTCGACGTTTCCATCTGATTCGTGAGATCATACATCATGGTGATGTGAAGATCGAAAAGATCGCTTCAGATGACAACATTGCAGATCCGCTGGCGAAAGCTATTTCTCAGTAAAAGTTTGAGCGACATGTACATAGTTCAGGTGTTAGATACTTGAGTGATTGGCTATGAGCCAAGTGGGAGATTGTTGGACAATTATGACCCATAACATCACTATTTGTAAAAGACATGGTGTTTTTTTACAAATTAACTATGTGACAAATAAAATTTCTATTTTATCATTTTGTAATTGGATTACTTTGATATATAAATGATAAAAGTCCTTATGATTAGTTCTGGATTAATAAGATATGAGACAAGATTAATCCATGAACGGTTTAATCATTAAACATCCATAGTCGTAGTATTATCGAGACTGGACATCGATAATGCGGAATAGACTAGTATTACACTTGTGCGCGTTATGGAAGCTTGAATGCATAGTTATCATATATTTAAGTATTGGATATTTATGCAAGTGTGATAGGAGGTTCTGTTAGCCGTTGGACCGGGAACAGCTTCGCTCTGGGTAGACCCCTCGGAATCCTATTGGTAGTATGACTATGTGTCTATGGGAATCCGAATCAGGGTAGGTGTATGTGGTCTTAACCTGAGACTTGCATCGCTAATACTTGCGACAATCAGTATACTTTGGTTTTGGTCGTCCGAGGCTTTAACAGGTTCTGTGTACGCCTCTTCTGGGTATATTGAGAATCGTAGTGTATTGGGTGTGATGTCAAGATGGAAGTATCACTTCAGTCATATGGAGATGGTGATCACGCAGGGATACATAACTAGTACTCTTAAATGCTGTAGCTATCGGGATAGTATGACTATGTCATGATTATCCGATTACAGAGACTAGTTGCTAGTGATCCGATATATGCTTCGTACGGGGCAGACACAATTCAAGCCCTAGGCCTAGCATGTGACATCTGATACTGGATCGTATTATGCAATACATAGTATACTATGCCTCATACAGATTATATATTCCTCATTGAATATTTCTGGAGAATTGGGTAGGCATGGTGCTTTGCTAGAAGCCAACCATGTCTTGTAAATAGGTAAGAACATGGTACGGGGTACGCACGTGTTCGGATAGTCCGATAACCGTATTTACTACCAACATATCCAAGGATCTCTTGGGTCGCTTCCCAAAGATTCACCGATGATATTTGACTCAAATAGAATTAATCTGGGATTAATTATGAGAGAGAAAATTAATCTGGGATTAATTGCGACAAGAATTTATCTGGGATAAAATTCGTCTAGAAGAGAGAACGCGATTAATTTGGAATTAATCGATTAAATAATATATTGGATATATTAATTGAAATCAGATTTCAATGCGGAATTAAAATTGGATTTTAATTCGGGCGAACGAATTAATTTGGAATTAATTCGTAAGCGACTTTTGTAATAATTTTGCTAGACATAATTATTTAATTAAATTGGATTTAATTGTTTAGCGACGGAAAATTCGTTTAATCGGATTAAACGAATTTGGGCCCAAAGTCGTGTTGTGTGAGCCAACTAAATTTGGAATTTAAATGGGTGGGACCCATGACTTACATCAACTTATCACTATTTGTGATGTAAGTAGTTGGAATTGTAAATGTAGCATTTACTTCATGTTGGATAATATGACCCATAGCGTCACTATTTGTACAGATCATAGTGTTGTTGTACAAATTAACTATGTGACAAGGAAATTGCACTCTCATCATTTGTGATTAGATCACCTTAGATATATAAATGAAGAGAGGTCCATATGATTAGTTCCTGGATTGAGATGATATGAGACAGTATCAGTCCACGAAGGATTAATCATTAAATATCCCTAGTCGTAGTATTATCGAGACTGGACATCGATAATGCGGAATAGGCTAGTATTGCACTTGTGCGCGTTGTGAGGGCACAACAGCATAGTTCTCATATATTTGGGTATTGGATACTCATGCAAGTGCGATAGGAGGTTGTGTTTCACCGATGGTACGGGAAACAGCTTCGCTCTGGATAGACCCCTCTGAATCCCATTGGTATTATGACTATGTGTCTATGGGAGTCCGACATCAGGGTAGGTGTGTATGGTCTTAACCTGAGACTTGCACCGCTAATGCTTACGACAATCAATATGCTTTAGTTGAGGTCGTCCAGGACTCTAACCGGTTCTGTGTACGCCAATGCTGGGTATATTGAGAATCGTAGAGTATTGGGTGTGATGTCAAGACGGAAGTATCACTCCAGTCATAGTGGAGATGATGTCACGCAGGATACGGTATTAGTGCTCTTAAGTGCTGGCCGGCCATCGGGATATTATGACAAGGTCATGTATATCCGATTATAGAGACTAGTTACCAGACATCCGACATGTGCTTCGGACGGGGCAGACACTTATCCAGCCCCAGCCCTAGCACGTGACTATCCGATACTGGGCCGATATACACGATACTTGGTATACTACGCCTGATATAGATCTTAAATATTCTTAGATGAATATGACCGGAGAATTGGATAGACTTCGTGCTTTGCTAGAAGCCGATCTTGTCTCGTAAATCGGTAGAATGTAGTACTTGGTACGTACGTGATTCGGATACTCCGACGACCGTATTTACTGCCGAATTATCCGGGGATCTCATGGGTCGCTTCCCGATAATGCACCGATGACGCATAACTCGCACTCATTAATAATCTGGGATTATATAGAAGAAAGAGAAAATTAATCTAGGATTAATTACGGAGATATTTTATCTGGGATAAAATATCGTCTAAAAGAGAGAGAATGATTAATTTGGAATTAATCGGTAAATTAATATATTGGATATATTAAACGAAATTAGATTTCGACGCGGAATTGAAATTGGATTTTAATTCGCGCGAACGAATTAATTTAGAATAAATTCGTTAGCGACGTGAATAGTGAATTCGCTAGGCGTAATCATTTAATTACGACGCAACGGAAAACTCGCTAATTTGGAATTAGCGAACCCGGGCCCGAGTGTGATTGCGAGCGCATTCGTATTTCGAATTCGAGTGCGGCGACGCAAGTCACATCAAGCGTCAAATCATTCGTCACATCAAGCGTCAAATCAAATGTCACTTTGAGTGATGTGATTGATTGCTGTGATTGATTGATTGACAAAGACTTACATCACTTTATTAAAGTAATGAATAGTTGATGTAAGTTGTTGGAATAGTGTTGGTGGTTGAGAAAGCCATTTCCATTTGATTTTATTTGATAAATAAAATGGTAAATGCTTTGTATTTTCTTGGAAAATATATAAAGGTTTTTGGAAAATCTTTTATCAACTAATACACATTTTTCTCTCCTACATCTCTCTCTCACAATTCACGCCCAAGGGGCTTCATTTCTTTCTTCTTCACAGCTCACTGCCGTGAGCTTCAAGGGAGCAATGAGTGAGTTTTTGTGGCAAAAACTCAAGTGCTAGCACACTTACGGGACTTGCGAAGGTGTTAGGGAGGTTCACCCATGAGGCGGGATCCAATCGACGAAGTTTGGAGCTTCAAATTTGGATCCAAAACTGCCCAAAACAGTGAGCAAATCTGCACCAGTGGGCGTGACCAAGGCAGTGGAGTTTTGGCTTCATTCGTCTTCAAATCGTCTCAACCGATCGATGTGAGTATTTCGCAACTTCGTCGATATGTATTCGCAATGTTTTTCATGCTTATAATCGATCCGGGACCTTAATAGAAACCAACACTTCACACATCTACCACTTTTTGAAAGTCAACACACACCAACTTTGGTATTAGTTTTTTGGAAAACAAAATATCAAAAAAATCTCTCTTTTCCTCATCCCTCCACAATGCCGTGACTTCTTCTCTTCTCCTTGGAAATTTTGTTGCAAAATTTCAAGCAAGCTAGCACTTTGAGAGTTAAAGAAAGGTGATAGGGAAACTCACCCTTGAGTTTGGAATCCAAAAGAAATATTAGATCTTCCATCATAACAAAGAAAGTTTTGAACTTCTCATCCGCTCAATGTAAGTTAATTCCGCAAACTTATCTTGATTATTCACACTAGAATCATGTTTAGGATCCTTGGATGTCTTATAGAAACTAACAGTAGGGTTCAAGATCTCATCTTGTGGTCCTATGTTCGAATTCAGAGAGTGCATTTTTTATAAAAGTCTGAGACAACCAAGAGTTTTATCTGTTCTGCTTAAGCCCGAAATGGGTGGTTTGGCAGTGGGGTTTCCAACAATTGTTTTTAAAAAAAGAAATGAATTTCACGTGTAAAATCCACCGAAAACACTCAACATATTTAGGACATGTGTGTTAAGGAACAATCAACGAATGCAATAATTTTATTGAAATAAAAATTTATAAAAAAAATACAAACCAAAACCAGAAACTTACAAAGCAAATAATTATTATCAACAGACAAATCAGAATCGAAACTTACAATTCAAGTTAGCAAAATCAATAAACACACTGACTTGTGAAGATTGAGGCTAGCGTATGAGGCTATGTCCTATGGCAGATATTCGCCCATACTCTTATGCTTGTAGTTCGTTGGACGCCTGCCACCGGGATACAACAGTCTGCAAGTCGAAAATCCGCACTGAATGTTTCAACCCCTGGCGAATCTACTGGATGTTTTGCTTTTCGTTTTCAAGGATCAATCTATAGAAAATTCTATCAATTTCAGAAGTTCTATGTCTCTATCTCTACAAACTGTTTTGTATTTATATAAGAAAAAATGGAAAATGTTTTTAGATTAAAAAGATGCAAACATCTTTCCAGTCTTTCTGAAGGGTTGTGTTGATCAGACACAACCTTCTGATTCAAATCCAAAGATCAAAAAGAAAAAAAAGTTTTAAAGTTAGCAAGACATTTAATGAATCCCCATGAGCCCAATAGCTCCAAGGCCCAAGGCCCATCTTTGACTTAATTAAATATATATTAAATATATTAATTAAATCTAATACCAAGCCAACCAATCACATTCATCCAAGCCCAAGCCCAAGCCCAAGCCTTGTTTTTCCATTTCCTATTTGCTTTTTAGATGTGGGACTACTCCCACTATTTCTATACAAACTCTTACAATACCCCACATTTGTATAGTAAATAGTGGCGATACTGTACATAGCATGATCCGGAGAAAACTTAAAAACGATACGCATTAGGAGAGATGTCTTTTGGACTTGAACCTTCATTAGTAAGTACTTATTGGATTTATCGATGAGTCAGTGTGTATAAGAGACATTGAACTGTTCATCATATTTTATAAATCAAGACAATAAGTATCACACATATGGAATTTCGACACCTTTTGATTCATACGGTTGCGTTTATTTTGGTCCTGAACAATCCTAGATTCATATGAGCTTTAGAGAATTTAGCCATTTCATTCTCATAGATGCGACCCCACATTACTCCTATATAGGTGACATAAATATTGTTAGTGTCATTAAGAATGATTAGTCATTCATCCTTATCGTCATAGTATCATAACTTTCATTATCATAGGAATAAGCAACTTGTTATGCTCTATCGCTTGAGTTTTACCCAACTAGTTTTCCACATTGAACCTAGACTTGAATTACCAAATTGCTAGGTTGGGTTTTCGCTAGGTTACTTCTCATTGTGTTGGCTTTAAGTCCATTCCCTTCGATAAATATAACACTTGCTCCTTTGGTATACCATTTGTTAATTGATCTGCAATATTCTCCTTTGATTTTACAAAATCAATGGAAATAATGCCAATCGAGAGCATACGTTTTATAGTATTATGTCTACGTCTTATGTGCCTTGACTTCCTATTATAAATATGGCTATTTGCTCTCCCAATAGCAGCCATGCAGTCACAATGTACACATATGGCCGTCACAGGTTGAGGCCACATTGGAATATTTTCCAAGAAATTCTTTAGCCATTTCGCTTCTTCAGCGGCTTTATCCAACGCTATGAATTCTGATTCCATTATTGAACGTGTTATACATGTTTGTTTTTGTGATTTCCAAGGTACTGCGGCGCCTCCAAGTGTAAACACATATCCACTTGTTGCTTTTTCCGTATCATTTGAAATCCAATTGGCATCACTATATCCTTCCAAAACTGGTGGATATTTTGTGTAATGTAAAACATACTTCATTCAGTATTTAATATATCTTAATACTCTAACTAAAGCATCCCAATGATCCTTTGAAGGATTACTCGTATATCTTGCTAGTATATTCACATAGTAGGCAATGTCTGGTTTAATACAATTTGTGATATATTGTAATGTGCCAATTATACGAGAATATTCTAGTTGTAACACACTATCCCCATCATTTTTCTTTAATGTACTCTTAGGATCAAAAGGAGTTTTAGATGGACTACTATCAAAATGTCCAAATTTCCGAAGAATCACTTCTACATAGCGTGATTGGCTGAGAATATAACCATCACTACTTCATTGAATTGGAATTCCTAAGATAACATCGGTTTTTCCCATGTCATTCATATCAAAGGTTGAATTCAAAATTCTATTTGTGGAATTTATGACACTTAAATTTGGTCCAATTATGAGCATATCATCAACATTTAAACATACAATGATATATGAATCATTATTCATTGTCTTGATGTAAACACATTTATCATATTTATTGATTCGAAATCCATGTGATAACATTGTATGATCGAATTTCTCATGCCATTGTTTGGGCGGTTGTTTAAGTCCATAAAGCGACTTCACAAGTTTACATACTTTTTTCTCTTGTCCTTTTACTACAAACCCTTCAGGTTGTTCCATATAAATTTCTTCATCTAACTCACCATTCAAGAAAGTTTTTACATCCATTTGATGTATTTCCAAATTATAAATTGCTGCAATCGCAATTAACATCCTTATAGATGTTATTCTGGTTACTGGTGAGTATGTGTCAAAGAAATCAAGTCCTTATTTTTGACGGTATCCTTTAGCTACCAAACGAGCTTTGTATTTATCAATTGTACCATCAGGCTTCAATTTCTTTTTGAAAATCCATTTGTAACCAATCGGTTTTCAACCAGATGGAAGTCTACTAACTCCCACATATGGTTTTGTAGAATGGATTCTACTTCGCTATTTATTGCTTCTTTCCAATAAATAGATTCAGACGAAATTATACCCTCTTGATATGTTTGAGGTTCAGCTTCCGTGAGAAAAGTTAAGAAATCAGATCCATAATCTTTTGCTACCTTGATTCTTTTTCTTCTTCTAGGTTCTAACTTTTTCTCATGGAGAGTTGATGTTGATTTATTTGGTTCCAAAACCTTGTCTTGAACACCGGATGAAGAGGCAACATCAACCCCGTTCTTTTGACTAAATTCAAGCTCTTTACGTTTATTTTTATTAAGTCTATCCTTATAAGGAAATATATGCTTAAATCATTTAGCATTATTAGACTCAATAATGGTATTTACTTGGATATCCGAAATTCCAGATTTAATTACTAGAAATCGGTATGTTGCACTATTTTTAGCATATCCAATAAACACACAATCAATAGTTTTAGGTCCAAGTTTGACTCTTTTAGGCAAGGGAACTTGAACCTTTGTTAGGAAACCCCACACTTTCAGGATTTTATATGCCGGTAGCCTATTCTTCCATTTTTCATATGGAGATTGATAACTCTTCTTTGGTGGAATTCTATTCAATATGGTGTTAGCCGTAAGTAACACTTCACCCCACATATTATGTGGTAAACCAGAACTGTTAAGCATGGAATTCATCATATTCTTTAGTGTTATATTTTTCCGTTCAGACACCCCATTCTGTTGAGGAGTGTAGGGTGCTGTTATTTGATGAATTATTCCATTAGAAGTAAAAAAATTTGTGAATGCATTAGATTCATATTCTCCGCCTCTATCAGATCGTAAAATTTTGATCTTCTTGTCTAACTGATTTTCTACCTCAGCTTTATATGTCTTAAACACATTCAAATATTCGTCTTTGCTATGTATCAAATATACATAACAATATCTACTACTATCATCTATAAAAATGATGTAGTAATTCTTTCCACCACGACTTGGTATTGATTTAAAATCACCCAAATCTGTATGAATTAATTCTAACAATTCATTTGACCTCTTAGTCACAGATTTGTAGGACTTGCTAGCAAACTTTGATTCAACACATGTTTCACATTTATGCATATTGTCTTTTGTATAATTAGGCAGCAAACCAAGATTAATCATTCTATGCATACATTTAAAGTTTTTGTGACCTAGTCTAGCATGCCATAATTTAGAAGATTCAAGCAAGTAAATAAAAGCCTTATTTATTTTATTAATATTAGCATCATCAATTACATTGAGTTTGAAGAGCCCTTCAGAGAGGTAGCCATTTCCTACAAATATTTCCCCCTTAGTGATAGCAAATTTGTCAAATTCAAATACAAGTTTAAAACCCTTCTTGCTTAAAACAGAACCAGAAATAAGATTCTTAGTAATTTCAGGGACATGTAGTACATCCATAAGAGCAAGTTTTTTCCTGGAAGTGAATTTCAGAACCACTTTCCATTTTCCAGTAACAGTTGCATCAGTTGCATTTCCCATATATAACTTTTCATCGCCATTGTTAGGAGTGTAGGTGAGAAACATATTTCTGTTTCCACAGATATGCCTTGTTGCACCGGTATCCATCCACCAATCTTTACTGTCAGTCAATAAATTGACTTCAGAAACAATAACACCAACAAATTCTTCTTCAATAATATTTGCTTGTTTGTTGCTGTTCTTTTCATTTGGACCCGGATTTCCTTTCTTGTGGCAGCAGTCTAGTGCTCGGTGCCCAATTTTTCCACACACCCAACAAACACATTTAATTCCCTTGAAATTCTTCCCTTTTGTAGCAAGAACTTTCTGAGTTTTATCTTTCCCTTTATTGTTCCATTTATTCTTCTTATTTTGAGGCTTAGGCTTTGACACCCCTTCACTCTCAATGACATTCGCTTTGGCTTCAAATTCTGAAACATTCATCCTTTCACTCTTGCGGTGATCTTCTTGCACCCTTAGTTTAAGAACTAGATCCTCCATTGACATATCAGTCTTTTTATGCTTTAAATGTATCTTGAAATCATTCCAAGATTGAGGTAATTTTTCTGTCACAGATCCGACAACAAACTGCACCGATAGAATCATGCCTTTTGCCACAAGTTCATGGATAAAAATATGTAATTCTTTGACTTGGTTGACAACAGTATTTGAATCCACCATTTGGTACTTTAGAAATTTCCCAACAATGAACTTCTTTGAACCAGCATCTTCGATCTTATATTTGTTCTCGAGGGATTCCCATAGTTCCTTAGTAGTCTTATAAGATTTGTACACATCATATAAAGAATCATCAAGGCTATTCAGAATATAATTCCTACATAAAAACTCACTGTGTTTCCATGCATCAATTGCATTGAGTTTTTCTGCAGGAATATTATCTCCATCTGCCACAGGGCATTCTTCCTTGACGACATGTGCAAGGTTCAATGTTGTTAGATAAAACAATATTTATGATGCCATCGTTTGAAGTCCAATCCTTTGAACTTGTCTGGTTTCTCAACATGAGACTTCACAACATTCGCAGATTGTTCCATTGAAGAAACTTCTGCTATAGATTATTAAGGAATAATCAACGAATGCAATAATTTTATTGAAACACAAATTTATAAACAAAATACAAACCAAAACCAGAAACTTACAAAACAAGTAATTATTATCAACAGACAAATTAGAATCGAAACTTACAATTCAAGTTACAAAAATCAATAAACACACTGACTTGTGAAGATTGAGGCTAGCGTATGAGTCTATATCCTATAGCAGAAATTCATCTCTACTCTTATGCTTGTAGTTCGGTGGACATCTGCCACCATGATACAACAATCTGCAAGTCAAAAATCCGCACTAAATGTTTTTACCCCTGGCGAATCTACTGGATATTTTTCTTTTCATTTTCAAGGATCAATCTATAGAAAATTCTATCAATTTCAGAAGTTCTATGTCTCTGTCTCTGCAAACTGTTTTGTATTTATATGAGCAAAAATGGAAAACGTTTTTAGATTAAAAAGATGCAAACATCTTTCCAGTCTTTCTGAAGGGTTGTGTTGATCCGACACAACCTTCTGATTCAAATCCAAAGATCAAAAAGAAAAAACTTTTTAAAGTTAGCAAGGCATTTAATGAATCCCCATGAGCCCAAGAGCCCCAAGGCGCAGGGCCCATCTTTGACTTAATTAAATATATATTAAGTATATTAATTAAATCTAATACCAAGCCAACCAATCACATTCATCCAAGCCCAAGCCTTGCTTTTCCATTTCCCATTTGCTTTTTAGATGTGGGGCTACTCCCACTATTTCTATACAAACTCTTACAATGTGGCCATGATTAAAATAAAAAAGAAAAGAAAGGAACTCCATAAAATTGCAGAGATAGTAAATTTCTTCCTCACTACTCCAAAATTGCATCCTCGTCATCATCACCATTTTCACAACAGCTCGTTTTCTCCTTCAAACCAACACGAGTTCCAAAATGATTATGTTCCGTCATTTTTTTTAAATGTTCGAAATATGTCGTTAAGTCATGTGATACTGACTTTAGTGGAACAAGTAAAATCTTATTTGTCTCAGGTTTTTATAAGAAATATATCATTGGATTCGAATTCAGGACATAATAATTAAATCATAAGTCATGTATTATTAAGTCACACACGTGAGGACGTCATTTGTATTTTTGCAAATATTTTTTTTATATGACTCTAATAATTTTATCTGTTTTTACATTCACGCGCTTGATAAATTATTATTACATGTGTTTGGCCACTTAAATAAATTATCAGAATCCGTAAATTTATGTGTATAATAAATCATTTTGAAAAGTTAAGAGGACTATTAGATTTTTTTTGGTACAGAAGAGGCTGTTAAAACAGTTTAGGAAAACAACTAAATTTAAAAAAAGGAATCACGACATAAGTCGTCATGAATTTGGAGTGGTGGGTGATCTAACCATGTTATCCCTCATCTTCCAAGATAACCGATGTGTACCCGGTGATCCGCAAATGACATTGGCTTCTCTATAAATGTGTGTAACCAAACACTCCCAATCCCTAGTGATGAAATCCTTACGTGAGTTAATTAGACTGAGCAAAAGATGAGTTTGTGGGGTCGAATTAATTTTTCTCACGCATAAGCGATTTTATGTATTAGGCCTTTAATAAAGGAGGATCAAATTATGAGAAAAGAAAAACATTTTATTTTATAATTTATTGAATTTTATGTTTTATTTTTATTTTTCAAACTGATAATCTTTTTATTATATATAGAGTATTTTATATATCCTGCTAAATGATTAAAAAAATTCATATTCACTAATAGACCCAAAAATATAGTTTTCAATAAGATTTTATTTTTTATTTTTTTAACATATATTTAATAATTAACAATATTTTCATATATATATTGTTGATGGGGATTTCTGCGGCTAAGGTTTCTGAGTAGCTCGGTAAGGGCAGAGAAGGAAATTCTCCTCATCCAGAGGACCGAGGGTCAGAAGATAGTTGTCGTTCTTCAACCTGACGTGGAGTCCGGGCACAGTCTCCCAGATTTGACCGACCAGATGACACAACATGATTTAGTTCTTAAAGGCCGACAACATCAGAGTCGAGACTGGCCACAATAGTCCGGTAGCTCGGTTCATTTCTACCTTCTCCCAGGATTGGGATAATGAACTCGGGTATTCTTAGGTCAGGTCGGGAATGGCTGAGGCAGTTCAGTTCGTTGTCGGGCCGACCTCTTAAAGACCGACAGAAGATTAGAGTGGTTGTTTTTTTCTTCGGCACGTGTCATTTTTTCAAAGCACTTTATAGGTTGGCACCATTGTTGTTTCGTGTAACAGTGGAGAAAACAGAAGGATGTGACAGGCCGTCAGACGGCAGGTTTGCTTTCGGCGAAGACAGTTTTGGGGCAGTGAGCCCGTCAATCAGTCGGAGAACCACATTAAAACTCTCTTGTCAACTTGTGTATTTTTCTCGCCTTTTACTACATTTGTCTTTGGTCTCCCCATAACCAAACAAATTCAAGGTTAAAGAAGGATTGTCTCGGGTGAGTTATCTCGAAAATGGCCCTGGGATAAAAATCACTCGTCAACAGTTGGAGCAGTCTGTGAGGAAAGTGCAAAAAATAATTTGCATAGTAAGACGATGGTAGAAAGTGGAAACCATGGGTTGTTGGATAGTTCATCAGTAGAATGGATGAAAGGGGAAAGGAATGGGAAGAAGTTGATCAGAACGGGAGAATGAAAGGGTTCGCAAGAGGAAGAAAGGTGTAAACAAAAAATTTCATTTTGTGAGTTGTAGAATGGAATGTAAGAGGGGTAGCCAACGATCACCCATTAGGACTGAGTTGCAGAATGGAATGTAACGTTGCGGATGGGTGACGTTCGTTGGCTGCAGCTGAACCAGTCCCTCCTAACGCAGGCGCCATAACTAATCGGCCAGCCAGAGGCCTCAGTTTCACAGGTTGCCAATGCTGAAGGGTCAGCCAGGGAACTAGTCAGCCAAGGGCAAATGACAACCTCCATCAGGCCCCCCATCAATTGGCGTGGTGGTCTCTCCCAATGAGAGGATGAAAGGAAAACCTGAGGGAAAACCACAAGAAGTCGCGGGTTCTCGGTCAAGCTCCAGAGTTGTTCTGAGATGCTTATGGAGCGTTCGACACATGAGACCCTGTCGACATGGTCGGGAAGCAAGTTCAGACGGATCTGAATAAGCTCAGGCTAGAAGATACATCGGGCTGCTTAGACAAGAACCAGAAGAAAATATTGTAAAAGCCTCTCTTGAAATGACTCGTAAAGAGTTGTGAGAAGAGCAGTAGGCCCTTGAATATGAATAAAACTTTTTTTTTTTTAAGAAACTTGTCTATCTTACTTGTTTGTTAATCAAATGCGAAAGTTGTTGTAGGCACTGTATTTTTGCATATAAGTCCCTATGATGAGTCTCATTTGGAGACACTACCTTTTAAGTCGAGGAAGTCGCGGGAAAAGGACATCGGAAGGGAATCAGTATTTTTGTTAGATTATATTCGCTTGTTTAGCTTCGGGTTCGCTTGTTGGACCTCCGTTTTAAAAACACACGCCTAGCCCAAGCCCATTAAATCACACCCAATAATAATTAAAACAGTTAAAACACTTAAAACCAATTAAATTAAAACCAATTAAATTGAAATTAAACACAAATTAAATCAAATCCAAATTAAAATTAAAATAAAATTAAATAATTCACTCACCAATTTAAATAAAATTCCCCACCATTTACAATTATTCATTTTCTTTAATAAACTAAATCAAATCCATCCTCATTTACATGATTTCTTTCCTTTCAAATAAACCCATACAGAAACCCTAATACACTACTATATAAACAAAAAACCCTAATCCTCTTCACTCTCTCTCTGGCCCCTCTCTCTCACGGCCTCACCAAATAATAAAACCATAACAGCCCTCTGATCTCTCTCTATCCCTTCATCTCGCGGCAGCCAACTCCCCACATCCACACGGAACTTCAGCAAGGCAAAACGAATAAACCCTAATGACTCCAGTTCACGGCCTTCACCCTCACTAACTCAACAATCACAGAGCCACCAACGACAACACTCATCAGCCCTCTTTTCTCCATCTTCTCTACTCTACACCATCAACAAACTAGGCACACTCAAACAAAAACAAAACCTAAAACATAGGCCACAATCATGCACTACACGTAAACAACAAAAAACCCTAGCAGCCCTCAACGCCACTCTCGACCACAAGCTTACCTCACGCCATCACCCCCTTCATGTAGTCACGCTCAGCAGCAAACACTCAAGCAGCCTCAACCTTCACAGCCGAAACACCACACCACGAGGACAGATTTCACACGGCACACACACAAAATAAGCCCTCTCTCCACTCTCCCACATCGACCAAAAGATACCCTTGATCACACTGCCCTCTCTTCGACACATCACTGAGCCATTAACTAACCCCCTCACAAACCGACTCACCTTGCCACTTCACGCATAAGCCTTTCACCCTCCACCCACTCACGCCAATTGCCCTTCCAGCCTTTACGCCACCTGCACACACAAAGCCTAATTGCCCTCACAATTCATTGCCACACTCTTCACAAACGTAAGCCACGCCATTACTGCCCATAAGCCCACGTAACAAGTCATCAAACACGTACATGTCTGCCGCATACTGCCCAAAAAAATTACCGCACACTGCACTCAGTCCAGCCGCATATTTCACCCAAAATTACACGCAGAATCAACCCTTAAAACTGTCCAGAAAACACCCTGAAACTGCATAACAAACTGCCCAATTTTAGCCTTAAAATAATCTAAAAACAGCAGCCCAATACCCCTCAAAAACTACCCAAAACAGTCCCAAAATTAACCCAAAGCAGTGACCAGAAAATACCCTTAAAATAGCAGCGAAACGGAGTGAAAACAGCAGCCCAAACAGCGAAACAGCGAGGAAAAATGTTGGATTAGTGAATCAGAAAAGTTGCGGAACATCTACCCTTCCGACGGCCGTGTAACGCGCCTTCGAAAGACGACAAAAGAGGTTAGAACTGAGGGCACCATATCTATTTATCATCTTTTGTTTCTTTAATTTATTTTAATATATTATCGCATGAGAGTCGTTAGTTGATTTGTGTTGTGGCCGCTGGGTGAATGAATGTGTGTTCTTTCTTATGGTATATCGGATGGAAACCCGGACGTAAATTCCGTAGCCGATTCCGAATGGACGGTATTACGGTTTGCACTCGGGACACAATGCCACGTACCGCTTGAGAGATACACATATTTCATTCACCCAACGTTGTATTCGAGCATGATTAGGTTGCTAGTATGTTATTTATCTTAAGCATGATTTAGTCGATAGTATTTTCTTTCTTTATGCATGATTAGTTTATTTTATATCATATTAGGGATTTAATTTATATTTGTGCTTAGATTATTATTTATTTTCTGCATTAGATAATTGAGCATGCTTGTGTGATGATTGTATGTTATTGCGTGTTTACCGTTATGACAACTTACTTTGAAGCATGCGAACTTAGATATAGGTTTCATTATTATTCTTATGCATGCGAACTTAGGTGTAGGCTACCTTTGAGCATATATGTTGAGTAGATTCGGTTAGTTTATTGCACAAATCATATCATTGCAATTGACATAAGTAAGGGACCATTCCGAACCCAACGGTTTGAGGTCTTCCCTTGCGAGGGGTGAGTGCGGCCTTAAATTATTTTCCCGGTTCACACCGGGTGGCAACTCCATTATTCTCCAGTTTAGTCCCCCGCGGACTACTCCGTACTCCCAACTAGGCCCTGAGCCCATAACGGCATGCGTCGCCCAGTTTCTCTGTCCTACAGTCTGGCGACTCCACTGGGGATAGAGAATCGGCCCCGAAATCATGTATTGTAGTGATTATGATTTATGCTTTAGTTAACCGTGTCTGTTGTGGGTTAAAGGGGTTTAATCAAAGGCATTATTAAAGCTTGGTAATGGTTTGGTGTCTTCCTTCATTCACTACCTTTCTATAAGGAAAAGTTGTGAAGGCACCTAGATAATCATCTACTCGTAGCCTACTGTGATGGACTAATTTTGGAGGACTCGTTGTTTATTCCTGTCACCAAGCGATAAGAGCCTAAGAGGCTTGGGTTTTTAAGAAAGTTTGCTCCGCCCTCCCTCTGGGGAATCTACAACGGGAAATCCATTTGACAGTCAGTCACGCACCACAACTCGTTGACACGTACCGTAAGGTATTAAAAAGGTACGTTCACTTGGTCGCTTGAACCCTTGAATGAAGAGTCCTAGTTGTGGACAATCATTCGTCAGCGAGAGCCTTTGTCCGCACTCCCATAAACCCGCATGAGAACCATAGTTGTATATCCTATAGAAGATGCTCCTTTATGCTTTTGATAACCACATGCATATTATATCTCATACATTGTATGCATCTCATGCATACACGCATCACATTAACCCCGTGTCTTAAAAGTCATCATAGATATCCGTTGGGTTAGAGAAAAAAAAAAAGAGATTTGTCAAAAAAAGTTTAGCAAACATGGATAGCGAGGAAAAGGAAATCGAGAAACAGAAAACCTTACGGCAAGAATAGAAAGACTATGGTGGGCCAAAAAAAGAAAGAAAAAAAGAAAAAAAAAGAAAAAAAAAAGAAAGAAAAAAAAAAGAAGAAAAAAAAAAGAAAAAAAATTGTTGTTTGTTTTTAGTCCTTGATAGTTAGACATAAGTCTGATGATGAAATTGTTTGCTTTAGGGTGAAACCTTAGAAACGATAAACTCTTGATGTGCTTTTATCTGATACGTTGAGTGATTGATCTATGTTAGACTCGTAATCACTTGATTATGGTTCTTAGCAATGAAAACCTAAGTAGTTGGCAAGGTGACTAGTTGAAGAAATTGTAGGTCAGTGAATGACCGTTTGCTTAGATGTCTATCTTGATTTGCTTATGTTATGATGTGTGATATGGTTGAAAATGAAAGAAAAGTCTCTAAAGAAAAGAATTGAACCACCTATAACCGATAAGCGTGAAGCTACCCATGGGCGAGTATTAGGACCACCATGAGGAGAAATGCTACCTTAAAGGGTAGTGTGTTGACAAAAAAAAAAGAAGAGAAAGAAAGAAAAAAAAAGAAAAAAAAAAAGAAAAAAAAAGAAGTTCAAAATGAAAAGAAAAAAAGAGAAAGAAAACCATATCACATTGAGCATGGAAAAGCAATTGCAGAGCGTAATTAAGACATCTAGGTTGGTTTGACCCATCGATCATAATTTTTGAAACGAAATCATTGAGTTGGCTTATCTAGGAATCGAGCTGCAAATGAACCTTGGCACACACACACTTTGAGTCTGGCTTAGATCATTTATTCAAAAACTTGGATTTAAGTTGCATTAAGTGTTTTGAAGGTTCTCTGGTTTCATTACTGGGCATTCTTTGAGGACGATAATATGTATAATTATTGGGACTATTTCGTAGCATGTAATATAGTATGATGATATGGAAGGCCCCACCATCTGGTTCATCCTGACCAAGTGTAAACAGCGGACAACAAAAAGCTAAACCAAGACTGGGGGCGACCAGTCTACCATCTTGTGAATCCGGGACATAACAAGAAATTAAGTCATGAGACCAGAGAGAAGACTGTGCAATCAACTGGAGAACTGGCGGAAGACCTAACCCAACGGAATAGGAAATTCATTCATGCATACAGGCATACACGTAACGCTTTTTTGCATTCTTTTGTGTTTGTTTTGTTTTGTATTCACATGTTTTGAATAAGATAAAGAAAAGCGGCAAAGACAAGCCAATCAGAAGCAGCAACAGTACAGTCAGTTTCAGAAATGAATCAGTTTTGGGGATGAGTCCCAGGGTTGAGGCCCATATCAGTCAGTTTCGGGGATGAGTCCCAGGGTTGAGGCCCATATCAGTTTCAGTCTTGGGGATGAGTCCCAAGGGCGAGGCCCATATCAGCATCAGTTTGGGGCGAGGCCCATATCAGTATCAGTATGAGGTTGAGGCCCACATCAGTATCAGTTTAGGGCGAGGCCCATATCAGTATCAGTCTGAGGGCGAGGCCCATATCAGTATCAGTCTGGGGGCGAGGCCCACATCAATATCAGTTTGGGGCGAGGCCCATATCAGTATCAGTCTGGGGGCGAGGCCCATATCAGTATCTGTTTAGGGGTCGAGGCCCACATCAGCATCAGTTTGGGGATGAGTCCCAGGGCCAAGGCCCACATCAGTATCAGTTTGGGGATGAGTCCCGAGGGTTGAGGCCCACATCAGTATCAGTTTAGGGGCAAGGCCCACATCCGCATCAGTTTGGGGGCGAGGCCCATAGCAGTATCAGTTTGGGGGGCGAGGCCCACATCTGAGTCAGTTTAGGGGCGAGGCCCACATCAGTACCAGCTTGGGGCGAGGCCCACGTCAGTATAAGTTTGGGGCGAGGCCCACATCAGTGTCAGTTTAGGGACGAGGCCCACATCAGTGTCAGTTTAGGGACGAGGCCTACATCAGTATCAGTTCAGTATCAGTTCGGGAACAAGGCCCAGGGGAATAACGCCCTATCTTGAAACAGTTCGGGAACAAGGCCCATGGAATAAAGCCCACATTTAGTACAATTCAGGAACAAAGCCCACAATCAGCTCAGATCGGGGATAAAGCCCACATTTAGTACAATTCAGGAACAAAGCCCACAGTCAGCTCAGATCGGGGATAAAGCCCACATTCAGTACAGTTCGGAAACAAAGCCCACAGTCAGCTCAGATAAAGGGAATAAAGCCCACATTCAGTGCAATTCAGGAACAAAGCCCACAGTCAGTTCAGATCAGGGAATAAAGCCCACATTCAGTGCAATTCAGGAACAAAGCCCACAGTCAGCTCAGATCGGGGATAAAGCCCACATTTAGTACAATTCAGGAACAAAGCCCACAATCAGCTCAGTTCGGGGATAAAGCCCACATTCAGTACAGTTCGGGAACAAGACCCAGAGAATAAAACCTTCAATCAGTACAGTTCGGGAACCATGCGCACATTCAACATAATTCGGGAATACAACCCAGTGGAATAAAGCTCTCTCTCAACGCAATTCGGGAACAAAGCCCAAAGGTCAAAGCATCTCAGGATAACAAGTAAGTTAAGCAACAGCTGGCGAGCCATGTAAGTAAAAAATGCATGCATAACTTTGATAGGATTGTCATTGTCACACACTGCACAAGTCCCATCAAAGTGGGGGCGACTGTAGGCACTGTATTTTTGCATATAAGTCCCTATGATGAGTCTCATTTGGAGACACTACCTTTTAAGTCGAGGAAGTCGCGGGAAAAGGACATCGGAAGGGAATCAGTATTTTTGTTAGATTATATTCGCTTGTTTAGCTTCGGGTTCGCTTGTTGGACCTCCATTTTAAAAACACACGCCTAGCCCAAGCCCATTAAATCACACCCAATAATAATTAAAACAGTTAAAACACTTAAAACCAATTAAATTAAAACCAATTAAATTGAAATTAAACACAAATTAAATCAAATCCAAATTAAAATTAAAATAAAATTAAATAATTCACTCACCAATTTAAATAAAATTCCCCACCATTTACAATTATTCATTTTCTTTAATAAACTAAATCAAATCCATCCCCATTTACATGATTTCTTTCCTTTCAAATAAACCCATGCAGAAACCCTAATACACTACTATATAAACAACAAACCCTAATCCTCTTCACTCTCTCTCTGGCCCCTCTCTCTCACGGCCTCACCAAATAATGAAACTCTAACAGCCCCCTGATCTCTCTCTATCCCTTCATCTCGCGGCAGCCAACTCCCCACGTCCACACGGAACTTCACCAAGGAAAAACGAATAAACCCTAATGACTCCAGTTCAAGGCCTTCACCCTCACTAACTCAACAATCACAGAGCCACCAACGACAACACTCATCAGCCCTCTTTTCTCCCTCCTCTCTACTCTACACCATCAACAAACTAGGCACACTCAAACAAAAACAAAACCTAAAACACAGGCCACAATCATGCACTACACGTAAACAACAAAAAACCCTAGCATCCCTCAACGCCACTCTCAACCACAAGCTTACCTCACGCCATCACCCCCTTCATGTAGTCACACTCAGCAGCAAACACTCAAGCAGCCTCAACCTTCACAGCCGAAACACCACACCACGGGGATAGATTTCACACGGCACACACACAAAATAAGCCCTCTCGCCACTCTCCCATATCGACCAAAAGAGACCCTTGATCACACTGCCCTCTCTTCGACACATCAATGAGACATTGACTAACCCCCTCACAAACCGACTCACCTTGCCACTTCACGCATAAGCCTTTCACCCTCAACCCACTCACGCCAATTGCCCTTCCAGCCTTTACGCCACATGCACACACAAAGCCTAACTGCCCTCAAAATTCATTGCCTCACTCTTCACAAACGTAAGCCACGCCACTTATTGCCCATAAGCCCATATAACAAGTCATCAAACACGTCCATGCCTGCCGCATACTGCCCAAAAAAATTGCCGCACACCGCACTCAGTCCAGCCGTATATTTCACCCAAAATTACATGCAGAATCAACCCTTAAAACTGTCCAGAAAACACCCTGAAACTGCACAACAAACTGCCCAATTTTAGCCTTAAAATAATCCAAAAACAGCAGCCCAATACCCCTCAAAAACTGCCCAAAACAGTCTCAAAATTAACCCAAACAGTGACCAGAAAATACCCTTAAAATAGCAGCGAAACGGAGTAAAAATAGCAGCCCAAACAGCAAAACAGCGAGGAAAAATGTTGGATTAGTGAATCAGAAAAGTTGCGGAACATCTACCCTTCCGACGGCCGTGTAACGCGCCTTCGAAAGACGACAAAAGAGGTTAGACCTGAGGGCACCATATCTATTTATCATCTTTTGTTTCTTTAATTTATTTTAATATATTATCGCATGAGAGTCGTTAGTTGATTTGTGTTGTGGCCGTTGGGTGAATGAATGTGTGTTCTTTCTTATGGTATATCGGATGGAAACCCGGACGTAAATTCCGTAGCCGATTCCGAATGGACGGTATTACGGTTTGCACTCGGGACACAATGCCACGTACCGCTTGAGAGATACACATATTTCATTCACCCAACGTTGTATTCGAGCATGATTAGGTTGTTAGTATGTTATTTATCTTAAGCATGATTTAGTCGATAATATTTTCTTTCTTTATGCATGATTAGTTTGTTTTATATCATATTAGGGATTTAATTTATATTTGTGCTTAGATTCTTATTTATTTTCCGCATTAGATAATTGAGCATGCTTGTGTGATGATTGTATGTTATTGCGTGTTTACCGTTATGACAACTTACTTTGAAGCATGCGAACTTAGATATAGGTTTCATTATTATTCTTATGCATGCGAACTTAGGTGTATGCTACCTTTGAGCATATATGTTGAGTAGATTCGGTTAGTTTATTGCAAAAATCATATCATTGCAAGTGACATAAGTAAGTGACCATTTCGAACCCAACGGTTTGAGGTCTTCCCTTGCGAGGGGTGAGTGCGGCCTTAAACTATTTTCCCGGTTCACACCGGGTGGCGACTCCATTATTCTCCGGTTTAGTCCCCCGCAGACTACTCCGTACTCCCAACTTGGCCCTAAGCCCAGAACGGCATGCGTCGCCCAGTTTCTGTGTCCTACAGTTGTGTTCAATATTCTTGGGATGTGCTCGATGTGAATGGGTGATCGGTGGTCTGGAAGGGCACCAAGCCCGTGGCACGCCAATCTTGGGTGTCATTATCAAACCCCCGGGTGGAAGTGTTCTGACCTGACTCTTTTCACCTTTGAGGATCCAGAACGCGTGAAGGGATGAGGCATATATGGGAAACGCACGAACCCCTCGTGGCGCGCCAACCCCGGGTGTCATTATCAAACCCCAAAGGCCGGAGCGTTACTACCCAATGGCTCGCATTTTTGAGGAATAGCTCGGGTAAATCGGACCCAATGACGTTTCTTCCCATGCAGGTCAGCCGGTGAATCCCGTTGAAGACTATCAGAGAGTATGGCATAAGGATGGCTTAATTGCCTCCATGACCATCATGCTCCCGGGTAAACCGGACCCATGAAGGTTTTTTCCCTTGCGAGTCGGCTGGTGATTCCCGTTGAGAACCATCAGACCACATGACTTGGGTGTGGCCGAATGGTCCCCTTGATTGCAGGAGTCTCGGGTAAACCGGACCCAATGAGGTTTCTTCCCCTGCGAGTCGGCTGGTGAGTCCCATTGAGAACCACCCAGGGATGGCACACACGGGGTGTCTTCCTCCCTCGTGGGGATTTGCCTGACCACCCCGGATCGGCATAATTGTAAGGTTCAGAATTGTGTTTTGGGAGGCACCGGGCATGACGCTGCCTCGGAGTACCCGAGTTTTTATTTTTACTTCTTGATTTTGTGTGGAGTATGTGCTAAGTCACCTCCATTTTGTTAACTTTACTTTGTTCCTTTTTTGTTTTTGTTTTTCGCTGATGTCTGGCAAGGCGACGCCCGTGCCAGGATCCGCAGAGCCTCAGAGGTTGGAAATCTTCCATCGTGTAAGTCTCAAATGCTCCTCCAGCTCGGGGCTGGACTCGTTCTGCCGATGCTTTGTTCCACCAGCTCGGGGCTGGACTTGTTCCGCCGATGCTTTGTTCCACCAGCTCGGCGTTGGACTCGTTCCGCCGATGCTTTGTTCCACCAGCTCGGGGCTAGACTCGTTCTGTCGATGCTTTGTTCCATCAGCTTGGGGTCGGGCTACATCCCACCGAGTCCGTATTATTGGTCTGAGGATGTAACATTCACCCATAGCCAAGTGATTTCCTCAGCTCGGGGTCGGGCTACATCACACCGAGTCCGTCTCATTGGTCTAGGGACGTAACATTCCCCCAGAGCCAAATGTTCTTCTCAGCTCGGGGTCAGACTACATCCCACCGAGTCTGTCTCATTAGTATGGGGACGTAAAATTCCCCCAGAGCCAAGTGTTCTTCTCAGTTCGGGGTCGGGCTACATCTCACCGAGTCCGTCTCATTGGTTTGGGGACGTAACATTCCCCCAGAGCCAAATGTTCTTCTCAGCTCGGGGTCGGGTTACGTCCCACCGAATGCATTTGATTTCGGCCCGGGGACATACTATCCCCTCGTTGCCGGACTCGAGTTGGTCGGGTGCAAAATCACATTCAGAATAAGTTATGAAAAGCAGCAGATGAAATACAGAGTACATTGTAGAAGAAAAGTTATAAATGTTATTACAAAAAAAGAGTGATTTGTTCCAAGTTTACATAGGGCCCCGTTCGGGTCACCATTTACTGATCAGCCCGCGCATGGGCATCAAATTCTTCTTCAATAGGCTCATATGGCAGCTGAGCAGGCTCGGCCTCGGTAGGGAGGGCAATAATTTCGACCTGGGAGGCAGGAGAGACGTCGACTATCTCGGTTTCGGGAGCGGGAGCAGGAGCCTCGGGTTGATTCTCTTCAGGGGTCGGGGACATTGGTACGGCTGAAATGGGCTCAGGATCCTGGACTTCTTCCGGAGGAGGGGGAAGCCATTCTTGGAGCTCCTCTTTTGAGAGCTCCCCTTTGCAGAATCAAATGGCCGTATGGATGGGCCCCATGTCTAGGCCATGCATCACCAATGGAATGATTTCGACGCAGTCACCGACCCCCTCAAGCCTGATGAAATCCCGCTCATCCTTCAGCTCTATTTCCTTTTTCTTGAGCTCCTCTCGAGCCCGGTCTCTCTCCTCAGTTAATTTCTTGATTTTGGATTCGGCGCTGTACACCTCCCACCTCAGGCGCTTGGTTTCCTCCTGGCCTTTCTCCATCTCTACCTTGGAAGCCTCCGCGTTCTTCCTGGCCATGGCAGAGGCGATCCTGAGGGATTCATTCTGTGAGAGGGCCTCGACCACGGTCTTCTCCAAAGTTTTCATTGTTTCTTCATTTTTGGTCAATGTGGCCTCCTGCTCGGTAATCTGGCCCTGAAGCCTCTGCAGTTTGAGAGTTCGTAAAAGAAAGAAAGGAGCGTTGCTTTGCTTTCTTATAGTCAACCTAGTACGTTTTTGACCGTCGGATCGGGAGAGTCTTCGGATGTGCGTCGCGTGTCTTCTTCGGATTTCATCTGATCAGATGGGGATGAACGACTGAGATTAAGAGACATTTGGCTGCCTCGGGGACGATCGATTGATTTGAGTTTTTAGCGGGAAGACCAAAAGCTTTTGACAAGTGGCACGTTCGGGTTAAAACCCTAAAAGTTGATTTGACGGGCATTTATGAAGATTTGATAGCTTGCGTTCTCGAGGGGTGGCTACCAGAAGGGTAAAAGAGGGATTTGACTCAAATTGGGAAGTTCTCTGTTTTGTTTCTGAGTCGGACCACCAGTTAGTTGATCGGTTCACTTCAAATTTTGTAGTTCCCGGCACCAACTCGTACACTCGTTGGAACCGAGAACTAGGGGACAGATGTTGATGGAGATTTCTGCGGCTAAGGTTTCTGAGTAGCTCGGTAAGGGCAGAGAAGGAAATTCTCCTCATCCAGAGGACCGGGGGTCAGAGGACAGTTGTCGTTCTTCAACCCGACGTGGAGTCCGGGCCCATTCTCCCAGATTTGACCGACCAGAGGACACAACATGATTCAGTTCTTAAAGGCCGACAACATCAGAGCCGAGATCGGCCACAATAGTCTGGTAGCTCGGTTCATTTCTACCTTCTCCCAGGATCGGGATAATGAGCTCGTGTATTTTCAGGTCAGGTCGGGAATGGCTGAGGCAGTTCAGTTCGTTGTCGGGCCGACCTCTTGAAGACCGACAGAAGATCGGAGTGGTTATTTTTTTCTTCGGCACGTGTCATTTTTTCAAAGCACTTTACAGGCTGGCACCATTGTTGTTGCGTGTAACAGTAGAGAAAACAGAGCGATGTGACAGGCCGTCAGACGACAGGTTTGCTTTCGGCAAAGACAGTTTTGGGGCAGTGAGCCCGTCAATCAGTCGGAGACCACGCGGGAAACGTCATAAAGTTGAGGGAACATTGTTGTAATTCCTGAGTATATAAAGGAAAGTTAGATCCATTTGCTGGCGATAGCGAATTTGTAATAAAAAGAGAATGAACACTAATTGTAAAAGTCGATAAACTGCTCGGTCTCACTTGAACCTCTTTCAGAACATGTCGGCCGAGTTAGTTTTGGTAATAAAACAACCCCCGCCATTTTGTGCCTGTGAACGTAGGCCGGATTTGCTCCGCCGAACCACGTTAAAACTCTCTTGTCAATTTGTGTGTTTTTCTCGCCTTTTACTATATTTGTCTTTGGTTTCCCCATAACCAAACAAATTCAAGGTTGAAGGAGGATTGTCTCGGGTGAGTTATCTCAAAACTGCTCATGAGACGAAAATCACCCGTCAACATATATATATATATATATATATATATATATATATATATATATATATATTCGTCTAAATCTTTGGTAATAAGTGAACTACAACAACGGGAGGTGTTTGTTGAAGTCAACAAAATCCCACAGAAAAAAAATTGGTATTTAAAAAAAGAAAAAGACAAATGATTTATATATTAAACAAAAGAAAAGAGCCGTTCAAACCCGGTCAAGTTGGACCGGTTTGATAATCGGCATTCAATTTCTGGCTCTCGGAGCACCAAAAGGCCGCGGCGCATTACACATAAAGCGCACGATAGCAAGCCTGAAACAGACACGTCTCTGCATGCTCTACAGTTCACAGGCGCCCCTATAAAAGCTCTCGTATAAGGGTGACCTACATTTCTCTCAGCTGAGTATCTGCTAAAAGAGTTTACAAATGGCGGCTGCCACTTCCTCATTCGCTCCCTCTATCTCCTCACCTAATTCGTCGTCATCTTCTTCCTCCTCCAAAACCCTAAAACCGGCATCCAAGCCTCACAATCTAGGGTTTCTTTCTTCCACCTCCAGGTCGTTGCCAGCTCTCAAAGCTACCAGCACCACCACTGGAAACGGCGTCGGTTCGGGTTCGGGTTCGGCTCTCGGCGCTCGCATGGTGTCGATGCCAGCAGTCAAGGCTCCTGCATCGCTCGATTTTGAGACATCCGTCTTCAAGAAGGAGAAGATCTCCCTCGTTGGCCACGATGAGGTAAAGTTTTGCTAAACGCATGTGATACCTGTCGTTTTGTTATTTATTGTTTTATTGTTAGATTTTTGGTTATGTTTGTAGTACATTGTGAGAGGAGGAAGGGATTTGTTCAAGTTGCTGCCGGACGCATTGAAGGGGATCAAGCAGATTGGTGTCATTGGTTGGGGTTCCCAGGTATAATTGTCATCTTTCTCATACTTACTCAAATTATTACAAATTTTCAGGACTTTGTTGATATTTTCCAATTGATGGCATGAATTTCTAATTGAGCACATAACCTTACCTTTACAGTTAAAATTAGAACAGTGATAGTTGCGCACAGAAATGCCACACTCAAAGACACATGCTAAGCATAAAAAAAAGAAAAAAAGAAAAATCAAATAAAATAAATTAGGAAAAATCAGATTTTTATGCTTAAGTTGTCTCTTTGGATATGTCATTTAGTGTACATTTAGCATTGTTGTTATAATTAATTGGCATATACTCATTTGAACATATTTGCGTGTTATAAGAATATTTCTAGAGTTTCTATAAATTATCGTAAATTAGTTTCTATTGTTATAATTAATTGTTCAATGAGTCTCTATTTTCTATAGCATGTAATTCTAATTGTTGCATGTTTTGGTAGTCTTTGGCTTCTTCTTTATAAGGAACCACTGATAACTTTGCATTAATTTTTTATTTTGTACTCTGTTGATGTTATTTTTAGATGATTGAATGTGGGTGCCTTCATTTAGCATAGTATTTGTTTGTTGCTTACTTACTTTTTCTTTTGATTAGGGGCCTGCTCAAGCTCAGAATTTTAGGGATTCCCTTGCTGAAGCTAAATCTGATATTGTTGTCAAGGTTATCTTTATTTCCATCTATTTTTTGTGCTTATTTTGGTTGATTTAGATTTTTTTTAAATAATGTTAATTCCTTATATATTGTTCATCAATTTATCGTGGCTGAATTTATTGTTTCTTCTCATTGCTTGATTTATATGCTATAGATTGGGCTTAGGAAGGGCTCTCGTTCTTTTGCTGAAGCTCGTGCTGTTGGTTTTACTGAAGAGAATGGAACTTTGGGGGATATATATGAAACTATTTCAGGCAGTGATCTTGTGTTATTATTGATTTCTGATGCTGCTCAGGTTGGTCTAGCATTCACTTGCATTTTGTGCTATTTAAATTATGGCTGATTTTGATGGGCATATATAAGACTTGGCATTTACATATGTTTCTTTTCTTGTTTTTCATTTGGATCTATGATAAATATCAAATACTTATCAAGTTATTAATGTTGATCTGTGCTGCGCTGCAACATTAGTTGTATGAAATATGATCTGCATGGGTTCCCTCACTAGTTTTTCACAGATGGTTTTTCCCTGTACAATTTTTGTGTTGTGAATGGGTTTCTGTTCAATTTGGTAAGCCCCACAACTATTTCAAGCCAATTTTCATTCCTCCTTTGATGTTTTACAGGGATAGGAGGGATATTGTGGTGTTTTATTGGATGATTATACAGCTCTGCTCTTGATGTCTGTCGTTTTGTTTTCCTTTATTATTTTCGGGGAAGCTGATTGAATCTTATGTTGCAGGCAGATAATTATGAGAAGATATTCTCTTACATGAAACCGAACAGCATCCTCGGACTTTCCCATGGGTTTCTTCTTGGGCATTTGCAGTCGATGGGGCTTGATTTCCCAAAGAATATCAGTGTGATTGCTGTGTGTCCCAAGGGAATGGGTCCATCTGTGAGGAGACTCTATGTTCAAGGCAAAGAGATTAATGGCGCTGGAATTAATTCCAGTTTTGCTGTCCACCAGGTGCTCTCTCAACCTCTAATTCAGTTGTGTTGGTCCCTTGAAGTAACTAATTCCATTTAACAGACTTTTTGGTTTCTGAATATCATGTGTATAGGATGTTGATGGAAGAGCTACTGATGTTGCCCTGGGATGGTCAGTTGCCCTTGGTTCTCCTTTCACATTTGCTACCACGTTGGAGCAGGAGTACAGGAGTGACATCTTTGGGGAGCGGGGTGAGTGCTTCCCCACATCTGTCTTGGTAGTCATCTTAATCATTGGTTCTTGACTCATCCTTGTATGATTTATAGGCATTTTACTTGGTGCTGTCCATGGAGTTGTGGAGTCCTTGTTTAGAAGGTACACTGAAAATGGAATGAGTGAGGATCTGGCTTACAAGAATACTGTCGAGTGCATAACCGGAATTATATCAAAGATCATATCAACTCAGGTAGCCGGTGATGAAATTTTGAAATTCAGTTTCACTGCACATTTCTCTCTGTCATTCTGTACACAGACCCTGCTAGTTCATCTCTTCAATGGAGGTAATGCTTAACACAGTTTAATCTTTTCCAATTTTCTATCTTCTGCTAACAGGGTATGCTGGCTGTTTACAAGTCCTTCTCTGAAGAGGACAAAAAGGAATTTGAGAAAGCTTATAGTGCCTCATTTTATCCATGCATGGAAATCTTATATGAGTGCTATGAAGATGTTGCCACTGGCAGTGAGATCCGCAGTGTTGTCTTGGCTGGACGCCGGTTTTATGTATGTTTAAATCATCTTAGAATCTTCAAAATTAGATTAATTTTTTTTTGTTCAGTCTACTCTTCAAATCTTCAAATTAGGTCATCAAAGTAATAATTGATGAAATTTTTTTCCGGTTATACTTTTTGTTTATAGGAAAAGGAAGGCCTACCAGCTTTCCCAATGGGGAAAATTGATCAGACTCGCATGTGGAAAGTTGGTGAGCGTGTCCGATCAGCACGCCCAGCTGGCGACTTAGGCCCATTATACCCGTTCACAGCAGGTGTCTATGTGGCTCTTATGATGGCCCAGGTATGAAGCTTCTTCTTTTTTTTTTTTTTGGTGTTAATGGTATGATGATATTAAGGTACTTGAACAGAAGTATGATGCTGATATACCCTGTGCCATGGAATAATTTGGTGTCTTGCTTTCTTGAAAAACTGAGTGCATCATCTTTAATATATAAAGCAATTATTAAACACCGGTGGCTGCTATAAATTGTGGTTTCATTGGATATTCATATAGTGAACTTTTCAAAGTAACTTGTGTGGAATATAAATTTTGTGGTCTTAGATCCTTGCCAGCATCTATTTAGGTGATACCCCTTTTTTTTGGATTTAAAAATTTACAGATTGAGATCCTGAGGAAGAAAGGACACTCCTACTCTGAGATCATCAATGAAAGTGTGATAGAGTCAGTGGATTCATTGAATCCATTTATGCATGCTCGTGGAGTTTCTTTTATGGTGGACAACTGCTCAACAACAGCTCGATTGGGATCAAGAAAATGGGCCCCTCGTTTTGATTACATCCTCACGCAACAGGCATTGGTGGCAGTGGACAACGGTGCTACCATCAACAGGGATCTCATAAGCAACTTCCTTTCAGATCCAGTGCATGGAGCCATTGAAGTGTGCGCTCAGTTGAGACCCACTGTTGACATTTCAGTGCCACCAGATGCAGATTTCGTGCGCCCAGAGTTGCGTCAGGGTAGCAATTGAGTCCTGGTGAAAACCTTAGCTTCATTTTATCCAAAACAATTCCCCCTCAGGTGATATTCGAGACAGACTTTGCTTACGAGTCGTAGTGTGTTTATTTAGTTTTTGCTTGGGTTAGTGTTGTCCTATTCATATGGGGGATGACACAGTGTCAGTGTTGTTGTTAAACAAGACATATGAGAGTGTTTCTTAGTTTTTGAATCTGGGGTAATAATAATAATAGCAAGGTTCGATTCGAGCCATAAATTAAAAATTAAAAGCGATACATGTACTACCTGCTCTTTGACTTGCGATTAGACCGGGCCGGCGGTTCGGTTCCGAACCGGAACCGTTCGGTTCCAGTTCCGGTTCCTTTCGGTTTTTTTTTTTTTTTTGAAAATAAAACTCAAATTACAAATAATTACATTAAATTATTATTTTTGAAAATAATTACAAATAAAATTACATAATTACAAATAAAATTATGTAAATTACAAATTACGTTAAAATTACATTACATAATTACACTAAATTATAAATAAAAATCTTATCTAAAAAATTAAAAAAATATATTATTATATATATGCAAACCGGTTCCCGTTGGAACCGAACGGTTTCAACCGGTTCGGCTAGGGGAGTAACCCTAACCGAACCGGTTAGGTTCCGGTTGGTTCCGATTCCGAACCGGAACCTTGACCGGGTCTACTTGCGATTGCGATACCACAGCAGCTATTATTCTACATTGTCGCGCTGCACCTGCTCTTCATTGATTTTATATTCGCCTGCTCATATATTTATTTTTTAACTATTTATAAATGTTGTGAATTTTTCTTAGATTTTTTTTTTTAATTCAAATATTTGCTTCAATATATATACATATATTTTAAATTTATTCATTGAAAAAATCGATGCCAACTTTTTTTAAAATTTAAATATTAAGTTTTTTGTTTTTTTAATTTTTTTTTATCGACAGTACTTTTTTTTAAAAAAAAAAAAACTTTAATTAATCACAAAAAATAAATAAATATTACAATGCAGCGCAGCACCAAACATTATAAGTCATCATTAATATAATACAGTATAATATAACACCAAAGATTGTACAAGATTAATATTATGTAGTGTATAATGCGAGCATGTTTGTCTTAAAAAATAAACTTTTGAGGAATTGAGTGGTTACAAAATAAATTTGTATCGAATCTTAAATAAATCGAATCAAAATAGGATGTATTCTTATCCAATTTATTTAATAAATAAATCCAAATATTATAATTCGTATTTGATTCATTAAATAAATGAATATTGATTTTGACATAAATTATCATAATTTATTTACATTGATATTATCATTTATTCACCTAAAAAAATAAATTATGTGTGAAATTACTTGAAAATTTTGAACAAGTTCATTTTTCGACCTAAAGTTACAAATATTGTATCATTTTATACCTAGCCATTAATGTCGATGATTTTATACATCGACATTAACCCTTAGGGCTTATTTTATTTTTCATGTCAAATCATCCTCAATGATCAAAACATATCAAAGTAGTGGCAGATCATACAATTTTGAAAGTGGGTTTTAGATTTGAATTTGAGGATGGATATGATGATGAGGTAAGAATGGATGGCAATAAGTGAGGATAGGTTGTGATTTTTAATCCCGATCTTATTTGATTCTGTAAATGAGGATAAAAATTTATCATGAATCTCATATCGATATTTAATCATGATGAAAAATCATCATGAAACTTGTATTGAACGGTAAGAAATCCCAAATCCCAATCAATATTCAAAATTTTATAAATAAATGGTCGAGATGATTTGAATTTTCTAATACCAATATCATCTCGATTATGTAAATGGATGATAAAGATATAGGGCAGAGATTGGTGATATCATTATCAATGTATAAACTGATATATCATTTGTAACTTCTTGTGGAAAAATAAACATGTTCAATATTTTCGGATAATTTCATACATAAACTATTCTTTTGGGTGGAAGAATGATAATATCCTTTTATTTATGTTAATTTTTTTTAATAAATAAACATATACATATGATTGCAATTTGATGAGACTACAGTATAATTTTTTTAATAAATAAACATATACATATGATTGCAATTAATATAATACAGTATAATATAACACCAAAGATTGTACAAGATTAATAATATATAGTGCTACTGCAATGCACTCTAATACAATATAATACAGTGTGTCAAATGCACCCTAAAGGTATAAGATGAAGCAGGTATAATGTGAGCATGTTTGTCTTAAAAAATAAATCGGTACAAGGATTATTCCATAATCAAACTTTTGAGGAATTGAGTGGTCATAAAATAAATTTGTATCGAATCTTAAATAAATTGAATCAAAATAGGATGATTCTTATCCAATTTATTTAATAAATAAATCCAAATATTATAATTCATATTCTTATTTGTTTGGTTCCATTGTCGAAATGAGACGAGTCTGGTACTGAGCATGAGTGAAGAATGAGGTTGGAAGGAGAATACAAATTATCTTATTTGGTTTAAATTAGCAATAACAATGAGTTTGAGCTTTATATAAAGATATTATATGCAAGATGAAAATCTATAGATTTATTATTGATATAAAATATTTTCATGGGTGTATAAGAATTGAAAAGTACTCAAGATATGCCATCGTTCTTCTCTCTTGACTTGAAAAAGTAATGCCTTTACATATATCCATAACTAACTTTGATAGAAGAACCGAAACTTGGATCTATGAAATGTTGAGGAATTAAAAATGATGTGATGTTGAGTAACTGACGAAGAATCGAAATCATTGCTTGAGAAAAGAACCGAGAACGTGTTTGAGACTTGAGAGAAGAACAAGATGAAATTTACGAATCTGATACTTATGAATTTTTAAAGTGAAGTAAAATGGTATAAGGAGAATAAATAGTTTAGGATTTTAATCAAATGATTAATATTTTTTTCATCTACTAGTTGATCTTCATTTTTATTAAAGGTAAATTTGACTTTATACATTTGGGTATGATTATCTATATGTGGGTTTAATCATTCTCATGTTTTAATGGAGAATGGATTATAGGGAATTAAGGGTGAATAGAGGGAGAATGATTTTAACTATTCACCCTTTAAAAATACAAACCAAGTAAGGATATGACTATTCCCTTGCTCATTCTCTATCCATTCTCCAAAAAAATTATAAACGAAACACTGAGTATGAGCGGGAATACAAATTATCTTATTTAGTTTAAATCAGCTATAGACCATGAGTTTGAACTTTATATAAAAATATTACATGCAATACCATTAATAACCCTGGATGAAAAACTATAGATTTATTATTGATATAAAATATTACAATGGATGTACAAGAATTGCAAGAGTACTTAAGGTATGTCATCGTTATTCTCTCTTGACCTCATAAAGTAATGACATTATATTTATCCACAATTATTTTTTATAGAATAAATTAGACTTTGATCTATGAAATACAGAATAATTGAAGAATGTGATATCGAGTAACTGACAAATAACTGAAACTAGTGTTTGAGAAAAGAACGGACTTGAGAGACGAACAAGAGGAAATTAACGAGTCTGCTACTCGTGAATTTTTAAAGTGAAGTAAAATGGTGTAAGGTGAATAAATAGTTTAGGATTTTAATCCAATGGTTAATATTTGTGTTATTTAATGGTTGACCTTCATTTTCATTATGGGTAAATTTGACTTTACATGTTTGGACATGATTCTCCATATGTGAGTTTAACCATTCTCATGTTTCAATGGAGAATTGATGGTGAATGATGGGAGAATGATATGTATAGGTATACAAATCAAACAAAAAATGACTATTCCCTTATTCATTCTCCAAAAAATTACATACCAAACACACTCTTAGGGAGCGAGTGCCGTTGCAATTTGATGAGAATCACTTTAAGCTTCTTCTTCTCACTAATTTAATTTTAAGCATCTTGATTGTAGTGTCAGATATTCTCGGATCCAATATCATTTTTATATTTTGAGACTATTAATAATAATAGGTAGAATTTTAGTAAAAAAACAAATTAAAACTCATTTATTATTTGAAAGCTATAACAAAAAAAATTAAGATTCAAAGCAGGTTTTGTATATGCCACTAAAACAAATGATGTGTATATTCACCCAACAAATTTTACTAATTGATTTTGATAACATGTGTCTTTTAATACTAATATTGGGCTTTTGCTTTTGGATGCTCCCATAGAATTATGGAATGATTTTTATACATTTATTTTGTAATTGGCTCATACCTCTATAAAAGAGCAAAGTCAGAAATCTTTTTTACGTTGGGCTAAACTAATATTTTTAAGTATAAAATTTATTTTAATAACAATTGCTTTTAAACAAGTTTTAAAGAAAATTTCATTGACATTTAAGAAAATATATCAGAAAGTTCGTGTTTATCATAGGTTGAGACCCTATGCGAAATTTTAACACAATAATCAAGAGAAGTCATAATTATTGATTCTATGGATTTTCCAACAAGCATCCTTAATCTAAAAATAATAAAATATTAATGCAGAATGTTAAAACAATGCAAAAAATAATTCAGCAAACACAAAGTCAACACATATAATTTGTTGACGAAGTGGACAACTCGTGCGAGTAAAAAACCACTTCGGGTATCTCGGCTACCAGCCAAAATCCACTATAATAGAGAATAACTCACAGCGATGTTAAAAGATCTATGGCGGCAACTCCATCGACTCTAATACCTCTAGATTGTAAAAACTCAAGAATCTCCACAAGCTCGCACACCACGGTTTTCTTCAGAACCTCTGAAGTTTCTGAGTGAATCAACTTTGCAGCTCTGAATGCCGAAATTCCGACTGCCAATTTTCCTTCTTGAGAACTCTGAAGGGTTAGGAAGTTGGGTTGTTTGTTTTGATGGTTTATCAAAGTTCTATATCACCAGGAAACACGAAGACAAGAGATTCAAATAAGTCTTCAATATGATGAACAAGTAGGTTGAAAGCTATGAATGTTTTGTGGCTCAGAGGAATATGTTTTCAAACACTGAGGAAATGTGGCTATATGTTATTTATATAGGTAGGGTAAAAAGAGTGGCTTCCCAATACCAAATTAGTTTAAAAACGCGTCCAAAATAATTCAGTTCCGCACGGGCATTCGAACGCCTCTCGAACGCGCCACGTGTTGGACAGTTATGACCCATAGCGTCACTATTTGTACAGATCATGGTGTTGTTGTACAAATTAACTATGTGACAAGGAGATTGCGCTCTTATCATTTGTGATTAGATCACCTAGATGTATAAATGATAGGAGGTCCCTATGATTAGTTCCTGGATTGAGATGATATGAGACAGTATCAGTCCTCGAAGGATTATCATTAAATATCCCTAGTCGTTATTATCGAGACTGGACATCGATAATGCGGAATAGACTAGTATTGCACTTGTGCGCGTTGTGTGAGCACAACGACATAGTTCTCATATATTTAAGTATTAGATACTTATGCAAGTGTGATAGGAGGTTGTGTTTACCGATGGTGCGGAAACAGCTTCGCTCTGGATAGACCCCTCGAAATTCCATTGGTAGTATGAATATGTGTCTATGGAAGTCCGATATCAGGGTAGGTGTATTTGGTCTTAACCTGAGACTTGCATCGCTAATACTTGCGACAATCGGTATGCTTTAGTTTTGGTCGTCCAGGGCTTTAACCGGTTCTGTGTACGCCTCTGCTGGGTATATTGAGAATCGTAGTGTATTGGGTGTGATGTCAAGACGGAAGTATCACTCCAGTCATAGTGGAGATGATGTCACGTAGGATACGGTACTAGTGCTCTTAAGTACTGCAGTCATCGGGATATTATGACTAGGTCATGTATATCCGATATAGAGACTAGTTACCAGACATCCGACATGTGCTTCGTACGAGGCATACACAGTTCCACCACAGGCCTAGCACGTGACATTCGATACTGGATCGCAATACGCAATACTACGTATACTACGCCTGACATAGATTATATATTCCAATAAGAATATTTCTGGAGAATTGGGTAGGCACGGTGCTTTGCTAGAAGCCAACCATGTCTTGTAAATCGGTAAGCACGTGGTACGAGGTACGCACATATTCGGATAATCCGATGACCGTATTTACTGCCAACATATCCAGGGATCTCTTGGGTCGCTTCCCAAAGATTCACCGATGACAGTTGACTCGAATTAGAATTAATCTGGGATTAATTAAGAGAGAGAATTAATCTGTGATTAATTAAGATGAAGAAAATTAATCTGGGATTGATTGAGGTATTATTTAATCTGGGATTAAATGTGTTCGGAAGAGAGAGAACGTGATTAATTTGGAATTAATCGGTAGAATAAATTTAATAGTTAAATTTGATTTTTCTATTTAATTTATTCGTATGGGCTAAAATTAATATATCAGATATATTACTATGAATTGGATTTCATTACGAAATTAAAGTTGGACTTTAATACGAGCGAACGAATTAATTTAGAATTAATTCGTAAACGGCATTCGTAATATATTTACGAGGCGTCGTCATTTAATTAAATTAGATTTAATTATTTAGCGACGGAAATTCGTTTAATCGGATTAAATGAATCCGAGCCGCGGCAAACATTCGTAGAATCCATTTGAATTTTGAATTCAAATGTGGGGCCCACTTCACATGTGGTAGTTGGGAGGGTAGTTGGCATTTATGCCAAGCCACCAACCATCCAACCACCTTGTAATGGTTTTGGTAAAACCATTTACCCAACCACCTCGTTTAGGTGAAAAGGGTAAAAGGGATTTTACCAAAAGCCTTCTCTCTCTCTTCACTTCCAAACACACACTTGGAACAAAATGAAAAACCCTAAAATCCTCTCTATGGGCGTGAACTATAGCCATCTCTTCTCTTTGATTGTTGCAAAATCAACAAAGCTAGCACTTCATGGATCAACTAAGGTGATTGGGAAACTAACTCAAGGGTTGGAATCATCACTCAAAGCTTGGATCTTGGAGATCTTCATTCACAAATCAAAGCTTGGAATCAACAAAGGAAGGATCTTGGAAACCAACTCAAAGCATGAAATCAACAAAGGAAGGATTTTGGAGATATTCTTCTCAAAATTTTAAAAGCTCAAATCCATTCAATGTAAGTAATTCTGCAACTTATAATGAATTTATGAACACCTTTTCTTGCTTATTAGATCCTTGGCATGTTCTAGGAACATTAACAATGGTATCAAGAGCCAATTTTAAGCATGAAAATTTTAGGGTTCATGAGACTAAAATTTGGGGCTTTTATGTTTTGAACATGATTCTTTCAAATTGATGCTTTGAGCATGCTTAGAATATGATAACTTAGAGTTATGCATGATTAGATTTGAAACAAATCAAATGAATCAAAAATTAATTTTTTTTAGTATGGCAGAATATGACTAGACAGTGGACTGCACTGTTTTTGATTTTTTGTAACATGAAATAATGTGTTTAAATGCATGTTTAAATGTTGATTGTTGGTTTGATTGGATTAGAATCAAAGTCAATAAAGTTCATGTTAAAATCAAAGAGCATGTTGAGCATGAAATGATGAATTTAGGATTCAATTTGTGTTGACCATGAAATGATGATTTTTGGCTTTAATTTGTGTTGAGCATGAATTGATGGATTAAGCATGATTAATTAAGTTAATTGGTATGTTGGAAATATTAAGTTTAATTAATTAATCATGGCTAATACACTTTAATTAAAGTAATTGTGATATTTGGAATATTATAATTATGTTTATAAGCCTTTAATTAAGAATTGGGCTAAAAGTGTGTATTTGGGCTTAATGGGCTTGGTTTGACTAAGTTTGGTTTTGGACTTTTGGATTGGATCCAATTGGGCCCAAAACCAATTCCATAAAGTCCAAATACATCACTTGGCCCTTTAAAGAATTTAATTGGGCCTAATGGGCCTAAATTGATTTGTTGGCAATATGGTGATTCCTATTGGGCCTTGGCATTTTGGGTTTGATCCATTATGGCCAAAGCCCATGCCTTAAGAATCAATTAAAAGCCCATTGGACTTTAATTGAAATGACATTGGATGTTATTGGGCCATTAAGACCCATTAAGATTGGATTTGGAATCCAAGTCTTTAAGGCTTATAAGTAAGTGTAAATATTTAATTTGGAATTAAATTTGGAATTAGTATTGAATACAAATAAATTGGATTTAAAGTTGTAGTTCGATATAATTCAAGAATACGTACTTTAAGTAGTTATTCTTAAACGAGTTGGACTCGTGCAAATCAAATCGTTGTTTGAACATTGGATGGTCATTAATTCAAAGATTAATTAATTGGATTAGATTGATTGAATAACATGATTTGTATGAATACATGAATGTGTTGTATGAATAATGTATATCAGATGGATATTAGAAGGGCGAGAGCAATTTTGGAAATTGTAATAAATTTAGAATTTATCTAAATTGGACCTGCGTGTCCAGCCTTTTATCTCCTTTCTCATTGTATTTCTCTTCTCACCTATTCCCCTCAATGTAAATGAGGTTTCTTTATTGTATTATGTAATTGGGTAGAAGTTGGAATAGTTCTAGTCGGGGAGAGGAAAGAGAGTGATTTGTTCTAGGAACAATTTGTGAGATATCCATCCGCATATCATTATTAATTTATTTATTTATCGCGCCTTATTATGCTTTTAGAATGCATGCTTAAGGGTGTATGATGAGACCTAATCAAAGATAATAAATTGGTTGCCAATTTACGCGAAAAACCCTCAAAACATATTAAGTGTTTTTCCTTCCGTTGAGTGATTCTTACTCAAGATCCAAAGTTGGCATTGGTTTGTTGGCCAAAGTCAAGACCTTTGTCAATTGTGGATGTGTTTGAATCATGAGAGTTTTGTTCCACATCGGTGTCTTGTCCAAGTCGTGATTTGTTGGCCAAAGTCAAGATCACTTCTTGTCCATCGACATTGATTACGAAGCTTTCCATGTCAATGGGTTCCGCTTAACTGGGATCATTAAGTTTGTTGTGCCAAAGCCAAGGCTTAGTTGATTCAGAGGAAAAAAGTTAGGTAATATATTCGATATATTGGCATATATAAGATATATGTTTTGGACTTGGATGTCCACCTACTGGATCTAGGAATTGGATGAGATCCAATTGATCTTAGAGATCTACCTAGTTAAGTATCATACAATTTGTTGGCCAAAGTGAAGATTGTGTGTTATTTAACGGGATCCTAGCCCACTAGGAAACTAGGTTTCCCGAGTACTCCACAGAGGGTTAGAGGCTCGCCGAAAAATAGTGGGAGACAAGTATTAGATTTGCAATATTCGTTTAGTCACTTGCCATACGCGCTCAATCAAATATCATTCGTCAAATAAATTAGATGTTAGTTGGACTAATATTTAATAGTTGTTTTAATTAAACAGTTGGACTGTATTCAAACTACTTCATTTATAGTTGATTATATAATTGGATTATAGTAATCAATATATTTGAACTTTACCCTTCATTCATAGTTGATTATATAATTGGATTATAGTAATCAATATATTTGAATTTTACCGATAATTTATAGTTGATTATATAATTGGATTATAGTAATCAATATATATTTGATTTTAACCAATAAAATTATAATTAGTTATATAGTTAGACTATAGTAATCATTACATTAGATTGTACTCGAAATCGTTGATTTAATAGTTGGACTATTAGAATCAAGATTAAACTAAAAGATTAGTGTTTAAAACATAATCCTAGGGAAAATGTGTTTAAACGACTTTAATTTTCAAATTGGGAATAAAATTTCAGGATGGTCCTGGAAACTAATAAGTTACTTTATTTGATAAAATAACATATTAGGCCTAAGCCCAGAGTTAAGCAAATAGTAGAGCATGATCTTTGGAAGATTCATGTGATGATAACTTTAGTGCTTAATCCATTATAATTGTCAAAAGGACTCCTTATTTTCTTAATCAGAACTAAGGATTAGATCCTTAAAGTATGATGAAGAAATTGAAGGATCTTCATAGATCTATTCT
Source organism: Zanthoxylum bungeanum (assembly GCA_019454045.1). Classification (NCBI taxonomy): domain Eukaryota; kingdom Viridiplantae; phylum Streptophyta; class Magnoliopsida; order Sapindales; family Rutaceae; genus Zanthoxylum; species Zanthoxylum bungeanum. Next base: position 404,277 of record SKCR01027382.1, on the reverse strand, counting down.
TAGATCTTAGAAGTATTAAATTGTAATAATTAACTCTGGGAGAGTTAATGGCTATGCTCAAGGAACCAAAGCCAAAGTTTGCAATAGGGCAAGAAGCGCAAGACGCATCTTACTTCGATATTCTAGAAACCCAAGGCTTGGCCAAAGGCTTCTGGAATGTTGAAATGGGCAAAGGCAAAATCATTATAATCTTCTAGGAAGATAAAGGACATATCCCAAAATGTCTGTCTAAATTGTGGCAAATGGAGTCATTGAAGCGTGACTGCCGTATGGACAAAGCAGACATAAAGGAATTGAAGACGAGCAAGGCTCTAACTTCAAATATGTTTGTCATAAAAGTGTACACTACTAGTATTAAAATTGGATTTTAAATACTAAGTGTGATACATAAATATGCATTGATGTGCAGAATCTGCTATGAGCAGGATACTGACTTCAATTGAGATTAATCTGCGAATCGGAAACGGAACGAAAGTCGCTGTTTTACCATAGATACCTAAGTTTAGGAACTACCCTTCGGGTGTGTACTTAAATTAGGAAATTGTTGTAATGTAACTAGTTTGACTAGAGATATTATCTCTATATCGAGTACAACTCGTTGCGAGTACACCTTTATATTCTAGAACACTAAAGTGTTTTATTTTATAAAGATGATATTGAGATAAACACATTATATGTGAATAACAGTATTTGTATTTTGAATATAAATAAATCTCAAACATATAACATGACAAACAAATAGCTCAAACTGATTTGATCAGATGAGACTTATTGTCTGGGACACAATTAAACAAGACTCGTATATCCACACTTTTGAAGAGTGGATACTAGGACGGATTTGATTCCATTCAAATGAAGTCTACGAATCTAGTTTATTGGGCAAAGTGCCTAAAACACCTTTACTTGGTAAAAGTATAAGCGCCACCGATCTATTAGCCCTTGTTCATAGTGACGTAAGTGGGCCCATGTCTAGCTAGGCTAGAGGTGGATATGAATATTTCGTGACCTTTACGGATGTGGCATCGCGTTATGGTTGTGTTTCTTTTGAAGAACACAAATCAGAAGCTTTTAGAGTTTCGACACGAAATAGACGAACAGATCGGCTAAAGTATTAAAACATCACGGTTTGACCATGATGAAAATACTTAAGCAATAAGTTTCTCATATAATTGAAAAACTATAGTATTCTTTTAATGAGGACTCCTCCCGAAACACGTCAATTTGACGGTATGTCCGAACGGAGAAATCGAATTTTGTTGGACATGATAAGGTTAATCATGAGTCGCTCTGAGCTACCATTTTCCTTCAAAAGGGATAAACATTAACAGTGCAATACTTATTTTGAATAAGGTTCCATAAAAATCTGTTTGACAGATTTCATATTAGATATGAACAAGAAAGAAACTGGGCTTTCTCACTCCTGATGATTTGGGAATGCTAGGCATACGTTTGGATGATACCAAACTAGAACCCAAATTGGATAAGTGCCTAATGTAATTGGTTATCCTAAGGAAACTAAAGTATAGTACTTATACAACTCACTAGAGAACAATGTAATTGTTGCTCACCATGCGGTTTTCCTAAGAGGAATACCGATATGCAGTGGTAAGTGGGAGGATAGTAAGACTCGATGAAAAATCTGAGTTATACTGTTCAAGGCACCAAGTCCTTAGTGGAATACAAACAGTTCATCAAGGATGAAGCTATACCAATAATCTTCGAATACAAAAGAACAATGTAGGTCGGAAAGAGTCAGAAAATAACCTGGGGTATGAGTTTCTGATCCCATCTCATAAAGATGTCAATCTTATTGAGGAATACGAATTGATTACGTATGAGGAAGTGATACAAGGTATCGACTCCATATTATGGCAAAGTGCCATGAGTCCGAAATGGATTCCATGTATAACAACTATGTTTGGACACTAGTTGTTGTACCGCAAGGCATTGTGCCTATTGGTACTATATAAGTCTTCAAGGAAGACATACGTGGATGACAACATACAAACATACTAAGCTAGGCTAGTAGCCGAAAGATATCATTATCAACATTGTGTTGATTACAACGAAATCTTTTACCTGTTGCCACGTTAAATTCATTTGGATAATGCTTGCTGATGCTGCATGTTTCATTTATGAAATATGGCAGCTGAACCGAAAAATCGCTTTCCTGAAAAGGAAACCTTTTGGAGGATGTTTACAACATCCTGGCGGTTTTGTCGTACCAAAACTAGCAAACAAGGTTTGCGGATTATTCGATCCATAGAGGGATTGAAGTAAGCATTACGTTCTTGGAACTAACATTTTGATGTAATCATAATGGTGTATGATTTAATTCAAAATGAAATGATTCTTGTGTATATAAAGAGGTTAGTGGGAGCGCACTGACAGTAAATGTCCTTATGATAATGATATATCATTTCTTGGAAATGATATTCCCATATTATAATCGGTGAAAGCTTGGCTATCATGAAAACTCTCCGTAGAATTCTTGGGAGAAACAACCTTTATTCTAGGAATAAAGATCTACTGGGATAGATTTAAAGTTGTTAACACTCTCTGAGAACTCGTACATTGAAAAAATATACGTGACCTGGTGTCTCATACGCTTTGAGCATATGAAGTCACAAACAGGTCAATCCAAGTGATAGTCACTGGATTGATAATAAGAACATCCGTTAGTATCTTAGAGAACTAAGGATGATGTCTTAAACTATGGAGATGGAGAACTTGAAGTGGCTGGGATCACTGTTGCAAGTTTCCTAACCGATTAAACGACTAAAAGTCGTAACAACGGTACTATACAGTTTGAATAACGGTACAGTGAGCTAGAAATCTTCCAAGAAAGATGTTGTTGCCGAATAAACAACAAATGCGGGTTATTGCTGCGACTGAGGCAGCAATAGAAGCCATCTGGGTCATTAACAAATCTAATTAGATTAGATATAGTTCTGTTAGCAGCTGAGCTAGGCTACAACGCAGAATAAAGAATTAATGGTCTCATCAACGATCCAGATATATACTTCAACTATTCATCTGATTCGTTCGGATTATACATCGTGGCGATGTGATGATCGAATGAATTGCATCAGACGATAATCATACAAATACGCTGACGAAAGCCTTTCCTCAGCAGTTTGAGCGAACCGTACATAGTTCGGGTGTAAGACACTCGAGTGACTGGCTATAGGCCAAGTGGGAGATTGTTGGACAGTTATGACCCATAGCGTCACTATTTGTACAGATCATGGTGTTGTTGTACAAATTAACTATGTGACAAGGAGATTGCGCTCTTATCATTTGTGATTAGATCACCTAGATGTATAAATGATAGGAGGTCCCTATGATTAGTTCCTGGATTGAGATGATATGAGACAGTATCAGTCCTCGAAGGATTAATCATTAAATATCCCGAGTCGTAGTATTATCGAGACTGGACATCGATAATGCGGAATAGACTAGTATTGCACTTGTGCGCGTTGTGGGAGCACAACGGCATAGTTCTCATATATTTAAGTATTAGATACTTATGCAAGTGTGATAGGAGGTTGTGTTTACCGATGGTGCGGAAACAGCTTCGCTCTGGATAGACCCCTCGGAATTCCATTGGTAGTATGACTATGTGTCTATGGAAGTCCGATATCAGGGTATGTGTATTTGGTCTTAACCTGAGACTTGCATCGCTAATACTTACGACAATCGGTATGCTTTAGTTTTGGTCGTCCAGGGCTTTAATCGGTTCTGTGTACGCCTCTGATGGGTATATTGAGAATCGTAGTGTATTGGGTGTGATGTCAAGACGGAAGTATCACTCCAGTCATAGTGGAGATGATGTCACGTAGGATACGGTACTAGTGCTCTTAAGTACTGCAGTAATCGGGATATTATGACTAGGTCATGTATATCCGATAATAGAGACTAGTTACCAGACATCCGACATGTGCTTCGTACGAGGCATACACAGTTCCAACCACAGGCCTAGCACGTGACATTCGATACTGGATCGCAATACGCAATACTACGTATACTACGCCTGACATAGATTATATATTCCAATAAGAATATTTCTGGAGAATTGGGTAGGCACGGTGCTTTGCTAGAAGCCAACCATGTCTTGTAAATCGGTAAGCACGTGGTACAAGGTACGCACGTATTCGGAAAATCCGATGACCGTATTTACTGCCAACATATCCAGGGATCTCTTTGGTCGCTTTCCAAAGATTCACCGATGACAGTTGACTCGAATTAGAATTAATCTGGGATTAATTAAGAGAGAGAATTAATCTGTGATTAATTAAGATGAAGAAAATTAATCTGGGATTGATTGAGGTATTATTTAATCTGGGATTAAATGTGTTCGGAAGAGAGAGAACGTGATTAATTTGGAATTAATCGGTAGAATAAATTTAATAGTTAAATTTGATTTTTCTATTTAATTTATTCGTATGGGCTAAAATTAATATATCAGATATATTACTATGAATTGGATTTCATTACGAAATTAAAGTTGGACTTTAATACGAGCGAACGAATTAATTTAGAATTAATTCGTAAACGGCATTCGTAATATATTTACGAGGCGTCGTCATTTAATTAAATTAGATTTAATTATTTAGCGACGGAAATTCGTTTAATCGGATTAAACGAATCCGAGCCGCAGCAAACATTCGTAGAATCCATTTGAATTTTGAATTCAAATGTGGGGCCCACTTCACATGTGGTAGTTGGGAGGGTAGTTGGCATTTATGCCAAGCCACCAACCATCCAACCACCTTGTAATGGTTTTGGTAAAACCATTTACCCAACCACCTAGTTTAGGTGAAAAGGGTAAAAGGGATTTTACCAAAAGCCTTCTCTCTCTCTTCACTTCCAACACAACACTTGGAACAAAATGAAAAACCCTAAAATCCTCTCATTATGGGCGTGAACTATAGCCATCTCTTCTCTTTGATTTTGTTGCAAAATCAACAAAGCTAGCACTTCATGGAATCAACTAAGGTGATAGGGAAACTAACTCAAGGGTTGGAATCATCACTCAAAGCATGGATCTTGGAGATCTTCATTCACAAATCAAAGCTTGGAATCAACAAAGGAAGGATCTTGGAAACCAACTCAAAGCATGGAATCAACAAAGGAAGGATCTTGGAGATCTTCTTCTCAAAATTTTAAAAGCTCAAATCCATTCAATGTAAGTAATTTCGCAACTTATAATGAATTTATGAACACCTTTTCTTGCTTATTAGATCCTTGGCATGTTCTAGGAACATTAACACCACGAACGCGTTCTCTCTGGAAAGGTTCGTTCGAACGCTTATGTTAGGGTTGATGCTTGTAGTGCCAATCCGGATCGTATTTATGTGCGATTCATAAATACAAGCAATTCTATTTTCCATAATATTACTAATTTAATAGTAGCACCCTTGTCTTTTATACACTTATTCGATCTAATTATGATTAGATATCTAATTATGATTAGATCGAAACTGAATCTAGTTCAGTGATATATGTATATTAGACAAAGACCCTAGGATTTACAATATAGTGCGCAGTTACAACGTAGTTTGTAATTGACATTGGGAAGCACACTATAAGATGTATATCCTTAAATAAAATTCCTGGTCAAGATTTACTAACATGGGTCGGTTAGTAAAATCCGCTAAGACCAGTACATCTCGTATATCATGACTTGGTCCGATGGTTTATCCCAATGAACCATGAGTCTCGGGAGACTCGTATAGACATGTAGGTGTTTATTTGATAAGACATTGAACGAATCACTGCAGATTTCCTAATAGATGGTACACCAACGTCAATAGGAATCTTCACGAGTTGAGTGAGCATAGTGGTCATTCGACTTGAGATACCACAGTGGAATATATGAGTTATCCTCCACACTTTGATGACAGTCACGTCACCGATCTATTTAGATCAGACCTCCGCCTGTTCATTGGGTGTGGACTGTGGACTGATGCTCATGATATCCAGTGCGTATCAAGATAGGATTCGTCAGTCCTGTGTACATGGCATAAGCATCTGCACGTGTTTATGATCTAGTAAATCCATGATCGTGGTATAACTTCAGAAATAAGTTCCGAGTGTTATTTAGAGATCGTAAATTGAAAGTCGATTGTATTATACCGAACGAATTTGACATTTTCATCTATATCCCAGGTATAATATGGATAGCCTGTGACGGATAGATTATACGTATGCAATGACCTCGACTTGTATAGTTTAGCGAGATTATCCGTGGTCGTCATAATCCATTAGTGGGTGGATTATGGACACGAAATTAGATTTCGTGACGGATAAACCTAAACTTAGAGAGTCCCACAGTATGAAGTGTACTCGTTGAACACATGGGCAACGCGATATGAATAATACGGATTATTCATAATACTTCATCGAATTAAGTGCGTTAATTCGGATCGTTTAATCAATTAAAGGATAACACATGTATATGGGCAATTTTTGTCAATCGTAATTATTATGTATTTGTATTTGATACATAATATGATTAGATACACATTAATTATTCGTCAAATGAGATTTTGACACATGCCATAAATATATGTATTTGTTATTTATTATAAATAAAAATACATATATAATAATAATTATATTAATTGATTATTTGGATATTTAATTGTTAAATATTTAAATGATTAATTAATAACTCTTTTTCATAAATGTTATGAAAATTTATCCAATTATTATTAGTTTACATGGCATGATTTAATTGAACTTTATTTGTCAAAAATATAATTTGATAATATAAAGTTTGATTTGATTTTAATTTGATTAAAATAAAAAATTACCAAATTGCCCTTTCTTTAATGCTAAAGTCGGTCATCCTAATTTAAAAGGAAAAATTTATTTTCTTGATCATTCTTTTCTCCTCCATTGTCGAGAGCCTCACATGAAATGGGTTTCAAAAGTTGCTTGATGATTCAAGCTAAAAGGTGAAGAAAAAACACAAGAAAATGCTTAAGAAAAAGGAGAATTAGAGGTAATTCTTTATGCTATTGAGCTTAGAAATTTTATTTTTTATTCTTGTGGTCCTAGAAAAATTCTAGGTTTCTTTACTTGTTGAAAATTGGGGCTTTTGGATTTGGTGCATGAATTGGAAGGCCATGAAGCATGTGTGAAATATATTGGATGGAATTAGTGTAATTTGTATCCAATTTGATCATTTGATGATGAGTTGCCATTCTAGAGTGTTATGACCAAACTTGTAATGCCTATAATTGTTCTTGGGTGATTCATATGTGGTTATTTGATTTGGTGTTGAGATTAATTGATTTAGTCTTGAAAATTTGGATTTAAAGCATGAAAATTGGAATTTTTGGCTTCTGGATCAGATATGGAAGAACTGGAAATTTTGTGATGAAAATAATGTATTTTGAATGTATTTTATGTGTTTTGGGAGTTGGAACAATTGCCGAAAATTATTTCCGAGTTGAAATAAGCGAAAATGGCTAAAAACGGCATTACCGGGTGAATTTTGAGCCAACCGGGTGACAGCTGTCCAAACAGTGAGTTCGTCAATGTTCAGGCAACCCATGAACTGCCCTGACACTATTGGGGCTGACCTGGGCAGTCCCCATAAGTGTCGAGTGGTCGGTTTGGTCAAAAATACGTTTTGCATCATTTTGCGAAAAACAATTTTCGTAAAAGTTTCGCAACGTTTCAACCTTAATAATGTTGATATTTGATATTGAATAAATATGTTTAGGTGAAATATGAATAAATTATTCATATTAGATATTGAATAATTTATTCGGTAATTTGAGAAAGTTTTAAATTATGATTTCGCCCGAACCGCGCTTCCGCTACGCCCATCGCCCGAAACCCCAACAAAAATGGTATCAAAGTAGGTCTGATGCTTCATCAATTACATTATTCATGCTTGATATTGTTGGATAATTATGACCCATAGCGTCACTATTTGTAAAAGACATTGTGATTTTTGTACAAATTAACTATGTGACAATGTAAATTGCTATTTTATCATTTTGTAATTAGATTACTTGAATATATAAATGATAAAAGTCCTTATGATTAGTTCCGGATTATAAGATATGAGACAATATCAATCCACAAAGGTTTAATCATTAAATATCCATAGTCGTAGTATTATCGAGGTTGTACATCGATAATACAGAATAAACTAGTATTGCACTTGTGCGTGTTATGGAAATGTAACAACATAGTTCTCATATATTTAAGTATTGGATACTTATACAAGTGCGATAGGAGGTTGTGTTTACAGCTTCGCTCTGGATAGACCCATCGTAATCCCATTGGTAGTATGACTATATGTCTATGGGAATCCGATTCAGGGTAGGTGTATTTGGTCTTAGCCTAAGACTTGAATCGCTAGTACTTGTGACAATCAATACGCTTTGGTTTTGGTCGTCCGAGACTTTAAAAGGTTCTCTGTATGCCACTTCTGGGTTTATTGAGAATCGTAGTGTATTGGGTGTGATGTCAAGATGGAAGTATCACTTCAGTCATATGGAGATGATGATCACGCATGGATACAAAATTGGTTCTCTATTATGTTGCAACTATCGGGATAATATGACAAGGTCATGATTATCCGTTTATAGAGACTAGTTGCTAGTGATCCGATATATGCTTCGTATGAGGCAGACACTATTCCAGCCCCAGGCCTTGCATGTGACATCAGATACTGGATCGCTATACGCAATACTACATATACTACGCCTGTTATAGATTATATATTCCTTAAAGAATATTTCTAGAGAATTGGGTAGGCACATCGCTTTGCTAGAAGCCAACCATGTCTCGTAAATCGGTAAGAATGTGGTACCGGGTACGCACATGTTCGGATAGTTCGACGACCGGATTTACTGCCAACATATCCAGGGATCTCATGGGTCGCTTCCCGATGATTCACCGATGACGTATGACTCGAACATAATTAATCTGAGATTAATTAGAAGAGAGAGAAAATTAATCTAGGATTAATTACGGTAAGAATTTATTTGGGATAAAATTCAATTAGAAGAGAGAGAAAGATTAATTCGGAATTAATCGATAAAATTATATATTCGATATATTAAATGAAATTAGATTTCATAACGGAATTAAAATTGGATTTTAATTTGGGCGAACAAATTAATTTAGAATTAATTCGCGAGCGACTTTAATGGTAATTTTGCTAGGCATAATTATTTAATTAAATTTGATTTAATTACGTCGCAACGGAAAATTCGTTAATTCGGAATTAACGAACCCGAGCCCGGGATGTGTTTGCGGGCCCACTCAGATTTTGAATCAAGTGGGGCCCACAAGTCACATCACTAGTCAATCCTTTGCCTTTTTTGTGATGGAAGTTAGTGAAGAATTTGATGGTTGCTTGTAAGACACACAAGTGTGATGGACTTTTACCAAACATTTGGTATATCATTATTTATTTTTTGAAAATCAAATACAAGTCACATAACTCATTTTTCTTCTCTCTCCCAACCGAATTTCTCCCTCTCTTTTACACACACATTGCCGTGAGTTACAAAGGAGGAATTGGAAGTTTTGTTGTAAAATTTTCCAAGAGCTAGCACTTAAAAGAATCATACAAAGGTGATAGGGAAACCTTTCCCAAGAGTTTGGAATCCATTCTTCAAAGCTTGGAGCTTGACACTCAACATTGGAGGAGCTTGGAGCAACTTCAAAGGAAGCAAAAGTTTTGAACTCTACACATCCTATAACCGAACATTGTGAGTATATTTCCGCTATACTTCTTTCCGTATTCACATGATTTTATGCTTTAAATGATCTTGGTTTGTTCATTAGAACCCAACAATGGTATCATGAGCCTATTTGAGCATGAAATTGAATTAGGGTTCTTAATCTAAAATTTGGGTATTTTTGATTTGAGCATGATTTGATCAAATTGTTTGTTTGAGTATGCTTAGATAATGTTAACTTAGAGTTATGCATGATCAATTTTGTGAAAAGTTAATTGGATTAATTTTCCCCAAATACATAGGCTTGGCCGAATTCATTAAAACCTTAAGTCATGGTGATTTTTTTGTTTTTTAAACCATTGGATGTGTTTAAAATGCTTGGATATATTAGTTTGTGATTTAATTGGATTGAAATCAAAATTGATATAAAAATTCCATTATTTCCGTGGCCTATTGAGCATGTAAACAAGTTGATTTTGTTTCAATAATGTTGGACATGTATTGATAATGTTAAAGCATGATTAATTATGTAAATTGGTATTTTGGAAATGTTAATTTAAATAATTAATTATGGCTATACACTTTAATTAATTAAATTGTGAAATTTGGAATATTAGAATTTAATTAATTAGGCTTAATTTGGAACTGGGCTAAAGTTGTTGTATTTGGGCCTAATGGGCTTGGTTGGGCCAAGTTGGTTTAGGACAATTGGATTGGATCCAAATTGGGCCTAAACCATTCCATTAAGTCCAAATATAATAAATGGGCATTTTAAAATTTAATTGGGCCTAATGGGCCAAAATTAATTTTGTGTGAAATGGTGATTCCTTATTGGGCTTTGGTTGCCAAAGTCCATGCCTTAATAAATTAATTGAAAGCCCATTGGACTTTAATTAAATTGACATTGGATGTTAATTGGGCTTTGAGACCCATTAAGATTAGATTTAGAATCTAAGTCGTAAAGACGCATTAAAGTGTAATGATTTAATTTGGAATTAAATAAAGAATTAGTATTGAATACAAATTAAATCGGATTTAAAATTGTAGTTCGATATAATTCAAGAATTCGTACTTTGAGTACTTATTCTTAAACGAGTTGGACTCGCGCAAATCAAATCGTTGTTTGAACATTGGATGATCACTTAATTCAAAGATTAATTAATTGGATTAGATTGATTGAATAAAATGCTTTGTGTGAATACATGGATGTGTTGTATGAATAATGTATATCGTATGGATATTAGATGGGTGAGGGCAATTTTGGAAATTATTGTAATAAATTTAGAATTTATTAAATTGGACCCGCGTGTCCAGCCTTTATCTCTCGATTCTTTATAATTCTCTTCTCACCAATTCCCCTAAATGTAATGAGGTTTATTTATTGTATTATGTAATTGGGTATAAGTTAGAATAGTGCTAGCCGGGGAGAGGAAAATGAGTGATTTGTTCTAGGAACAATTTGTGAGATATCCATCCGCATATCATTATTAATTTATTTATCGCGCCTTATTATGCTTTTAGAATGCATGCTTAAGGGTGTATGATGAGACCTAATCAAAGATAATTAATTGGTTGCCAATTACGCGAAAAACCCTCAACAAATATTAAGCGTTTTTCCTTCCATTGAGTGATTCATTCTCAAGATCCAAGATTGGCATTGGTTTGTTGGCCAAAGTCAAGACCTTTGTCCGTCGCGGATGTGTTTGAATCATGAAGGCTTTGTTCCATATCGTATGTCTTTCCCAAGTTGTGATTTATTGGCCAAAGTCAAGATCACTTCTTGTTCATCGACATCGATTACAAAGCTTTCCAAGGTCAATGGGTCCCGCTTAACTGGAATCATTAAGCTTGTTGAGCCAAAGCCAATGCTTAGTTGATTCAGAGGAAAAGGTTTGGAAAATATATTGGCATATATTGGCATATATATTGTATATATGTTTCGGACTTGGAGGTCCACCTACCGGATCTAGGAATTGGATGAGATCCAATTGATCTTAGAGATCTAACTAGTTAAATATCATATAGCTTGTTGGCCAAAGTCAAGGTTGTGTGTTATTTAACACGATCCTAGCCCACTAGGAAACTAGGTTTCCCGAGTACTCAACAGAGGGTTAGAGGCTCGCCGAAAAATAGTAGGAGGCCAGTATTGAATTTGCAATTTCGTTCAAATACTTGGCATTACGCGCTTTTAAATTATTTCGTCAATTATATATTTATTAGTTGGACTAATATTTTATTATTTTTCTTGTAACAGTTGGACTGTACCCAAATATCGTTAATTAAATAGTTTGACTATTGCAATTAAGATGACTGGAAAGATCGGGGTTAGAGACATTATCATGGGCGAAAATGTCTTTAATGGCACAAAATTTCCTGATTAGGATATGAACCTCAAGATTGTCCTGGGGGCTGAGAGGATGCTCTATACGATAGAGAGACCTCTCGGGCCTAAGCTCGGAAATGAGCAGCCGCTTGAGCTTGAGCTTTGGAAGACTCATAGCGATGATAACTCAACTGCTCAATCCGTAATGCTTGCTGCGATGACCCCTCAATTTCGTCGCCAAAACAAGGGATTGGATTCATATACTATGATGACAAAATTGAAGGACCTTCATCGATCTAACCTTAGATCGCAAAGGTATGAATTGCAGAAGAAGCTCTTTCGCTCACGAATGTCAGAGGGTACATCTGTTGAGCACCATGTGTCACAGATGATTGCTGATATTGAACAGTTGGGTCAGCTAGGCATAACCTTTGAGTTTGAGACTTCTATAGATTTGATCTTGTAGTATTTTCCTGACAACTGGAGCGGGTTTATCATGAACTACAATATGATGAACCAAGACCATACACTTGGAGAGCTGATGGCAATGCTGTGTGAAGCAGAAAAAGAGCTATTGAAGGGAAAAAAGTGCGAGGCGCACTTCGCTTCAACATCTCAGGCCTCCAAGGCCTGGCCGAATGCAACTGGAGGTGTAAAGAAGAAGAAGAAAAAGAAGAAGAAGAAGAAGGGCAAAGCCAAATCGTCAAAGTCTTCTGGGAAGGAAAAGAACAAATCCTAAGATGTATGTTTGCAATGTGGCAAACAGGGTCACTGGAAGCGTGACTACTGTGAGTACAAGGCGCACATGAAGGAAATCAAAGCGGGCAAGGCACTGGCTTCATGTATGTTTGTTATAGAAATAAACATGTCTACTTTTAGTTTTAAAAATTGGATTTTTGATTCCGGTTGTGGTACTCATATATATACTGATGTGTAGGATCTGCGGATTAGGAGGAGACTGGCCTCAGGAGAGATTGACCTCCGCGTTGGAAATGGGACAAGAGTTGCCGTTTTGGCCGTTGGGACTTATATTTTGGAACTGCCCTCGGGGCATGTACTAAACCTTTCAGACTATTATTATGTACCTAGTTTGACTAGGAATATTATATATGTATCTTTATTGGCCCAATGTGGCTATACTTTTATTTTTAGAAACACTGGGTGTTTTATGTATAAAAATTTTATGGAGATATGCAGTGCTGATGTGAATAATGATCTTTATATTTTAAATATAAATCAATCTCAAACATATAATGTAACAAACAAAAGGCTTAAATTAAGTAACAAAGATGAAACTTATATGTGGCATTGTCGTCTGGGACACATTAACAAGACTCGCATATCCACACTTTAGAAGAGTGGGTACTTAGACGGATTTGATCCAAATTCATATGACGTCTGCGAATCTTGTTTATTAGGCAAAATTCCTAAAACACCTTTTAGCGGTAAAGATGCACGTGCTACCGAACTGTCAGCCCTCATTCATAGTGACGTATGTGGGCCCATGTCTAGCCAGGCTAGAGGTGGATATGAATACTTCGTAACCTTTACGGATGATGCATCGCGTTATGGTTATGTGTATCTTATGAGACACAAGTTGGAAACCTTTGAGAAATTCAAAGAATTTCGACACGAAGCAGAAAAACAGACCGGCAAAAGTATTAAAACATTACAGTCAGACCGTGGTGGCGAATACTTGAGCAATGAGTTTCTCGATTACTTGAAAGAGTATGGTATTCTTTCACAGTGGACTCCTCCCGGAACACCGCAATTAAACGGTGTGTCTGAACGGAGAAACCAAACTTTGTTGGACATAGTAAGGTCTATGATGAGTCGTACAGAGCTACCTATTTCCTTCTGGGGATATGCATTGAACAATGCAATACTTATTTTGAATAAGGTTCCGTCAAAGTCTGTTCAACAGACTCCGTATGAGATATGGACAGGAAAGAAACCGGGTTTCTCATTCCTGAAGATTTGGGGTTGCTGGGCATACATTAAACATTTGGATGGTACCAAAATTGAATCCAAATCGGATAAATGCCTATTTGTAGGTTATCATAGGGAAACCAAATGATATTACTTCTACAACCCACAAGAGAACAAAATATTTGTTGCTCTACATGCGATTTTCCTTGAGAAGGAATTCCTAAATGCAGTGGTTAGTGGGAGGAAAGTAGAACTCGATGAAAGTCAGAGTGATACTGTTCCTGGCATAGAATCCTTAACGGAACATGAACAGTTCATCAGGGATGAGACTGTACCATAATCTTCGAATACACAAGAACCGCGTAGGTCGGAGAGAGTCAGAAAACAACCTGAGATGTATGAGTTTCTGATCTCACCTCATGTGGATATTAATCTTATTGAGGAATACGAACCGGCTACGTATGAGGAAGCGATACAAGGTATCGACTCCGATTTATGGCAAGATACCATGAAATCCGAAATGGATTCCATGTACACCAACCAAGTTTGGACAATGGTTGATGTACCAGAAGGCATAAAGCCTATTGGTTGCAAATGGGTCTTCAAGAAGAAGACCGACATGGATGGCAACATACAAATGTAAAAAGCTAGGCTTGTAGCGAAGAGGTATCGTCAACGACATGGTGTCGATTACGACGAAACTTTTTCACATGTTGCCATGATTAAATCCATTCGGATAATGCTTACTATTGCTGCATATTTCGATTACGAGATATGACAGATGGACGTCAAAATCGCTTTCCTTAACGAAAATCTTTTGGAGGATGTTTATATGCAACAACCTGATGGTTTTGTCGTACCAAAACATGCAGACAAGGTTTGCAAGTTAAATCGATTCATTTATGGATTAAAGCAAGCATCGCGTTCTTGGAACCAACGTTTTGATGAGATAATAAAATAATATGATTTCGTTCAAAACGAGGATGATCCTTGTGTATATACGAAGGTTAGTGGGAGCGCACTGACATTCATTGTCCTTTATGTTGATGATGTATTGCTAATAGGCAATGACATTCCCATGCTACAATCGGTGAAAGCTTGGCTTTCATTAAAATTCTCCATGAAAGATCTGGGAGAAGCAGCCTTTATTCTGGGAATAAAGATCTACCAGGATAGATCTAGAAAGCTGCTTGGACTCTCCCATAGCATATATATTGACAAAGTGTTGAAGAGATTCAACATGGAACAGTCTAAGAGGGGACTGTTGCCAGTGTCACATGGCGTCACTCTATCTAAGGACATGTGTCCTAAAACTCAAGATGAGAGAGACAATATGAGTCGAATCCCGTTCGCCTCGGCAGTCGAATCGATCATGTATTCCATGATATGTACGCGACCTGATGTCTCGTATGCTTTGAGCATTTGTAGTCGCTATCAGGCCGATCCAGGTGATGGTCACTGGATGGAAGTTAAGAATATCCTTAAGTATCTTAGACGAACTAGGGATGCGTTCTTAATTTATGGAGATGGAGAACTTGAGGTAACTAGGTATACCGATGCAAGTTTCCAAACCGATAAAGACGACTGTAAGTCGCAATCCGGGTATATATTTTGTTTGAACAACGGAGCAGTAAGCTGGAAATCTTCCAAGCAAGAGACTGTTGCCGATTCAACAACAGAAGTGGAATATACTACTGCAGCTGAAGCAGCAAAAGAGGCAGTTTAGATCCGTAAATTCCTAATTGGATTAGGAGTAGTTCCGTTAGCAGCTGAGCCCGTTCCATTGTATTGTGACAATAACGGGGCTATAGCGCGGACAAAGGAATCGCGGTCTCATCAACGATCCAGGCATGTTCTTCGATGTTTCCATCTTATTCATGAGATAATACATCATGGCGATGTGAAGATCGAGAAGGTCGCATCAAAGGACAATATTCCAGATCCGCTGACGAAAGCTATTCCTCAGCAAAAGTTTGAGCGACATGTACATAGTTCATGTGTTAGATGCTTGAGTGACTGGCTATAGGCCAAGTGGGAGATTGTTGGACAATTATGACCCATAAAGTCACTATTTGTAAAAGACATTGTGATTTTTGTACAAATTAACTATGTGACAATGGAAATTGCTATTTTATCATTTTTTAATTAGATTACTTGAATATATAAATGATAAAAGTGCTTATGATTAGTTCTGGATTATAAGATATGAGACAATATCAATCCACAAAGGTTTAATCATTAAATATCCCTAGTCGTAGTATTATCAAGACTGGACATCGACTCGATAATACAGAATAGACTAGTATTGCACTTGTGCGTGTTATGGAAGCGTAACAACATAGTTCTCATATATTTAAGTATTGGATATTTATGCAAGTGCGATAGGAGGTTGTGTTTACCGATGGTACGGAAACAGCTTCGCTCTGGATAGACCCCTCGGAATCTCATTGGTAGTATGACTATGTGTCTATGGGAATCCGATTCAGGGTAGGTGTATTTGGTCTTAACCTGAGACTTGCATCGCTAGTACTTGCGAAAATCAATACGCTTTGGTTTTGGTCATACGGGACTTTAACAGGTTCTGTGTACGCCTCTTCTGGGTTTATTGAGAATTGTAGTGTATTGGGTGTGATATCAAGATGGAAGTATCACTTCAGTCATATGGAGATGATGATCACACATGGATACATAATTGGTTCTCTATTATGTTGCAACTATCAGGATAATATGACAAGGTCATGATTATCTGATTATAGAGACTAGTTGCTAGTGATCCGATATATGCTTTGTATGGGGCAGACACTATTCCAGCCCCAGGCCTTGCATGTGACATCATATACTGGATCGCAATACGCAATACTACGTATACTACGCTTGTTATAGATTATATATTCCTTAAAGAATATTTCTGGAGAATTGGGTAGGCACAACGCTTTGCTAGAAGCCAATCATGTCTCGTAAATCGGTAAGAACGTGGTACCGGGTACGCACATGTTCGGATAGTCCGATGACCGGATTTACTGCCAACATATCCAGGGATCTCATGAGTCGCTTCCTGAAGATTCACCGTTGACGTATGACTCGAACATAATTAATCTGGGATTAATTAGAAGAGAGTGAAAATTAATCTAGGATTAATTACGGCAAGAATTTATCTGGGATAAAATTTAATTAGAAGAGAGAGAAAGATTAATTCGGAATTAATCGATAATATTATATATTCGATATATTAAATGAAATTAGATTTCATAATGGAATTAAAATTGGATTTTAATTCGGGCGAACCAATTAATTTAGAATTAATCCGCGAGCGACTTTAATGGTAATTTTGCTAGCATAATTATTTAATTAAATTTGATTTAATTACATCGCAACGGAAAATTCGTTAATTCGGAATTAACGAACCCTAGCCCGGGATGTGTTTGCGGGCCCACTCGGATTTTATCAAGTGGGGACCACAAGTCACATCGAGTCACATCACTAGTCAATCCTTTTCCTTTTTGGTGATGGAAGTTAGTGAAGAATTTGATGGTTGCTTGTAAGACACACAAGTGTGATGGAATTTTACCAAACATTTGGTATATCATTATTTGTTTTTTGAAAATCAAATACAAGTCACATAACTCATTTTTCTTTTCTCTCTCCCAACCGAATTTCTCCCTCTCTTTTACTCACACATTGCCGTGAGTTACAAAGGAGGAATTGGAAGTTTTGTTGCAAAATTTTCCAAGAGCTAGCACTTAAAAGAATCATACAAAGGTGATAGGGAAACCTTTCCCAAGAGTTTGGAATCCATTCTTCAAAGCTTGGAGCTTGACACTCAACATTGGAGGAGCTTGGAGCAACTTCAAATGAAGCAAAAGTTTTGAACTCTACACATCCTATAACCGAGCATTTTGAGTATATTTCCGCTATACTTCTTTCCGTATTCATATGATTTTATGCTTTAAATGATCTTGGTTTGTTCATTAGAACCCAACAGATATTTGATATTTAATCCAATTTTAATGTTCACTCATGCATATAATTTATATATGTTTCTTGACTTTTCGGTTCTACGCTAACGGAAATGTGACAGAAATTTAATGGTTAAATTGAGTTATGTTTTCTATAAGTAGAATTGAATTGTTTAGAGAATGATTTAGATTAAAATTCTGCATTTGATGTAGAGTATAGCTTCCTGAGGAAAATCCCCGCTTAGAAATAAGGATGTAAAGTGACGTGTATTGGATACATGTTTCTTGGTCCGTCTTGTCAGTACGATTTATGGCTATCTTTCTATAACTGCATCCGAGATCATGCCAAAGCTGTGAGGGTGTAGGTTATGGGATTTTATCCATGCCGGTTGTATATTGATACTAGACAAATTCAAGTGAAAATGGAAATCTTGAACGTGCCAAAGCTGTCAGGACTACATCGGTAGCTTGAGTTTGTCATTGACAAGTGAAGCCTTGATACGCTTCCTTGTGAACGTGTCAAAGCTGTCATAATGATAAATGGTCAGGACCAAAATCAGGGGTCACTGGTGAGTGATTGACAATAAGTTATCTACCTAATGAATATACGTAGGCGATATCGTACCAAAGCTGTGAGTCGAAATATATTCATGGGATTCTACTCTCACTATGGAATTCAATTTAATTATTGAATTCCCGTTGTCCGTTGGGGATTACGGTATTACGTAAAGTAATGAGAGACATTGCTGAGTTTAAAATCCATAACTTCAGCAGTGTGTAATATTTTGGAAAATACTGCTTTCGTTTTCCTTTATTCTATATTGTTTATAATATTTATACTTCTAATCCACTGCATTTATATTTCTTGAATATATATTTTCTGACTTTACTTATGGTTGCATAATTCTAGAATAGGTTCTAGAAAGACAGTAGACTTAGATATTGTTAGATTAGTTAAAACCATCGGGAACTGTTGTTCTGATTTTCTTGAAAATCAAGATGGTTTGTGACTTAGTTTCTAAGTCAAGATAGGCAATCTAAATGAATTAATGGTTTATGATATAATCGTCTACAGAGAATAGTTTCTTATGCAGAAAGAATTGACTTGAATAGTTCATGTCTCAAGATTCTTGACTGGCATTAAGAAAACATATTTAGTTTTTGTTTGTCTTATAATGACGTTTCTTGGATTTTAGTGACTTTTAAAAGTCACGTGTCTGACACAGTTTGCTGATCAATCATTTGCAATTGTTGTGAATAATTGAACGCAAATTATAAAGCTTAAGAAATGAGATGTGTATAGTTGTGTATAGAGAATATTGATTCTCACAATACGATAACTATAGGTATTGGATACCAGATCTCCCGTCTAGTTAATTAGAATAATGTTTAATAACTGTTTTGATATTTGATATCAGAACTTTTGACTATTGGATAGTTAATTGTTCTGTATAAACATTTGTTACATATTTTAAGATGACTAGTAATGTCATTAATGAAAAGATAAACATTAAGAAAATATTCGGTAAAATAAATAACTTGGAATTGTGCTTTATGAGATTTTATCATAAAAGTATTATATGTTTGTTCCTTATGGTAAATGATGGTCTGATATGAGTTCAAACCACATATCCTTTTCCGTTTAATGAATATTGTATTCAGGATGTGATTGAATCTTATTTAACCAATGATCGTCATTGGACCACAAGATTTATTAGACTAATACGTTGGACGTATGTAGTTTAATGAATTAAAAATTACCTTAGATAGTTTTCTTTACTTCGTTACTTAGTTAATGAATTGTCATGACTTAGTTACATGTTTCTAATAGAGAACATGTTGAACGTCTTGAATTGTTCGAGAAATTTCAATATGTTTCTGATGAAACTCGGATAGAATATTTTGAATAGTTCAAAGATATTATATCCGTAGTGTTGAAAACTGTATCTTTAGAAATTCAATGCGTGTCTTTGAATTGTTTGAAGATGTTTGATATGATCAAACGCATGAATTTATGGCAATTAGTTCTAAATTTATTTAATGAATATGATTCTTACTCAATATTAAACCTCCACGATTCCATTTTGATGGAATTGGTCTGTGGGAGTAATCGAATCTTATATGATTTGATTCGTTGGTATTGAGTGTTACCGAATTAGTTTTCAATACTCTTGGGATTATGCTCCATTAACATTAATTCATCTCCTTAATTTAGGTTCCATTTGTTTCTACAATTACATATATGATATGTATAGTAGGAAATTCGAATCTTGAAAAGTTTAATATTTGAAATTTTCTTTTGTATAATTGTTATATAATTGAAAGTACTTGCGCCTCAGAGGTACAAGTAAAGTTTATCATTTATTCTATTTAATAGAATATTGTATTCTGTTTGATAGAATATCTTTTCCATGATCCCGAGTAAGAAAATTATTTTATTACTTGGTGTGTAACATCAGATATTGACTATTGTAGAAAAGACTTGACTTATTGAAGTCAAATGTGAGAGTGATAAAATGTAATGGAACTACATAATTAATTAGATGAAAAGACCCTTAGAAAACTTTCATATAAGTCTAATAGGATGTCAGAATCATTTACAAAGTATTCGATACTTAATGATTATGTTGTTTTTGTATCGAAGAAAATTATCCTATAACTTATAGTGGGAGCGATATTTGATATCGATTCTGGAACTTATCATTGAACCATAGATCTAAGATTGTTTATAGCTTACATGATGAAGTTTTGAATTTGATTAGGCTTTCATTATGAATCATTCATAAGATGTGCAAATTGTTTACGCAGTGAAAGCGAAGTGAGCTTGTAAAGGTTTGACCTTTATAGTATGACAGTAAGAAAGGTTATACTCAACGATCTATTGTAGATTCTGAGAAAACTTGTCTCTAGTCGCACTAATAGAACAATTAAGGATCTGTTGGTTAATGTTGATATTAAACTATGTATTTTGGCTAAAGAATGCAAAATGGCGTTCTTGAGTGATTTCTTCGAATGAAATATCCGTTGTGATTTCTTTGTTTGAAGAGTTCATTCCAGAATGGCCCTAGAGTTTGTATTCTGCTAAGATCACAGTTTGATATTCTTGCTTATAGAGCCTATTGTAGATTCAGATAAGCCTTCTTGAAATCCGTGTTCTCTGATTTTGATATCTGTCAGATTTTCTGGTTTTATCGAAGTATAGAGAATACATATTTATCAGTACGGTCAGTGGGAGCGTACAAACTTCTTTCTAGCATTTTAATATATCATAAGTCTTCTTTTCTCCGTGGAAGCAGTGGGAGTAGTCTCTGTTATATTTGATATAAAGTTTTATATAAAAATAAAACTAAGAGACTTGTGAGAAACTCCCATTTGTCGCGTATTAGATATGATTTAATAAAGGACACATTAAGACTATTTGTATGACAGTTAGTATAACTGTTTGATAGTTAATATGTCTTTTATTTATATAGTATTCATCTTTCGTAGAAGATGATTCCTTTTTCGAAAGATAGATTGATTGGAATGTCTAATCAATCTTATGCATCATAGGATGATGGCATAATGAATGATATATTATGTGCGATTAACGATATCAATTTAATCATATTTGTTACGAGTTATTTTGATATGGTGTAGACCATATGATGGATCTAGAAACATGTTCTTTGTGATCTTTGAGATATTAAGAACGAGTTTCTTATTCATGGAGAATTTAGTCTACAATCATAAGGTCAGATTAGTTTTGATTCTAATCATGACATTAGATGGTCTATGTCATATAAAGTCAGAAAAAATGCAGTGAGAGTGTCACCGTTGATTCTACTAAACTAGTGGAATCAGTTGCAACTTATGAAGTATTGACATATATACTTAGACAACTCAACAGCTATATCACAATACTGATATAGCGTCTGAGTCATATTGATGTAGAATTTGGATTCTGCAAAATATGAATGATGATGTCTAAGGAAAATAGTTGAGTTTGTTCAACAGACTCGATTTATTAAAGTAGGCTTACTTGTTGTTTCCTACCTCTTGAGTGCTAGGTGAGCTCTTGAGGGCCACGAGTATATGATACACATTGAGATGTGTATATGATACCGTGGATTGGCACTAGAGCAAGTGGGAGAAATTGTTAGGGTTGATGCTCGGAGTGCCAATCTGGATCGTATTTATGTCCGATTCATAAATACGAGCAATTCTATTTTCCATAATATTTCTAATTTATTGGTAGCACCCTTGTCTTTTATACACTTATTCGATCCAATTACGATTAGATATCTAATTATGATTAGATCGAAACTGAATCTGGTTCAGTGATACGTGTATATTAGACAAAGACCCTAGGATTTACAATATAGTGCGCAGTTACAACGTAGTTTGTAATTGACATTGGGAAACACACTATAAGATGTATATCCTTAAATAAAGTTCCTGGTCAAGATTTACTAACATGGGTCGGTTAGTAAAATCCACTGAGACTAGTACATGTCGTATATCGTGACTTGGTCCGATGGTTTATCCCAATGAACTATGAGTCTCGGGAGACTCGTATAGACATGTAGGTGTTTATTTGATAAGACACTGAACGACTCACTGAAGATTTCCTAATAGATGGTAAACCAACGTCAATATGAATCTTCAAGAGTTGAGCGACCATAGTGGTCATTCGACTTGAGATACCACAGTGGGATATATGAGTTATCCTCCACACTTTGATGGCAGTCACGTCACCGATCTATTTAGATCAGACCTCCGCATGTTCGTTGGGTGTGGACTGATGCTCATGATATCCAGTACGTATCAAGATATGATCTGTCAGTCCTGTATACATGACATATGCATCCACACATGTTTACGATCTAGTAAATCCATGGCCGTGGTATAACTTCGGAAATCAGTTCCGAGTGTTATTTAGAGATCGTAAATTGAAAGTCGATTGTATTATACCAAACGGATTTGACGTTTCCATATATATCCCATGTATAATACGGATAGCATGTGACATAAGGATTATACGTATGCAATGACCTTGACTTGCATAGTTTAGCGAGATTATCCGTGGTCGTCATAATCCATGAGTGGGTGGATTATGGACACGAAATTGGATTTCGTGACGAATAAACCTAAACTTAGAGAGTCCCACTGTATGAAGTGCACTCGTTGAGCACTTGGGCAGTGCGATATGAATAATACGGATTATGTTAGTGTCTCTAAGACATGCCCAAGATCTCTAAACATGATTTAAGTGTGAATAAACAAGTAAAGTTACGGAAAAACCTTACATTGATGTGTTGAGAAATTTCAAAAATTTCTTTGGATGATGAAGCTCCAAGCTTTAGATTGAGTTGTTAAACTCTTGGGTGAGTTTCCCTATCACCTTAATCAACTCTCCAAGTGCTAGCTTGATAAAATTTTGAAACAAAATTTTCACCTCCAAGGTGTGAGAGAATCGGCCAAATGGGAGAAATGGAGATAGGTGATGAATAATATTGTGTTTTGGTTATTGTGTGTATTAAATAATCCAATTACTTTTGCCAACTACTTCAATCACAATTTGACAAGTTGATGCAAGTGAAGTGGGTCCCACCACTTTTAGATTCCAAATTTAAGTTGGCTTACACAACACACAACTAGACTTGGGCCCGGGTTCGTTTAATTCTGAATTAAAAGAATTTGTCGTTGCGACTTAATTAAATCTAATTTAATTAAAAAATTATGCCTAGCAAAATTATTACGATAGTCGCTTACGAATTAATTCCAAATTAATTCGTTCGCCCGAATTAAAATCCAATTTTAATTTTGTATTGAAATCTAATTTTAATTAATATATCCGATATATTTATTTTAGCCCAAATAAATAAATTAAATTGAAAAATATAATTTAATTATTACATTTATTTTACCGATTAATTCTAAATTAATCGCGTTATTTCTTATGTACGAATTTAATCCCAGATTAATTCTTGCCGCAATTAATACCAGATTAATTTTCTCTCTCATAATTAATCCCAGATTAATTCTATTCGAGTCAAATGTCATTGGTGAATCTTTGGGAAGCGACCCAAGAGATTCCTGGATATGTTGGCAGTAAATCCAGTTTTCGGACTATCCGAACACGTGCGTACCCGTACCACGTTCTCACCGATTTACAAGAAATGGTTGGCTTCTAGCAAAGCACCGTGCCTACCAAATTCTCCAGAAATATCCGCCAAGGAATATTATCTGTATCAGGCATAGTAATACTATGTAATGCGTAATACGATCCAGTATCATATGTCACATGCTAGGCCTAGGGCTGGCTCTGTGTCTGCCCCGTACGAAGCATATATCGGATCCCGCGTACCTAGTCTCTGTAATCGGATAGTCATGACATAGTCATACTATCCCGATAGTTGCAGCATTTAAGAGTACTAGTACCGTATCCTGTGTGACCATAATCTCCATATGACTGAAGTGATACTCCCATCTTGACATCACATCCCATACACTACGATTCTCAGTAAACCCAATAAAGGCGTACACAGAACCTGTTAAAGCTCCAGACGACCAATACCAAAGTAAACTGATTATCGCAAGTAATAGTGATACAAGTATCAGGTTAAAGATCACATACACCTACCCTGATTCGGATTTCCATAGACTTAAAGATCACATACACCTACCCTGATTCGGATTCCCATAGACACATAGTCATACTACCAATGGGATTCCGAGGGGGTCTATCCAGAGTGAAGCTGTTCCCGGTCCAACGACTAACAGAACCTCTTATTACACTTCTATAAGTATCCAATACCTAAATATATGAGAACTATGCCGTTAAGCTTCCATAACGCGCAAAAGTGTAATACTAGTCTATTCCGCATTATCGATGTCCAGTCTCGATAATACTACGACTAGGGATATTTAATGATTAAACCGTTATTGGATTAATACTGTCTCATATCTTATTAATCCGATTTAACCATATGGACTTTTATCATTATATATATCCAAGTAATCCAATTACAATAATGATAAAATAGCAATTTCCTTTTGTCACATAGTTAATTTGTACAAAAACACAATGTCTTTTACAAATAGTGATGCTATGGGTCATATTTGTCCAACAATCTCCCACTTGGCTCATAGCCAATCACTCAAGTATCTAACACCTAAACTATGTACATGTTGCTCAAACTTTTATTGAGAAATAGCTCTCGTCAGCGGATCCACAATGTTATCATCTGATGTGATTTTCTCGATCTTCACATCGCCACAATGTATAATCTCACGAGTCAAATAAAACCGTCGAAGTACATGCTTGGATTATTGATGAGACCGTGATTTCTTAGTGTTGGACAGTTATGGCCCATAGCATCACTATTTGTACAGATCATGGTGTTGTTGTACAAATTAACTATGGGACAAAGGAAATTGCTCTTTTATCATTTGTAATTAGATTACCAAGATGTATAAATGATAGAAGGTCTATATGATTAGTTCCGGATTGAGATGATATGAGACAATATCAATCCATAAAGGTTTTATCATTAAATATCCCTAGTCGTAGTATTATCGAGATTGGACATCGATAATGCGGAATAGACTAGTATTGCATTTGTGAGCGTTGTGGGAGAATAACGGCATAGTTCTCATATATTTGGGTATATGATACTCATGCAAGTGTACTAGGAGGTTGTGTTTACCGATGGTACGGAAACAGCTTCGCTCTGGATAGACCCCTCGAAATTCCATTGGTAGTGTGACTATGTGTCTATGGAAGTCCGAATCAGGGTAGGTGTATTTGGTCTTAACCTGAGACTTGCACCGCTAATACTTGCGACAATCAATATACTTTGGTTTTGGTCATCCAGGGCTTTAACATGTTCTGTGTACGCCTCTTCTGGGTATATTGAGAATCGTAGTGTATTGGGTGTGATGTCAAGATGGAAGTATCACTCCAGTCATAGTGGAGATGGATGATCACGTAGGATACAGAACTGATGCTCTTATGTATTGCAGTCATCGGGATAATATGACTAGGTCATGATTATCCGATTATAGAACTAGTTACCAGAGATCCGATATGTGCTTCGTACGGGGCAGACACGATTCCAGCCCCAGGCCTTGCACGTGACATCCGATGCTAGATCGAAATACGTAATACTACGTATACTACGCCTGATATAGATCTCATATTTCAGTAAGAATATTTCTGGAGAATTGGGTAGGCGCGGTGCTTTGCTAGAAGCCAACCATGTCTTGTAAATCGGTAAAAACATAGTACTAGGTACGTACGTGTTCAGATATTCCGGCGACCGGATTTACTGCCAACATATCCGGGGATCCCATGGGTCGCTTCCCGAAGATTCACCGATGACGTATGACTCACACTTTATTAATCTGGGATTAATTATAAGAGAGAGAAAATTAATCTGGGATTAATTACGGAGATATTTTATCTGGGATAAAATATTATTTAAAGAGTGAAAACGATTAATTTGGAATTAATCGATAAAATAATATATTCGATAATTGCTAGGCACAATTATTTAATTACGTCGCAACGGAAAATTCGTTAATTTGGAATTAGCGAACCCGAGCCCGGGAGTGTTTGCGGGCGCACTCACATTGTGAATTTAAGTGCGGCCCAAAAGTCACATCAAGTGTCACATCACCCGTCATTCAAGTGATGGATGTCTAGTCACTTTGAGTGATTGACAACCAGTCACTATTCATTGATTGATGTAAGTTGTTGGTTGGCTTAAATGCCTTGACTTTTTGAAAGCAAAAATTGGTTTATCTTTATTTGATTTTTGGAAAATCAAATAGGTGTGTATTAGATACACAAACCTAACACATCTTCATCTCTCTCACTCTTCTCCTCTCTCGCCCAAGGGGCATTTTTCTTCTTCTCTTTTCTGGTTTTGCCGAGAATTAGAGGAAATGATAAGGAAATTTTGCGGCAAAATTTCCGGAGTGCTAGCACGCTTTAAGGGTCTTGCGAAGGTGATAGGGAAACCGACTTGTGAGCTTGGAATCACCATTCGAAAGCTTGGAGCTTGGACCGAAAATGGAGGAGCAAAATGGAGCAGAAAACCGAGAGCCACATGGATGAAAAGCTTGAAGTTTTTGTTGTTCCTCGCGTCGCCACAACCGATCGTTGTAAGTATGATTCCGCCATGCTTTTACGAGTATTCACATAAATGTTTCATTGCTTGAAATAGATCCTTGGGACCTTAGAGAAACCCAACAATGATCTCTAGAGCCATTTTGAGCATGAAACTTTATAAGGGTAAAATTTGGGTAAATTGAATTTAAGCATGTTTGAGTGAAATTACTTGTTTGAGCATGCTTGTAAATGAATGACTTGGAGTTATTTGTGATCAATTTTGTGAAAATTGGATTGGATCATTTTCCCCAAAAATGTGAGGCTTGGCCGAGACATATACATGCCCTAAAGTCATGGTATTTTTTGATTTTGATCATTGGATGAGTTGAAATCATTTGGGTAATGTTGATTGTGGATTTAATTTGATTGAAACCGAATTGGACATGTAAAACCCTAAAATGCCGAGACTAGATTTGCATGGAAATGATTGATTTTTTCATTCAAATGTGTTTGACATGTTTTGATGATAATAAGCATAATTAATTGTACAAATTTGTGTTTTGGAAATGTTAATTTGGGTAATTAATTATGGCATACACTTTAGTTAATTTCATTATGAAATTTGGAATTTTGGTAATTTAATTAATTGGGCTTATTTTGGAATTGGGCCTTAAAAGTTGTAATTGGGCTTAATGGGCTTGGTTGGGCCAAGTTTGGTTTAGGCTAATTGGTTGGATCCAATTGGGCCCAAAACCATATCCATAAAGTCCAATTATGACTTAATGGACCTTTAATAATAATTGGGCCTAATGGGCCTAAATTGGTTTCTTGACAAATAAGGGTGATTCCTTAAATGGGCTTTGGTATTGGGGTTTGACCCATATTGACCAAAAGTCCATGCCTGAAGAAATTAATTAAAAGCCCATTGGACTTTAATTAAATTAACATTGGATGTTAATCGGGCTTTGAGACCCGTAACGATTAGATTTAGAATCTAAGTCGTAAAGGTACATTAAAAGTGTAATATTTAATTTGGAATTAAATAAATGAGTTAGTATTAAATACAAATTTAATTGGATTTAATGTTGTAGTTTAATATAATTCAAGAATTCGTACTTTGAGTACTTATTCGCAAAACGAGTTTGACTCGCGCAAAATCAAATCGTTGTTTGAACATTGGATGGTCATTAAATTTAGGTTAATTAATTGGATTAGATTGATTGATAACATGCTTGTGTGAATACATGGATGCGATGTATGAATAATGCATATGAGATGGATATTAGATGGGTGAGGGCAATTTTGGAAATTGTTGTAATAAATTTAGAATTTATTAATTGAACCTGCGTGTCCAGTCTATTACCTCCTGACTCTGTGTATTTCTATTCTCACCTATTCCCCTCAATGTAAATGAGGTTTCTTTAGAAGTGTTATGTAATCGGGTAGAAGTAATACTTGTGCTAGCGGGAGAGAGGAAATGGAGAGATTTGTTCTAGGAACAATGTGTTTAAGTATCCAACCGCATATCATTATTATATTTATTTATATGCGCCTTATTATGTGTTTAGAATGCATGTTTAAGGGTGTATGATAATGAGACCTTAACAAAGATAATTAATTAGTTGCCAATTACGCGAAAAACCCCACAACATATTAAGCGTCTTTCCTTCCATTGAGTGATTCTTACTCAAGATCCAAGACTGACACTGGTTTATTGGCCAAAGTCAAGACCTTTGTCCGTCGAGGATGTGTTTGAATCATGAAGGCTTTGTTCCATATCGGTGTCTTGTCCAAGTTGTGATTTGTTGGCCAAAGTCAAGATCACTTCTTGTCCATTGACATTGATTACGAAACTTTCCAAGGTCAATGGGTTCCGCTTAACTGGGATCACTAAGTTTGTTGTGCCAAAGCCAAGGCTTAGTTGATTCAGAGGAAAAAGGTTAGGCAATATATTAGATATATTGGCATATATAAGATATATGTTTCGGACTTGGATGTCCACCTACCGGATCTAGGAATTGGATGGGATCCAATTGATCTTAGAGATCTACCTAGTTAATTATCATACAATTTGTTGGCCAAAGTCAAGATTGTGTATTATTTAACGGGATCCTAGCCCACTAGGAAACAAGGTTTCCCGAGTACTCAACAGAGGGTTAGAGGCTCGCCGAAAAATAGTGGGAGGCAAGTATTAAATTTGCAATATTCGTTTAGTTACTTGCCATACACGCTCATTTCAATTTTTCGTCAATACAAATTAATA
Organism: Zanthoxylum bungeanum; assembly: GCA_019454045.1. NCBI lineage: Eukaryota > Viridiplantae > Streptophyta > Magnoliopsida > Sapindales > Rutaceae > Zanthoxylum > Zanthoxylum bungeanum. Next base: position 374,996 of record SKCR01027382.1, on the reverse strand, counting down.
TATTAGTTGGACTAATATTTAATGTTGTTTTAATTAAACAGTTGAACTGTATTCAAACTATGTCATTTATAGTTGATTATATAATTGGATTATAGTAATCAATATATTTGAATTAACCACTTCAATTAATAGTTGATTTTATAATTGGATTATAGTAATCAATATAATTGAATTTAACCTATTAAATTATAGTTGATTATATAATTAGACTATAGTAATCATTATAATAAATAGTACCTGAAATCGTTGATTAAATAGTTGGACTATTAGAATCAAGATAATTGAAAGATTAGTGTTTAAAACATAATTCTGGGTGAAAATGTATTTAAACGACTTTAATTTTCAAATTGGGAATAATATATCAGGATAGTCCTGAAAACTGAGAAGTTATTCTATTTGATAGAATAACCTCTTGGGCCTAAGCCAGGAGTTAAGCAAATAGTAGAACATGATATTTGGAATATTCATGTGATGATAACTTTAGTGCTTAATCCATTATGCTTGCCGCATAGACTCATTAATTTCTTAGTCAGAACTAAGGATTAGATCCTTATAGTATGATATTGAAATTGAAAGATCTTCATAGATCTATCCTTAGATCTTAGAAGTACTAAATTGCAATAGTAAACTCTTGGAGAGTTAATGGCTATACTCAAGGAGACAAAGCCAAAGTTTGCAATAAGGGCAAGAAGCGCAAGGCGCACCTTACTTCAACATTCTAGAAGGCCAAGGCTTGGCCAAAAGCTTCTGGAGTGTGGAAAAGGGGCAAAGGCAAAAGTCATTATAATCTTATGGGAAGACAAATGACATATCCCAAAATGTCTACATATACTGTGGCAAACGGGGACACGAAAGCGTGACTGCCGTATGGACATGGCAAACATGAAGGAATTGAAGAACTGGCAAGGCTCTGACTTCAAATATGTTTGTCATCAATATGTTCACTTCTAGTATTAAAATTGGATTTTAGATACTAAATGTGGTACATAGATATGTACTGGTGTGCAGAATCTGCTATGAGCAGGATACTGACTTCAGATGAGATTAATCTGCGATTCGAAAACGGGACGACAATCGCTGTTTTAACCGTAGATACCTAAGCTTAGGAACTACCCTTCAGGTGTGTACTTAAATTAGGAAACTGTTACAATGTAACTAGTTTGACTAGAAACATTATCTTTATATCAGGGTTTAACCCGTTGCGGGTATACCTTTATATTCTAGAACAATAAAGTGTTTTATTATATAAAGATGATATTGAGATAAACACATTAGATGTGAATAACAATATTTATATTTTGAATATAAATAAATCTCAAACATATGACATGACAAACAAATAGCTCAAACTGATTTGATCAGAAGAGACTTATAAGTGGCATTGTTGTCTGGGACACAATTAACAAGACTCGTATATCCACACTTTCGAAGAGTGGGTACTAGGAAAAATTTGATTCCATTCAAATAATGTCTACGAATCTAGTTTATTAGGCAAAGTGCATATAACACCTTTACTTGGTAAAAGTATAAGTGTCACCGATCTGTTAGCCCTCGCTCATAGTGACGTGAGTGGGCCCATGTCTAGCTAGGCTAGAGGTGGATATGAATGTTTCGTGACCTTTACGGATGTGGCATCGCGTTATGGTTATGTGTTTCTTTTAAAACACAGATCAGAAACTTTTGATGAATTCAAAGAGTTTCGACACGAAGTAGACAGACAGACCGGCTAAAGTATTAAAACCGTCATGGTTAGACCATGATGGAAAATAATTAAGCAATAAGTTTCTCGAATACTTGAAAGAGTATAGTATTCTTTCAATGAGGACTCCTCCCGGAACACGTCAATTCGATGGTGTGTCCGAACAGAGAAACCAAATCTTGTTGGACATGATAAGGTTAATCATGAGTCGCTCTGAGCTACCATTTCCTTCAACGGATACGCATTAAACAGTGCAAAACTTATTTTGAATAAGGTTCCATAAAAATCTGTTAGACAGACTTCATATTAGATATGAACATGAAAGAAGCTGGGTTTTCTCATTCTTGAAGATTTGGGAATGATGGGCATATGTTTGGATGATACCAAACCATAACCCAAATCGGATAAGTGCCTAATTGTAGGTTATCCTAGGGAAACCAAAGTATAGTACTTATACAACTCACAAGAGAACAATGTAATTGTTGCTCGCCATGCAGTTTTCCTAAGAGGAATACCTATATGCAGTGGTATGTGGGAAGAAAGTAAAACTCGATGAAAATCGGAGTAATACTGTTCCAGGAACCGAATCTTTAATGGAACATAAATAGTTCATCAAGGATGAAACTATACCAATAATCTTCGAATACACAAGAACCACGTAAGTCGGAGAGAGTCAGAAAACAACCTGGGAGGTATGGGTTTCTGATCTCACCTCATAAAGATGTCAATCTTATTGAGGAATATGAACTGACTACGAATGAGGAAGTGATACAAGGTATCGACTCCCTATCATGGCAAAGTTCCATGAAGTCCGAAATGGATTCCATGTATAACAACCAAGTTTGGATACTGGTTGATGTACCGAAAAGCATTGTGCCTATTGGTACTATTTAAGTCTTCAAGGAAGACATACATGGAAGGCAACAAACCAACGTACTAAGCTAGGCTTGTAGCGAAAAGGTATCGTTATCAACATTGTGTCGATTACGACGAAACCTTTTACCCGTTACCATGGTTAAATTCATTTGGATAATGCTTGCTAATGATGCATGTTTCATTTATAACATCCTGACGGTTTTGTCGTACCAAAATGAGCAAACAATGTTTGCAAGTTAACTCGATCCATGGACGGATTGAAGCAAGCATTGAGTTCTTGGAATTATCGTTTTGATGTAATCATAATGGTGTATGATTTAATTCAAAACGAAAATGATTCTTGTGTATATAAGGAGGTTAGTGGGAGCGCACTGACAGTGAATGTCATATATAAAATGATGACATATCATATCTTGGAAATGATATTCCCATAATTACAATCGGTGAAAGCTTGGCTTTCATGAAAAATTCTCCGTAGAATTCTTGGGAGAAACAACCTTTATTCTGGGAATAAAGATCTACTGGGATAGATCTAAAGATTGTTCGTACTCTCCGAGAACTCGTACATTGAAAAATGTACATGACCTAGTGTTTCATATGCTTTGAGCATATGGAGTCACAATCAGGCCAATCCAAGTGATAGTCACTGGATTAATGTTAAGAACATCCTTTAGTATCTTAGAGAACTAAGGATGTTGTCTTAAACTATGGAGAATGAGAACTTGAAGTGACTGGGTTCACTGCTGCAAGTTTCCTAACCGATAATAACGACTATAAGTCGTAATAACGGTACTATAAAGTTTAAATAACGGAACAGTGAGCTGGAAATCTTCCAAGCAAGATACCGTTACCGAATAAACAACAAAAGTGGATTATTGCTGCAGTTGAGGCAGCAATTGAAGCCTTTTGGATCGATAATAATCCTAATTAGATTAGGAGTAGTTCTGTTAGCAGCTGAGCTAGGCTACAGCGCAGGCTAAAGAATTAATGGTCTCATCAGCGATCCAGATATATACTTCATATATTCATCTGATTCGTTCGGATCATACATCGTGGCGATGTGATGATCGAATAAATCGTATCAGATGATAACCATGCAAATCCGCTGACGAAAGCATTTCCTCAGCAGAAATTTGAGCGAACCATACATAGTTCGGGTGTAGGACACTTGAGTGATTGACTATAGGCCAAGTGGGAGATTGTTGGACTGTTATGGCCTATAGCATCACTATTTGTACAGATTATGGTGTTTTTGTACAAATTAACTATATGACAAAGGAAATTGCTCTTTTATCATTTGTAATTAGATTACCAAGATGTATAAATGATAGAAGGTCCATATGATTAGTTCTGGATTGAGATGATATGAGACAGTATCAATCCATAAAGGTTTAATCATTAAATATCCCTAGTCGTAGTATTATCGAGATTGGACATCGATAATGCGGAATAGACTAGTATTGCACTTGTGCGCGTTGTGTGAGCATAACGGCATAGTTCTCATATATTTGGGTATATGATACTCATGCAAGTATAATAGAAGGTTGTGTTTACGATGGTACGGAAACAGCTTCGCTCTGGATAGACCCCTTTGAATTCCATTGGTAGTGTGACTATGTGTCTATGGAAGTCCGAATCAGGGTAGGTGTATTTGGTCTTAACCTGAGACTTGCACCGCTAATACTTGCGACAATCAATATACTTTGGTTTTGGTCGTCCAGGGCTTTAACAGGTTATGTGTACGCCTCTTCTGGGTATATTGAGAATCATAGTGTATTGGGTGTGATGTCGAGATGGAAGTATCACTCCACACATAGTGGAGATGATGAACACGTAGGATACGGAACTGGTGCTCTTATGTACTGCAGTCATCAGGATAATATGACCAGGTCATGATTATCCGATTATAGAGACTAGTTACCAGAGATCCGATATGTGTTTCGTACGGGGCAGACACGATTCCAGCCCCAGGCCTTGCACGTGACATCCGATGCTGGATCGAAATACGCAATACTACGTATACTACACCTGATATAGATCACATATTCCAGTAAAAATATTTCTGGAGAATTGGGTAGGCACGGTGCTTTGCTAGAAGCCAACCATGTCTTGTAAATCGGTAAAAATATAGTACTAGGTACGTACGTGTTCGGATAGTCCGACGACCGGATTTACTGCCAACATATCCGGGGATCTCATGGGTCGCTTCTCGAAGATTCACCGATGACGTATGACTCGCACTTTATTAATCTGGGATTAATTATAAGAGAGAGAAAATTAATCTGGGATTAATTACGGAGATATTTTATCTGGGATAAAATATTATTTAAAGAGAGAAAATGATTAATTTGGAATTAATCGATAAAATAATATATTCGATATATTATACGAAATTGGATTTCGACGCGGAATTAAAATTAGATTTTAATTCGGGAGAACGAGTTAATTTAGAATTAATTCGTTAGCGACGTGAATAGTAATTTTGCTAGGCACAATTATTTAATTACGTCGCAACGGAAAATTCGTTAATTTGGAATTAGCGAACCCGAGCCCAGGAGTGTTTGCGGGTGCACTCGTATTGCAAATTTAAGTGCGGCCCACAAGTCACATCAAGCGTCACATCACTCGTCATTCAAGTGATGGATGTCTAGTCACTTTGAGTGATTGACAACCAGTCACTATTCATTGATTGATGTAAGTTGTTGGTTGGCTTAAATGCCTTGACTTTTTGAAAGAAAAAATTGGTATATCTTTATTTGATTTTTGGAAAATCAAATAAGTGTATTAGATACACAAACCTAACACATCTTCATCTCTCTCACTCTTCTCCTCTCTCGCCCAATGGGCATTTTTCTTCTTCTCTTTTCTGGTTTTACAGAGAACTAGAGGAAGTGATAAGGAAATTTTGAGGCAAAATTTCCGGAGTGTTAGCACGCTTTAAGGGTCTTGCGAAGGTGATAGGGAAACCGACTTGTGAGCTTGGAATCACCATTCGAAAGCTTGGAGCTTGGACCGAAAATTGAGGAGCAAAATGGAGCAGAAAACCGAGAGCCACATGGATGAAAAGCTTGAAGTTTTTGTTGTTCCTCGCGTCGCCACAACCGATCGTTGTAAGTATGATTCCGCCATGCTTTTACGAGTATTCACATATATGTTTCATTGCTTGAAATAGATCCTTGGGACCTTAGAGAAACCCAACACTTAGCCTGTGCTATAGCCCCATTTTTGTCACAATACAAATGTACGGGCTCAGCTGCTAACAGAACTAATCCTATCCCAATTAAGAATTTACGGATCCAAACTGTTTCTTTCGTTGCCTCAGCTGCAGCAATATATTCCGCTTCTGTTGTTGAATCGGCAACATTCTCTTGCTTGGAAGATTTCCAGCTCACTGCTCCGTTGTTCAAAAAAATTACAGTCATCTTTATCGGTTTGGAAACTTGCATCGGTGAACCCACTCACCTCAAGTTCTCATTCCCAATAGACTAAGAAAGCATCCTTAGTTCGTCTAAGATACTTAAGGATGTTCTTTACAGCAATCCAGTGACCATCACCTAGATCGGCCTGATAGCGACTGCACATGCTCAAAGCATATGAGATATCAGGTTGCGTACATATCATGGTGTACATGATCAATCCGACTGCTGAAGCATACGGGATCCGAATCATTGCATCTCTCTCATCTTGAGTTTTAGGACACATATCTTTAGATAGACAGACGTCATGTGACACCGGAAGCAACCCCTCTTGGACTGATCCATGTTGAATCTCTTCAACACTTTGTCAATGTACGTGTTCTGGGAGAGTGCGAGCAGCTTTCTAGATCTATCTCGGTAGATCCTTATTCCCAGAATAAAGGTCGCCTCTCTCAGGTCTTTCATGGAGAATTTTAACGTATAGGACAATGAATGTCAGTGCGCTCACACTAACCTTCTTATATACATAAGAGTCATCTTCGTTTTGAATGAAACCATATTATTTTATGATCTCATCAAAACGTTGGTTCCAAAAACGCGATGCTTGCTTTAATCCATAAATGGATCGGTTTGACTTGCAAACCTTGTTTGCATGTTTTGGCACGACAAAATCATCAGGTTGTTGCATATAAACATCCTCCAAAAGGTTTTCGTTAAGGAAAGTGGTTTTGACGTCCATCTGCCATATTTCATAATCGAAATACGTAGTAATAGCAAGCATTATCCGAATGGATTTAATCATGGCAACTGGTGAAAAAGTTGTTGGGGTTGGTGCTCAGAGCGCCAATCCGGACCGTATTTATGTCTGATTCATGAATACGAACATCCCATTTTCCATAATATTACTTATTTATGGTTGCACCTCTTATTTTTATATATGTATTCGATCTGATTACGATTAGATTGAAACTAAATGTTGTTTAGTGATATGTATATATTAGACAAATGCCCGATAATATATAATGCAGTACACAGTTACAAAGCTAGTTTGTAATTGACATTGGGAAGTGTCAATTCTAAATGTATATTATCAAATATAGTTCCTGGTCAAGATTCACTAACACAGGTCGGTTAGTCAAATCTGTTGAGACCAGTACATGTCGTATATCGAGACTTGGTCCGATGGTTTATCCCAATGAACCATGAGTCTAGGGAGACTCGTATAGACGTGTAGGTGTTTATAGTGGATAAACACTGAACGACTCACCGAAGATTCTTAATGGATGGTACACCAACGTCAATAAGAATCTTCTCGGGTTGAGTAGCGTAGTGGTCATTCGACTTGAGATACCAATGTGGATGTATGAGACATCCTCCACACTTAGATGGCAGTCACGTCGCCAATCTATTTAGATCAGACCTCCGCCTGTTCGTTGGGTGTGGACCGATCCTCAGGATATCCTGTGTGTATCAAGATAGGATCTGTCAGTTCTGTGTACAGAGCATAGGTAGTCCATATATGATTAGCAGTCTGTTAAATCTGTGGCCATAGTATACTTCGGAAGTAAGTTCCGAATGTTATTTAGAGATTGCTAATAGATACGTCGACGGGATAATACCTATAGAGATTTGACGTTTACATCTATATCTCTGGTGTTATCTGAATACCTGTGACGGATAGATTATACGTATGCAATGACCTCGACCTGTATGATTCAGCTAGTTTATCTGTGGTCGTCATAATTTACGGGTGGGTAAATCATTGACACGAAATTAGATTTTGTGACGGATATACCTGAATCTAGAGAGTCTCACTAATGAAATATACTCGTAGAGCACTAGGGCGACTTTTATAAATAATGATGATTATTTATAAATCGTTTAATGGTTAAACGAAAAATACATGCAAACGGGCCGAACCATCATTTCCTAATTAATGTGCATTTATATTTAATATATGATATTATTAAATACACATTAATAAATTGTCAAATAAATGTATTTGACATATATCATTAATATATGTATTTGAAATATTTAAAGTAAATATAAAACATATATTTGAGATATTTGTATTTAATTAATTAATTAATTATTTAATTGTTAAGTGATTAATATAATTAAAATATAAATATCTCACCAAATGATAAAGTTAGGAAATGCTTATAAGTGTAAATTATTGACTTTATACTTAAAGGAAAAGGTTGTCAAATTGAATTTGACTTCCTTGGATATTTGTTATAATTGTTGAAATTGAAAATATCCATTTTCCTTTTTATTTGTAATATTCGGCCATCACCCTAAATTAAATATAATGGTTATATTTTTTAAGTTGCAATTGTTGACTTGTTGAATAATTCATTAAAGGTGTAATGATTTAGAATGCAAGTTGATAAAGCAAAAATTAAATGAAACAAAAATATCTAGATATTATATATACATCACAATTTAGGCCAAGGCAATTTTTGGGCAAGTATATATTGTTTTGTTTCATCTTTTAGGGTTAGACAAGATCATTTGATACCAAATAAACATAAAAGAAGTTGAGAGAAAAGCTTGGAGGCTAAAGGAAAAAGCTTGGAAATCTTTGAGTTTTGTAAGTTTTTCTTTAAAGTTTTCAACATGAAAAATATATCTAACATGCTTAGCATCATTTGTGTTGCTTTGGTGTTGTCTCTCTTCTTATAGTTTGTGTTTATTTTGGTTGTGAACTTCGATGAAAGATTGATGCATGTAAGTAAGCTTGACATGGTTTCAAAGATTTACTTTTGATTTTTGGAAAATGAAGTTGCCATTCTAGAGTTGGTAAGCCACTCATTGGTGACCTAGAAATGTTCTAGAGTTGTTTCAAAGTGGTGAGGCTAGATTGGTGAAGTATTGAATGGATTAAAGTGTTGGATTTTGTAAATTTGGTGAAATTGGACAATTTGATGAAATTGAAATATTAGGGTTCATAACCCACTCCAAATTTGGGGCTTTTCATATATGTGATGTATTATGGTATGAATATGATGCATGTAAATTTTTGGGTTGATTGGATTTGATCTTGGCATGTTTTGAACAAAAGGGACCAAAATGCAATTACTTGAAAATTTGGGGTGCTCACGGCAATTACTCAAAAATTGGGGATTTGTGTTAAATCTGATTTTGATGCATTAGATGTGTTCAAAAATATTTTAGAAATGATTTAGAATCATCCAAAATTATATTTGATAATTTTTGGGCTAAAATAATCAATTTACAAAGTTTTGGGGCAATTCGGTAATTACCAAGAAATTTGATCTCTTGTGTAATTTTTCAGAATTTGATAATTGGATAATTAAATAAATAAGTTTATTTAATTGATCCAAGAAAAAATTTTGAAATCGGAAAATTTTGATTTTCCACTATTTCGCTGCGTTACCGATATTCCCCCTTAAAACCCCTACAAAATGGTATCAGAGCAAGTCTGATTTTGGACACCCCGATATGATTAGCCCTTTAAATCTACTGTTTGTTCTTTTCTTTACTTGATACATGCATGCTTTCATTTAATTTGATTAAATTTAAAGTGTATGAAGCTTTATGGAATATCCTCGCTTAATAAGGTTTTAAAGTAACTGGTATTTGGAATACTTGTTTCTTGGTCCGTCTTGTTAATACGGTTTATAAATATTTTTCCGTGACTACATCCGAGACCGTGCCTCTGTTGTGAGGGTGTACCCGATAGAGATTTATTTATGCCGGATGTATATTAGATACTAGATAAATTCAAGCGAAAGCGGAATCCTGAACGTGCCCTAACTGTCAGGGTTACGCAAGTAACTTGAGTTTATCATTGACGAGTTTAACCTTGGTACGTTTCCTTGTGGGCCTGCCTTAGCAGTGACAACGAGAAACGACCAGAACCGGAACCTCGGAGTCACTATTGAGTGATTGACAAATGAGTTGTCTACCTGTGAATATACGTAGGCGAGACCGTGCCTCTGCTGTGAGTCGAAATATATTCATGGGGTCCACTTCCCATTATGGAATTCGATTTAATTATTGAATTCTCATTTTTCTGTTGGGGATTACGGTATTACGTAAAATAATGGGAGACACTGCTAAGTTTAAAATATTCCTTAACTTAGGCAGTGTGTATTATTATGGAAATAGCCGCTTGTTTGTTTTCATTAATCTATATTAGATAGAATTAAACTTTTAATTCACTGCATACATATTTTGATATGTTATCTGACTTGACTCTTGGTTGCAGTTATTCTAGAATAGGTTCTAGATACTACTATACTAGGATATTATTAGATTGGTCTTAACCCTCGGGAACTATTGTTCCGATTTTCTTCAAAAATCAAGATGGTTAATGACTTAGTTTCTAAGTCATGATAGATAATCGAGATAGATATCCCTTTTAGGATATAATACTTTAGAGAGAATAGTTTCTTATGCAATAAGAATTGACTTGAATTAGTTCATGTCTCGAGATTCTTGTCTGGTATTAAGAAAGCCCCATTGGGTATTTGTTTATCTAGTAATGACGTTTCTTAGCTTTAATGACCTTTAGAGGCAATGTGTCTCACACAATTTGCTAATCAATTATTCACAATTGTTGTGAATAGTTGAATGCAAATAGTAAAGCTATAGAAAGGAGATGCATATAGTTGTGTATAGAAAATATCGATTTTCACAATACTACAACTATAGGTATTGGATACCAGATCTCCCGTCTAGTTATTTAAAATATAAGTTAACGATTGTTTTGATATTTGATATCGGAACTCGCGACTATTGGATAATTACTTGTTCTTTATAAACAATTGTTATATATTTTAAATATAACTAGTAGTGTCATTGGTGTAGAGATAAACATTAAGAAAAATTATTCGGTAAAATAAATAATTTAGAACGGTGCTTTATGAGTTTAATCACTTAAGCATTAGATGCTTATTCCGTATGGTAAATGATGGTTTGATACAAGATCACACCACACATCCTTATCCATTTAATGAATATTGTATTCAGGAAGGTGATTAAAATCTCGTTTAACCAATGATTTGTCATTGGACCACCAAATTCATTAAACTGATACATTAGATGTATGTAGTTTTAATGAATTGTAATTGCTTAAGGTAGTTTTATTTACTTCGCAACTTAGTTTATGAATTGTCATAACTTAGTTACGTGTTTCTAAAAGAACACATATTGAACGTCTTGAAATGATCAAAAACTTTCAATTTGTTCTGATGAAACGTAGGTTGAACATTTTTGACTTGTTCAAATATATTCAATCTGAAGTTTTGTGGGAACTCTATCATTAAAATTCATTACATGTCTTTGAACTGTTCAAAGATATTTGATACGATCAAACATATGAATTTAAAGCAATTAGTTCTAAAGTTATTCAGTGAATATGATTCTTATTCAATATTATTCTTCCATGATTCCATCTTGATGGAATTGAGTAGTGGCAACAGTCGAATCTTATAAGATTTGATTCGTTTGATATTGAATGTTACCAAATTAGTTTCAATACTCTTGGGGATATGCTCCAGTAACACTAGTTCATCCTTTTAATTTAGGTTCCATTAATTTCCACAGTTGCACATATGATATATATAGGTAGAAAATCTGAATCTTGAAAAGTTTGAGATTTGAATCTTTCTATTTATATAATAGTTATATAATGGAAATTACTTACACCTCAGAGGTATAAGTAAAAGTTTATCATTTATTCTATTTTATAGAATATTGTATTCTATTTAATAAAATATCTTTCCTACGATCCTAAGTAATAAAATCGTTTTATTACTTGGTGTGTAACATCAAATGTTAATTATTGTAAAAAAAACTTGACGTATTGAAGTCAAATGTGAGAATGATAAACTATAATTGGAACTACGTAATTAATAAGATGAAACAACCCGTATACATCTTCCGTACAAGTCCAATAGGATAACAGAATCATTTACGAGTATTTGATACTTAATGGTTTTGTTGTTTTCTTATTGAAGAAAATTATCCTATAACTTATAATGGAAGCGATATTTGATATCGATTCTGAAAGTTCACCATTGAACCATAGATCTAAGATTGCTCATAGCTTACTACGATCAAGTTTTGAACTTGATTAAGCTTTCATTATGAATTAGTTCATGATATGTGCTAATTATTTGCGCAGCGAAAGCAGTGTGAGCTTATTAAAGGTTTGACCTTTACAGTATGACAGTGAGAAAAGTTATACTCAACAATCTATTGTAGATTCTGAGGAAACTTGTCTCTAGTCACACTAATTGAACAATTAAAGATATATTAGTTAATGTTGATATTAAACTGTACATTTTAGCTAAAGAATGCAAAGTGGTATTTTTTGAATGACTTATTCAGATTAGAGATCAGTTGTGATTTCTTTGTTTGAAGAGTTCATTCTGGAATGGCCCTAGAGTTTGTATTCTGCTGAGATCGCAGTTTAGTGTGCTAGCTTATAGAGCCTATTGTAGACTCGGATAAGTCTTTCGAAAATCCGTATTCTCTATTTTTGATATCAGTCAGATTTTATGATCTTGTCAAAGTATAGAGAATACATATGTGCTTGAAGGGTTAGTGGGAGCGTACAAATTACTTTCTAGTGTTATATATCCTAACAACATTATCATTATTATAGTAATAATGAGATGTTTGTAAGGTAAAAGATTTACCTAAGTCTTCTTTACTCCGTGAAAGCAGTGGGAGTAGTCTCTATTATATTTGATATAAAGTTTTATATATGATATAAAACTTGGAGACTTGTGAGATACTCCTATTAGTCGTGCATTAGATATGATCTAATAAAGGACATAACTAGGCTATCTGTATGACAGTTGGTATAACTGTTGGACAGTTATTGTGTGTCTTATATAAAGTATTCATCTTTCGTAAAAGATGATTCCTTTTTCGAAAGAGATATTGATTAGAATGTCTAATCAATCTTATGTATCATTTGATGATGACATAATAAATACTTTATAATGTGCGATTGTAGATATCGATTTAATCGTAATTGTTACGAGTTATTTTGATATCCTATAGACCATAGGATGGATCTTGAAACACATTCTTTGTGATCTTTGAGATATTAAGAACGAGTTTCTAATTCATGGAGAATACATTCTGCAACCAATAGGGTCATATTAGTTTTGAGACTAATTATGACGTTAGACAGTCTACGTCATAAAGAGTCACAAAAGATGCAGTGGGAGTGTCACGAAAGATTCTACTATTTAGTGGAATTAGATGCAACTTATGAAATATTGACTAATGAAATTGCATAGTGACCTTATAAATTAGAAGTTTTGTATCGTTGTTGTGCTTGCGGTTGTTTTCATAGTATTTTGGATTTGATCCCTAAATACTTGGACAACTCATTAGTTGTAGCACAATATTGATGTAGCATCAGAGTCATATTAATGTATAATTTAGATTCTACAAAATATGACTGATGCTGACTATGGGAAACGATGGAGTTTGTTTGACAAACTCAATATGTAATAGCGGACCTACTTCTTGTTGCCTACCTCTTAAGTGCTAGATGAGCTTTTGAGAGCTATGTGTACACGATAAACATTGAGATGTGTATATGATACCGTGGATTGGCACTATAGCAAGTGGGAGAAATTGTTGGGGTTGGTGCTCAGAGCGCCAATCCGGACCGTATTTATGTCTGATTCATGAATACGAACATCCTCTTTTCCATAATATTACTTATTTATGGTTGCACCTCTTGTTTTTATATACGTATTCGATCTGATTACGATTAGATTGAAACTAAATGTTGTTTAGTGATATGTATATATTAGACAAAGGCCCGATAATGCAGTACACAGTTACAAAGCTAGTTTGTAATTGACATTGGGAAGTGTCACTGCTAAATGTATATTATCAAATATAGTTCCTGGTCAAGATTCACTAACACAGGTCGGTTAGTCAAATCTGTTGAGACTAGTACATGTCGTATATCGAGACTTGGTTTGATGGTTTATCCCAATGAACCATGAGTCTATGGAGACTCGTATAGACGTGTAGGTGTTTATAGTGGATAAACACTGAACGACTCACCGAAGATTCTTAATGGATGGTACACCAACGTCAATAAGAATCTTCTCGGGTTGAGTAGCATAGTGGTCCTTCGACTTGAGATACCACTGTTGATGTATGAGACATCCTCCACACTTAGATGGAAGTCACGTCACTGATCTATTTAGATCAGACCTCCGCCTGTTCGTTGGGTGTGGACCGATCCTCAGGATATCCTGTATGTATCAAGATTACATGTCGTATATCGAGACTTGGTCCGATGGTTTATCCCAATGAACCATGAGTCTAGGGAGACTCGTATAGACGTGTAGGTGTTTATAGTGGATAAACACTGAACGACTCACCGAAGATTCTTAATGGATGGTACACCAACGTCAATAAGAATCTTCTCGGGTTGAGTAGCATAGTGGTCCTTCGACTTGAGATACCACTGTGGATGTATGAGACATCCTTCACACTTAGATGGCAGTCACGTCACTGATCTATTTAGATCAGACCTCCGCCTGTTCGTTGGGTGTGGACCGATCCTCAGGATATCCTGTGTGTATCAATATAGGATCCGTCAGTTCTGTGTACAGAGCATAGGTAGTCCATATATGATTAGCAGTCTGTTAAATCTGTGGCCACAGTATACTTCGGAAGTAAGTTCCAAATGTTATTTAGAGATTGCTAATAGATACTTCGACGGGATAATACCTATAGAGATTTGACTTTTACATCTATATCTCTGGTGTTATCCGAATACATGTGACGGAGGGATTATACGTATGCAATGACCTCGACCTGTATGATTCAGCTAGTTTATCTGTGGTCGTCATAATTTACGGGTGGGTAAATTATGGACACAAAATTGGATTTTGTGACGGATATACCTGAATCTAGAGAGTCTCACTAATGAAATATACTCGTAGAGCACTAAGGCGATTTTTATAAATAATGATGATTATTTATAAATCGTTTAATGGTTAAACGAAAAATACATGCAAACGGGCCGAACCGTCATTTCCTAATTAATATGCATTTGTATTTAATATATGATATTATTAAATACACATTAATAAATTGTCAAATAAAGGTATTTGACATATATCATTAATATATGTATTTGAAATATTTAAAGTAAATATAATACATATATTTGAGATATTTGTATTTAATTAATTAATTATTTAATTGTTAAGTGATTAATATAATTAAAATATAAATATCTCACCAAATGATAAAGTTAGGAAATGCTTATAAGTGTAAATTATTGACTTTATACTTAAAGGAAAAGGTTGTCAAATTGAATTTGACTTCCTTGGATATTTATTTTAATTGTTGAAATTGAAAATATTCATTTTCCTTTTTATTTGTAATATTCGGCCATCACCCTAAATTAAATATAATGGTTATATTTTTTAAGTTGCAATTGTTGACTTGTTGAATAATTCATTAAAGGTGTAATGATTTAGAATGCAAGTTGATAAAGCAAAAATTAAATGAAACAAAAATATCTAGATATTATATATACATCACAATTTCGGCCAAGGCCATTTTTGGGCAAGTATATATTGTTTTGTTTCATCTTTTAGGGTTAGACAAATTCATTTGATACCAAATAAACATAAAAGAAGTTGAGAGAAAAGCTTGGAGGTTAAAGGAAAAAGCTTGGAAATCTTTGAGTTTTGTAAGTTTTTCTTTAAAGTTTTCAACATGAAAAATATATCTAACATGCTTAGCATCATTTGTGTTGCTTTGGTGTTGTCTCTCTTCTTATAGTTTTTGTTTATTTTGGTTGTGAACTTCGATGAAAGATTGATGCATGTAAGTAAGCTTGAAATGGTTTCAAAGATTTACTTTTGATTTTTGGAAAATGAAGTTGCCATTCTAGAGTTGGTAAGCCACTCCTTGGTGACCTAGAATTGTTCTAGAGTTGTTTCAAAGTGGTGAGGCTAGATTGGTGAAGTATTGAATGGATTAAAGTGTTGGATTTTGTAAATTTGGTGAAATTGGACAATTTGATGAAATTGAAATATTAGGGTTCATAACCCACTCCAAATTTAGGGCTTTTCATATATGTGATGTATTATGTTATGAATATGATGCATGTAAATTTTTAGGTTGATTGGATTTGATCTTGGCATGTTTTGAACAAAATGGACCAAAATGCAATTACTTGAAAATTTGGGGTGCTCACGGCAATTACTCAAAAATTGGGGATTTGTGTTAAATCTGATTTTGATGCATTAGATGTGTTCAAAAATATTTTAGAAATGATTTAGAATCATCCAAAATTATATTTGATAATTTTTGGGCTAAAATAATCAATTTACAAAGTTTTGGGGCAATTCGGTAATTACCAAGAAATTTGATCTCTAGTGTAATTTTTCAGAATTTGATAATTGGATAATTAAATAAATAAGTTTATTTAATTGATCCAAGAAAAAATTTTGAAATCGGAAAATTTTGATTTTCCACTATTCCGCTGCGTTACCGATATTCCCCCTTAAAACCCCTACAAAAGTCTCGTCGTGGTTGGTATACATGGAATCCATTTCGGACTTCATGGCTTCTTGCCATAAAGTGGAGTCGATACCTTGTATCGCTTCCTCATACATAGTCAGTTCATCTTCCTCAATAAGATTAATGTCTACATGAGGTGAGATCAGAAACCCATACCTCTCAGGTTATTTTCTGATTCTCTTCGACTTACGCAGTTCTTGTGTATTAGAAGATTATGGAACAGTCTCATCCCTGATGGATTGTTCGTGTTCCGTGAGGGGGTTGGTGCCAGGAATAGTATCACTCTGATTTTCATCGAGTTCTACTTTCTCCCCATTTACCACTGCATTCATGAATTCCTTTTCTAGGAAAACCGCATGGAGAGAAACATATATTTTGTTCTTTTGTGGGTTGTAGAAGTAATATCCTTTGGTTTCCCTACGATAACCTACAAATAGGCACTTATCCGATTTGGGTTCTAGTTTGGTACCATCCAAACGTTTAACATATGTCAAGCATCCCCAAATCTTCAGGAATGAGAAACTCGATTTCTTTCCTGTCCATATTTCATATGGAGTCTGTCAAACAGACTTTGACGGAACCTTATTCAAAATAAGTATTGCACTGTTTAATGCGTATCCCCGGAAGGAAATTGGTAGCTCGGTGCGACTCATCATTCCATGTCCAACAAAGGTCGGTTTCTCCGTTCGGACACACCGTTCAATTGAGGTGTTCTGGGAGGAGTCCACTGTGAAAGAATACCATATTCTTTCAAGTAATCTTGAAACTCATTGCTTAAGTATTCTCCACCACGGTCCTACCGCAATGTTTTAATACTTTTTCCGGTCTGTTTTTGTACTTCGTGTCGAAAATCTTTGAATTTCTCAAAAGTTTCCAACTTGTGTTTCATAAGATACACATAACCATAACGCGATGCATCATCCGTAAAGGTTATGAAGTATTCATATCCAACTTGTGTTTCATAAGATACACATAACCATAACGCGATGCATCATCCGTAAAGGTTACGAAGTATTCATATCCACCTCTAGCCTGGCTAGACATGGGCCCGCATACGTCACTATGAACGAGGGCTAATAGCTCTATGACACGTACACATTTACCACTAAAAGGTGTTTTAGGCATTTTGCCTAATAAACAAGATTCGCAGACATCATATGAATTATGATCAAATCTGTCCAAGTATCCATTCTTCCAAAGTGTGGATATACGAGTCTTGTTAATGTGTCCTAGACGATAATGCCACAAATAAGTCTCATCTGTTTTACTCAATTTGAGCCTTTTATTTGTCATGTTATATGTTTGAGATTCATTTATATTCAAAATATAAAGACCATTATTAACATCTGCTGTACATATCAAAATGTCATCTTCATATACAAAACACCCAGTGTTCCTGAATACAAAGGTATACCCGCATCGAGTTAAACTGGATATAGAGATGATATTCCTAGTCAAACTAGGTATAAAATAATAGTCCCATAATGTTAGTACATGCCCCGAGGGCAGATTCAAAACATAGGTGCCAACGACCAAAATGGCGACTCTCGTCCCATTTTCGACTCGTAGGTCGATCTCACCTGAAGCCAGTCTCCTGCTAATCTGCACATCAGTACATATGTGAGTACCACATCCAGAATAAAAAATCCAATTTTTAAAACCAGTAGTGGACATGTTTATTTTAATAACAAACATACCTGAAGCAGGAGCCTTGCCCGCCCTCGCTTCCTTCAAGTCCGCCTTGTACATACGGCGTCACGCTTCCAGTGACCCAGTTTGCCACAGTGTAGGCAGACGTATTGGGATATGTCTTTTGTTTTCCCAGAAGACTGTGATGATTTAACCTCGCCCTTCTCATTTTTCTTCTTCACACCCCCAGAAGCCTTCGGCCAAGACTTGGCCTTCTAGGATGTCGAAGTAAGATGCGCCTCGCGCTTCTTGCCCTTCAAAAGCTCCGAATCTGCTTCTTTCACATAGCCATCAACTCTCCAAGAGTCTTTTCTTGGTTCATCATATTATAGTTCATGATGAACCCGCCCCAACAATCGGGCAGAGACTGTAAGATCAAATCTATGGAAGTCTCGGCCTCGAAAGTAATGCCCAACTGACCTAGCTGTTCCATGTCAGCAATCATCTGCGACACGTAGTGTTCAACAGATGTACCCTCTGACATACGCGAGTGAAAGAGCTTCTTTTGCAATTCATACTTCTGAGATCTTAGATTAGATCTATGAAGGTCCTTCAATTTCAACATCATATTATAAGGATCCAATCCTTTATTCTGACGACGCAATTGAGGAGTCATTGAGCAGTAAAGTTATCATCACGATGAGTCTTCCAAAGCTCATGCTCTACGGGCTGCTCAAGTCCGGGCTCAGGCCTAAGAGGTCTCTCTATAACATAGAGTAACTTTTCAGCTCCCAGGACTATCCTGAGATTCATCTCCCAATCTGGAAAATTTACGCCGTTAAATACATTCTCGCCCATGATTATGTCCATAACGCTAATCTTTCCAGCCATCTTGATTGCTATAGTCCAACTATCCAATTAACGATTTCGGGTACACTCAAATACAATGGTTACTATAGTCCAACTATATAACCAAATACAAATGAAGTAGTTTTGAGTACAGTCTAACTGTTCAAAGAAAGTAATAAAATAATATTAGTCCAACTAATATATATAATGATACGAGAAATTATAAAAGAGCGTGCGTATTAGCGAGTATTAAACGAAATTATAAATTTAATACTAGCCTCCCACTATTTTTCGGCGAGCCTCTAACCCTCCACTGAGTACTCGGGAAACCTAGTTTCCTAGTGGGTTAGGATCCCGTTAAATAATACACAACCTTGACTTTGGCCAACAAGCTGTATAAAATTTAACTAGGTAGATCTCTAAGATCAATTGGATCTCATCCAATTCCTAGATCCGGTAGGTGGACTTCCAAGTCCGAAATATATATCCAATATATTTCCTAACCTGTTTCCTCTGAATCAACTAAGCCTTGGATTTGGCTCAACAAGCTTAATGATTCCAGTTAAGCGCGACCCATTGACAGTGGGAAAACTTCTTAATCCACGTCGATGTACAGAAGTGACCTTGACTTTGGCCAACAAGTCACAACTGCCCAAGACATGCGATGTATAACAAAGCTTTCATGGTTCAAACACATCCGCGATGGACAATGATCTTGACTTTGGCCAATAAATCAAAGCCAATCTTGGATCTTGAGAGAGAACCACTCAATGGAAGGAAACACTTAATATTAAATGTGAGGGCATTTTCGTAAATTGGAAACCAATTTATCATCTTTGATTAGGTCTCATCATACACCCTTAAACATGCATTCTAAAAGCATAATAAGACGCGATAAATTTAATAATGATATGCGGATGGATATTCACAATTTGTTCCTAAAACAAATCTATCTCTTTCCTCTCTCCCGCTAGCACTTTACATTCTTCTAAAACCCAATTACATAACACTAAAAGAAACCTCATTTACATTGAGGGGAATTGGTGAGAAGAGAAAGACAATGAGAATGAGAGGTGATAGGCTGGACACGCAGGTCAAATTTCAAATAAATATCATATTTACAACAATTTCCAAAATTGCCCCCACCCATCTAATATCCATTCGATATATATTATTCAACAAATACATCCAAGTATTCACACATAACATATTGTCAATCAATCTAATCCAATTAATTAATCTTCAATTATAGACCATCCAATGTTCATACAACGATTTGATTTGAGCGAGTCCAACTCATATAAGAATAAATACTCAAAGTAAGTATTCTTGAATTATATCGAACTATAATTTTAAATCCAATTTTAATTGTATTCAGTACTAATTCTAGTTTAATTCAAAATTAAACAATTACACTTATAATAGTTCCTTTTTAGATTTGGATTCCAAATCCAATCCAAATGGGTCTCAAAGGCCCAATTAGCATCCAATGCCAATTCTATTAGGTCCAATGGGCTTTTAATTAATTCTTTAGGCATGGACTTTGGTCATTATTGATCAAACCCATAATGTCTTGGCCCATTTAGGAATCACCCTATGCCAAAAATTAATTTTGGCCCATTAGGCCCAATTAAGTTATTAAAGACCCAATAGTCATATTATGGACTTTTAAGGAAATGGTTTAGGCCCAATTGGATCCAACCCAATTGTCCACAACCATACATGGCCCAACCAAGCCCATTAGCCCAAATACAACCAAATTATATTAATACAATATTCCAAATATTTCATTAATTCAATTAAAGTGTAATTAACACAATTAATTAATTAATTAATCTAATATTTCCAAAACATTAATTAATCTAATTAATCATGCTTAACATTCCAATTTATGTCCAACACAAATTGAAGAAAAATCAAGTCTTCCAACAACATGCATCTCACGGCAAAAGCAAGAAATTAACATCCAAATTTAATTTCAATCCAATTAAATCAACATTCAACATTCAATTTCATGCCATTAACACATCAAAGTGTCTAATTTCAAAAATTACCATGAGTAAACCTAGGGTTCATATTCGGCCATGCATAGGATTTGGGGAAATTTGATCTAATCAATTTTTCAACAATCCATTGATGCACAACTCTAAGTTATCATCATCTAACATCAACCAAACATTCAATTTTGAATTTACATGCTCCAAGTAAAAATCCCCAAATTAAAGTTCATAAACCCTAGAGTTCAAATCAAGTTTAGCAAGGCTCTAGATACCATTGTTAGTGTCTCTAAGACATGCCCGAGATCTCTAAATATGATTTAAGTGTGAATAAACAAGTAAAGTTGCGGAAAAAACTTACATTGATGTGTTGAGAAATTTCAAAAATTTCTTTGGATGATGAAGCTCCAAGTTTTGGATTGAGTTTTTAAACTCTTGGGTGAGTTTCCCTATCACCTTAATCAACTCTCCAAGTTCTAGCTTGATCAAATTTTGAAACAAAATTTCACCTCCAAGGTGTGAGAGAATCGGCCAAATGGGAGAAAGAGAGAGAGAGATGATGAATAGTGTTGTGTTTTGGTTGTTGTGTACATTAAATAATCCAATTACTTTTGCCAACTACTTCCATCACAATTTGATAAGTTGATGTAAGTGAAGTGGGTCCCACCACTTTTAAATTCCAAATTTAAGTTGGCTTACACAACACACAACTAGACTTGGGCCCGGGTTCGTTTAATTCCGAATTAAACAAATTTGTCGTTGCGACTTAATTAAATCCAATTTAATTAAATAATTATGCCTAGCAAAATGATTACGATAGTCGCTTACGAATTAATTCCAAATTAATTTGTTCGCCAGAATTAAAATCCAATTTTAATTTCGTATTGAAATCCAATTTCAATTAATATATCTGATATATTTATTTTAGCCCAAATAAATAAATAAAATAGAAAAATCCAATTTAACTATTAAATTTATTTTACCGATTAATTCTAAATTAATCATGTTCTCTCTTTTGTACGAATTTAAACCCAGATTAATTCTTGCCGCAATTAATCCTAGATTAATTTTCTCTCTTATAATTTATTCCAGATTAATTCTATTCGAGTCAAATGTCATTGGTGAATCTTTGGGAAGCGACCCAAGAGATTCCTGGATATGATGGCAGTAATTCCGGTTGTCAGACTATCCGAACACGTGCGTACCTCATACCACGTTCTCACCGATTTACAAGACATGGTTGACTTCTAGTAAAACACTGTGCCTACCCAATTCTCCAGAAATATCCACCGAGTAATATTATATGTATCAGGCGTAGTAATACTATGTAATGCGTAATACGATCCAGTATCGGATGTCACATCTTAGGTCTAGGGCTGGCTCTGTGTCTGCCTCGTACGAAGTATTTATCGAATCCCTCGTAACTAGTCTCTATAATCGGATAGTCATAACCTAGTCATACTATCCCGATAACTGCAGTATTTAAGAGTACTAGTACCGTATCCTGTGTGACCATCATCTTCATATGACTGAAGTGATACTCTCATCTTGACATCACATCCCATACACTACGATTCTCAGTAAACCCAATAGAGGCGTACACAGAACCTGTTAAAGCTCCAGACGACCAATACCAAAGTAAACTGATTGTCGCAAGTAATAGCGATACAAGTCTCAGGTTAAATATCACATACACCTACCCTGATTCAGATTCCCATAGACACATAGTCATACTACCAATGGGATTCTGATGGGGTCTATCCAGAGCGAAGCTGTTTTCGTTCCAACGGCTAACAGAACCTATTATTACACTTGCATAAGTATCCAATACCTAAATATATGAGAACTATGCCGTTAAGCTTCCATAACGCGCACAAGTTTGATACTAGTCTATTCTGCATTATCGATGTCCAGTCTCGATAATACTACGACTACGAATATTTAATGATTAAACCGTTCGTGGATTAATACTGTCTCATATCTTATTAATCCGATTTAACCATATGAAATTTTATCATTATATATATCCAAGTAATCCAATTACAATAATGATAAAATAGCAATTTCCTTTTGTCACATAGTTAATTTGTACAAAAACACAATGTCATTCACAAATAGTGATGCTATGGGTCATAATTGTCCAACAGATTATTCATAATACTTCATCGGATTATGTGCGTTAATTCGGATCGTTTAATCGGTTAAAAGATAACACATGCATATGGGTAATTTTTTTCAATCGTAATTATTGTGTATTTGTATTTTATACATAATACGATTAGATACACATTAATTATTCGTCAAATGAGATTTTGACACATACCATAAATATATGTATTTTTTATTTATTGTAAATAAAAATATGTATATAATAATAATTATATTAATTAATTATTTGAATATTTAATTGTTAAATATTTAAATGATTAATTAATAACTCTTTTTTCATAAATGTTATGAAAATTTGTCCAATTATTATTAGTTTACATGGCATGATTTAATTGAACTTTATTTGTCAAAATATGATTTGATAATATAAAGTTTGATTTGATTTTAATTTGATTAAAATAAAAAATGACCAAATTGCCCTTCCTTTAATGCTAAAGTCGGTCATCCTAATTTAAAAAGGAAAAATCTGTTTTCTTGATCATTCTTTTCTCCTC
The DNA here is from genome assembly GCA_019454045.1 of Zanthoxylum bungeanum. Lineage (NCBI taxonomy): Eukaryota > Viridiplantae > Streptophyta > Magnoliopsida > Sapindales > Rutaceae > Zanthoxylum > Zanthoxylum bungeanum. The sequence continues at coordinate 351,313 of SKCR01027382.1, read as the reverse complement.
CATTGCCGAGAGGCTCACATGAAATGGGTTTCAAAAGTTGCTTGATGATTCAAGCTAAAAGGTGAAGAAAAAACACAAGAAAAGGCTTATAAAAAAGGAGAATTAGAGGTAATTCTTTATGCTCTTGAGCTTAGAAATTTTGTTTCTTGTTCTTGTGTTCCTATAAAAATTCTAGGGTTTCTTTACTTGTTGAAAATTGGGGCTTTTGGATTTGGTGCATGAATTGGAAGGCCATGAAGCATGTGTGAAGTATATTGGATGGAATTAGTGTAATTTGTATCCAATTTGATCATTTGATGATGAGTTGCCATTCTAGAGGGTTATGACCACTCTTGTAATTCCTAGAATTATTCTTGGGTGATTCATATGTGGTGATTTGATTTGGTGTTGAGATTAATTGATTTAGTCTTGAAAATTTGGATTTAAAGCATGAAAATTGGAATTTTTAGCTTCTGGATAAGATCTGGAAGAACTGGAAATTTTCTGATGAAAATGATGTATTTTGAATGTATTGGATGCGTTTTGGGAGTTGGAACAATTACCGAAAATTATTTCCGAGTTGAAATAAGCGAAAACGGCCAAAAACGACGTTACTGGGTGACTTTTGAGCCAACTGGGTGACGGTTATCCAAACAGTGAGTTCGTCATTGTTCAGGTAGCCCATGAACTGCCCTGACACTATTGGGGCTGACCTGGGCAGTCCCCATAAGTGTTGAGTTGTCGGTTCGGTCAAAAACGTATTTTGCGTCATTTTACGGAAAAACAGTTTTCGTAAAAGTTTTGCGACGTTTCAACCTTATTTATGTTGATATTTGATATTGAATAAATAGGTTTAGGTGAAATATGAATAAATTATTCATATTAGATATTGAATAATTTATTCGGTAATTTGAAAAAGTTTTAAATTACGATTTCACCCGAACCGCGCTTATGCTGCACCCATTGCCCGAAACCCCAACAGCTTACTCGAACACACCACGAACGTTTGCTTTCTGGAATATTTCGTTCGAACACTTACTTGAACGTACCACGAACATTTGCTCTCTGGAATATTTCATTAGAACCTAACGGCGAACGTGTCACTAACGCCACACGGTCGAACGCTTCAACGAACACAGCACTAACGAATTTGCTCCAGCTTTGCCAAATACCGGTCCAATTGCTCCAAATTATTCAAGACTTATTACAACTCAATTGAACTTGTTTTGTTACGGACAATACCAATAAAAATGGAACTAACAATATCAAATTAAATAAACAATTCAAAAATAATTAGACAATCATATCATTTTAGTGGAGTTGACTATTAAATATTAATTAATATATCTATGAAATATATTTTCACAACCACCAAAATGCTGGCCAACGCTGGATAGATGATGGACAAACGACTTTATTAGTTTATTTAATGAAGCAGCAACCTATTTGTTATCTATCTTAAAGCTTAATAAGTTCATTTAATGAAAAAGACAACTACAGGTGATATATATTTGATTGCATATTTTATTTATTTAATAAATAATAAAATAATGTTGGTAAATCTTTAAAAACTCGACGAAGGGAATTTGGGTTAGCCGTGAGAATAATAGCACGTGATCTAATTCTTTTGAATAGATTTCTCTGGCATACGTAACCATTATTAGAACCTGACCTTAAATAATTTGGTTTAAATTAATTAAAATATACATATAGTTAATTGGTTTAAATTAAATATTTCTACATGATCATAGAAAGAGATTTGTAGATAGTTTAGTGTTTTAGGTTAATAATTCGTAACAAGCCAATTGAATGAAAAGTGCATGAGTTCATAGTTTGCGTGCTTAGGTGAAGTTACAACCCTAAGTTCTTCTCGCATATAAAGTTTATTTTTCACTTTATTTAATATCTCAATCAATTTTAGATTAATCAATTCATTCTCTCAATAATTGTTTAGCTCTAATTAGGTAGGTTAGTTTTAATATTAATAAGAAAAATAATAAGTCATCTCTGTGGGTACGATGTCTGATTATTAGTCACTATATTATTTGAGCGATATGTACGCTTGTGCAGTATAAAATCGCTATCAATATTAAATCAATATACAAATGAGAATTTAAAACATAAACAATTTGGAATTAATTGTAATAATTATGAAAAATAAACAATAAATTTTTTTTAAAGGTAAAGACTTTACATTAAAATCAAATAGTAATACTAATATTAAACTAACCCATAAACTTATGGGCTTGAGAAATGCATTGTGAATTAAGCTAATTTAACAATGTATTTTGTTTGCGTAAAGACAATGATATATTTATTGGGAAGAAGATCTGAAAATTGTATAAGATGTATGTTTGAATGTTTGAATGTGTATATGGTTATATATAGTATTCTATGTGTTTGGTTATGCATAAATGTAAGTGTCGGTATCATAAGCATCCTCAAATATGTATGATTGTAAAGTGAGGGATCCGAGGATCCATAAAGTTATGTTTTCCGAATTTATAAAGGTGTGTATATGTATGTGGTGTTTCGATACGTAAGATTGGTGTATTAAGAATTTAAATATCAACACAAGGTATGTTTTTTGAGCTTTGTAAGTAAGTACATTAATGACATAGAAATCAATCACCCGCGGGGTATTCCGTATGAATGTTAAAACTGGAATTATGATTAAAGAAAAAAATTATTAGACATTCTGATTTAATGGTATTTCAAACATCCTGAGATCTTATAGTTTATTTTAAAGTTTTTGTTTTGTATCAAGGAAACCTTACGAACTTAGTTCCTAATTTAGAATAATCATGTCTCCAAAAAATATTATATTTAAGAAGAGTAAAGAATATTACGAGGATTACTGATTTTCTGACAAATAATTGTATATAAAGCAAATATATGTGTGTGTGTGCGTGTGTGTTTAATTATACTTTATTTGTAAAATATTCTTATTCCTCGTAATGTGTGTGGCTACTTGTTAAGTTATAAAACTCACGCCACATCAGGTTGCTAGTTTTACAGGATAGACAACCAGATCGATCTGCCGACAAGCTATGGATGTTGATGCTCAAGACGAATGATCACTCAAGTTGCAGACACTCATTTTAGTACAATGAGAAATGTATTTATGTAAAGAAGTTTGTATTTTTGGTTTATGTCTTTTGCTTGCATCGCATGTTTATGTAAATATGTAAGAGAATGCCTTGTGCAATATGTGTATTTGTGGGCATGAGCCCTTAGCTAATGAGTTTTGACGTGTTCTGGTTGGACCAGAGGTCCTTTTATTTATTATGATTATTATAGGTTGTCATAGTATTAGAGTTTGTCATGTTCGTTTCTTCTTGGTTTGAGGTTTATGGAGATGAGTTATTATTGTCTCATGCTAGTGGCATCATGCCTCTGACGAGGTGTTACATTTACTCATATTGAATGACCCATTTTAATTATATGATTTTATTAAATAAATAAAGTAATGATGGTGATGTAATATAAAATATTATATAATATTAATAGAAGATAGATCATATAAATTTATATTATTTTAATCTTATTGAATCAACCTCACTTTGTTTATATTATTTTTAATATATAAATAATTATTAGTAACTCTAATCACCCTGCTATAAATAAAGTGAATAAATATAAAATATTATATAATAATATTTGAAAAGAAATAAGTCACTCTTCAATATTGAAAAATGTGAAGTAAAATCGAATTTTAAGAATCTCAATTATTGACTCTTTTCGAACCAATTTTGATGATATAATTCTTTTATTTAACAACTAAATAATAATTGAATAGACTTTTAGAATTGGTTTTACTCAACTTAAATAGTCTTTTTAGTTCTATGTAAACTTTACGATGATATCTTCTTGTTTAGTCACTTTTGAATTTTGAACTTGCTCTTGAAAAAATCATGTAATAATATATAACACAACCACTATAATAAGTTTATCCAAAAAAACCATATAATATTTTATTTTATAATATTTTTTTCACTCAACTGGAATTATTTACTGTTAGAAAAACATGATATCTTAATATAAGATTTATGACAGATACCGATTATATCATCAATTTATAATACATATATGACAGATAAATTCTCTATCAAGAATTAATAAAAAAATATGACAAATATTATATGTCAATAAGTAATAATAGAATTATTGACAGAAAATATTTCTATTAAAAACTAATAATATAATTTTTGACAAAATATTTATATCAAAAACCGATGTTAGATATCTTGACAGACATTACTTCTATAAAGAATTCTTGACAGAAATTACTTTTATCAAGAATTCTTGACATAAATTACTTCTATCAGGAATTCTTGCAGGATTTTGGCAGAAACTGCGCATTCATTTGGGTTCGAACTAGTAACTTTTTTTTACTCAAACGTTTATGATGATGCGTATGGATTAAAAAGATCGAAAACAAAATGATAAAATTTTCAAAACTCATATTAAATGGGTGTCATCCTAGAAAAAGTAAAACCAGTGTTTTGATATCAAAAATATTATCACGACCCAAAATCGAGGTCAATGATAATTATTTAATTGTTTAAATTTAATTTGAAAATAAAATAGTCAAACACATGTCCCAAGGACTTATAAAATGACAAAAATACAAGATCGTTAATTTAGAATGAACAATAGAAATTCCCACAATAAAATTGATCACTCATATGAGTTTTAAAAATGAAAAACAAAGGTCTATAAAAATATATACACCGTCTCATAGCTATATAAACTAATACATAATAATCCATTATAGGATCCAAAATCTCGACGAAATACCTAGAAATAATGAATTGCGAGGGATCCCCACTATAAATAACTCATGATCCTGCCAAGTCAAATCTACTCATCGAGGTCTTGGTCTCCAAAATCACCACCTATGATAATGAAAGGGTGAGCAAAATAACTTGCTCAATGAGGATTAAATCACTCATCTTAATTGGTTTTACCAAAACCCTGCATGATTAGTATATATATATATATATATTCAATAAACATATATCGATGATGCGAGTATATGAAAAAACTATAATTTATACATATACATATATAAATAAAATATGCATTATCGATACAATGATCAATTTATGAAAAATCCTCATGTGACCACACATAAATGATAATTCCAAGTAATGCCACATGGGACCGCATAACCAGACACCCAATGTAGGAGCTGTGAATAATCAATGTGCCATTAGGGCCAAATAATCGGTCACCCAAACAGGAGCCGTGAATCAGACACCACAAAAGGGACTGTGAATAATCAATGTTCAACTGGAGCCACATAACCGATCACATAAACGAGAGGTGAACCAGACACCACCAGCGGTGCTATGAATATGCGCAAGGAGCCGAGTAACCAAACACCCAAGAATAAGGTTCTGAACCAAATGCCCTATATGGGCTGTGAATCATAATCATACGACTTATATGTCTAATTTTTATTTAATTACTAATCCAATCAATTAATCATTTTCTACCACCATGTAGTTATTTAAAAAAATCAAAATATATTTATCAAACTATGGTGGTCACGACGTGCCGCCTGACGTTTCATCCCATATTTTCATAAAATATGATTAATATTAAAATACATTTCATATCATTTTTATATCCATGATATAATGATATATAAATAATTTAAAATCACAATCAAAGTGACAAACTGAATCTCTACCTCAACCGGACACTCAAAGCACGTAGTCGAACTCAACAAAATTTCTCAATGTGTCCAAACAACTTTGTTGGGCAGAGAAATAACGATGTTCTGTCCTGAAACCCCGCTGGCATGCTTTTTAAGGCACACGAAGCCCGCTTTGAAAATCAAACCAATAATCAGAGAGTTTCAATGGTGGATATGTATACCAAAACACTCGTAACGTCGATGGAATTATTTTGGTACCTTCGGATCATCTATCCAACGGTCAGATTTTGAATCCCAACTACAAAACGAACTATCAAAACTTGGAGAAAGGAAATCTCTCAAATAGTGTTAGATTTAGACATGATCAGTTCCATCTGAATAGAAATGACTAAGAGAAGCGCCACTCACTGATGGTGACTGTAAGGGATACAGGTCGGGCGCATCGGAAACTTGGGTCGGGCTGAAATCGTATTTCAAAACTTTTTCAAAATACCGAGTAGATTATTCAATATCTAATATGAATAATCTATTCAGATTTCACCTAAACCCAAAAATTACTCATGTGTATGATCAAATCAGATGAAATAATAATCCGACCACAAAAGGCCCTTTGTCCGACCATATCAAGTCATGGCCGACCACATGTGGTCATGATCCGACCACATCATGTCATGGCCGACCACATGTGGTCATGATCCGACCACATCATGGAAGACCAGACGAGGTTCGACCAGACCATGTCCGACCAGACCATGTCTGACCAGACGAGGCCGACCAGACTATGTCCGACCAGATGAGGCCGACCACATCATGTCCGACCAGAGTCAAACAGAAGAGTATTTTACATGCATCATATACAAATCCAAATACTCAACATAAATGAAAAGCCAAAAGGTGGTACAAGGTCAGAAACTTGAAACCAACACTTAAATCAAGTTTCTAAAACACCATTACAAGCCTCACCACAATGAAACAACTATAGAACAATTTTAGGTTATTTAAGAGTGGGTCAATAACTCTAAAATGGAAACAAAGTTTCTTAAACCATCAATAGAATGCTTATTATCTCATTAGTAACATTCTATGATCTTTATACATGCTCAACCCTCTCCAAAAAACTTCCATTCTCCAAAAACACATAGAATAAAGAATAAGAAAAACATAAGAACATCACAAGATGAAGACCACAACAAGAGGAACATTTTTCTCTCTAATGGCAAGTTGGAAATACTTACTAAATTCCAAGATTTTTCTTGTTTTTGCTTTTCTTTCTCTCAAGCTTTTATGTCTTCTTTCAATGGAGTTTTAGGTAAAGTGTGAAAAGGTTATTAAACCCTAAATGAAACAAACAATATATACTTGTTACAAAATGGCCTTGGCCGAAAATGCCAAGGAATTTAACAAGAAATTTTGTTTTAATTTCATTTCAATTTCAACTTGCAACTTGATTAAATGATCATTACACTTTAATGATATTTTCAACCAAGTCAACAATTTCAACTCAAGTCATTAATAAAATATCATAACATAAAAATATCTATACTTTAATTAATTTAATCATTTAACAATTAAATAATTAATTAATTAATTAATTAAATATAAATATATTAAATATATGTATAATATTTACATTAAATATTAAATACATATATTCATTTATGATATTAGTCAAATATCTCATTTTGACAATTAATTAATGTGTATTTGAATTAATCAAGTATTAAATGCAAATATACAAAAATTAAGGAAATGACTATCGGGTCCCATCACATGTATTTTGCGTTTAACCTTTAAACGACTTTATAAATAACCAATATTATTTATATAAGTTGTCCTTGTGCTCTACGAGTATATTTCATTAGTGAGACTCTCTAGATTCAGACATATCCGTCACGAAATCCAATTTCGTGTCCATAATTTATCCACCCGTAAATTATGATGACCACGGATAAACTCGCTGAATCATACAGGTCGAGGTCATGGCAAATGTATAATTCCTCCATCACAGGTATCCGGATATATCCCAGAGATATAGATGTAAACGTCAAATCTCTATGGGGATTATCCAGTCGACTATTCTATTAGCAATCTCAAAAAGAATATTTAGAACTAACTTATAAATTGTACCACGGGCCCATGGATTTTATCTGATTGCTAATCATATGGACTACCTATGCTCTGTTACACAGAACTGACGGATCATATCTTGATACACACAGGACACCCTGAGGATCTATCTGTTGAGTTTCAATCAAGTCCCAAGGATCATAAATCATGCATAAACGAGTTGAATACATATCAAAGAAGGTGCGGAATAACTCACATTGATCGGTAGAGATGCAACAAATACAAAAACCAAACTGCCTTCAAGTTTCTGCCTCCCTCCAAGCTCGGCAATGGCAGTGAACTGCAGCTCCCTTTTCGGCTTTGGGTGGTCCTCCATTGATGCTCCAAGCTCCAAGCTTATCAAGGTGATTCCAAGCTCATGAAGACACTTCCCTATCACCTTAGGATGGCTCATGGAGTGTGCTAGCACAAAGATCTTGCAACAAGATCATTTCTTTCACCTCTTGAACTCACGGTTTTTGCTAAAAACCAGTGAAGAAATCGTGAAGAAGAAGAGAGAAGAGAGAGAGTTTTGGCTCCAAAATGGTGAAGACCGAAAATGAAGAGAGAGAAAGAGTGGGAAATAAAAATTGTAAAAGGTTTATATAATTTCCAAAATATAATAAAACCATTTACCATTTCTTTAATTTCCATAAAGCAAGCATTAAATGCTTGTCAATCACCACAAATCAACTCACATCAATCACTCAAATGTCACATCACTCAAAGTGACATGTGATTTGACGCTTGATGTGAATTGCGATTCGACGCTTGATTTGACTTGCGTGCCGCACTCGAATTCGAAATGCGAATGCGCTCGCAAACAATCCCGGGCTCGGGTTCGCTAATTCCAAATTAACGAATTTTCCGTTGCGTCGTAATTAAATGATTACGCCTAGCGAATTCACTATTCACGTCGCTAACGAATTAATTCTAAATTAATTCATTCGTCCGAATTAAAATCTAATTTCAATTCCGCGTCGAAATCTAATTTCGTTATAATATACCGAATATATTAATTTATCGATTAATTCCAAATTAATCGTTCTATCTCTTTAACGATATTTTATCCGAGATAAAATATCTTCGTAATTAATCCCAGATTAATTTTCTCTCTTATCGAATTAATCCCAGATTAATTAAAGTGCGAGTCATACGTCATCGGTGAATCTTCAGGAACTGACCCATGAGATCTCCGGATATGTTGGCAGTAAATACGGTCGTCGGACTATCCGAACACGTAAGTATCTCGTACTACGTTTATACCGATTTACAAGACAAGGTTGGCTTCTAGCAAAGCGCCATGCCTACCCAATTCTCCAGAAATATTCTTACAGGAATATATAGATCTGTATCAGGCGTAGTATACAAAGTATCGTGTATATCGGCCCAGTATCGGATAGTCACGTGCTAGGGCTGGGGCTGGATAAGTGTCTGCCCCGTCCGAAGCACATGTCGGATGTCTGGTAACATAGTCTCTATAATCGGATATTCATGACCTGGTCACAATATCCCGATTGGTTGCGCAACACTCAAGAGCACTAGTACCGTATCCTGCGTGACATCATCTCCACTATGACTGAAGTGATACTTCCGTCTTGACATCACACCCAATACACTACGACTCTCTGATAAACCCAGAAGTGGTGTACGCAGAACCGGTTAAAGCCCTGTACCACCAAGACCAAAGTCTATCGATTATCGTAAGTATTAGCGATGTAAGTCTCAGGTTAAGACCATACACACCTACCTTGATTTCGGCCTCCCATAGACACATAGTCATAATACCAATGGGATTCCGAGGGGTCTATCCAGAGCGAAGCTGTTTCCCGTACCATCGGTGAAACACAACCTCCTATCGCACTTGCATAAGTATCCAATACTTAATATATGCGCACAACGCACATACTAGCCTATTCCGCATTATCGATGTCATGTCTCGATAATACTCCGGCTAGGGATATTTAATGATTAATCCTTCGTGGACTGATACTGTCTCATATCATCTCAATCCAGGAACTAATCATATGGACCTCTCTTCATTTATACATCTATGGTGATCTAATCACAAATGATGAGAGTGCAATTTCCTTGTCACATAGTTAATTTTACAACAACACCGTGATCTGTACAAATAGTGACGCTATGGGTCATATTATCCAACAATCTCCCACTTGGCACATAGCCAGTCACTCGAGTGTCTACCACCCGAACTATGTACGGTTCGCTCAAATTGCTGAGAAAAGATTTTCGTCAGCGGATTTGCGTAATTATCTCTGACGCGATTTATACGATCATCACATCGCCACGATGTATGATCCGAACGAATCAGATGATATCGAAGTATATATCTGGATCGTCGATGAGACCTTAATTCTTTAGCCTGTGCTGACGCCTAGCTCAGCTGCTAACAGAACTATATCTAATCTAATTAGATTTATTATCGATCCAAATGGCTTTTATTGCTGCCTCAGCTGCAGCAATAATCCGCATTTGTTGTTAATTCGGCAACAGAATCTTGCTCGGAAGATTTCCAGCTCACTGTCCCGTTATCAAACTTTATAGTACCGCAGTATTTACCGGTTTGGAAACTTGCAGCAGTGATCCTAGTCACTTCAAGTTCTCCTACTCCATAATTTAAGACAGCATCTTTAGTTCTCTAAGATACTAATAGATGTCCTTAACTTCAATCCAATGACTATCACTTGGATTGTCCTGATTGTGACTCCATATGCTCAAGCGTATGAGACACCATATCAAGTACATTTTAAATGTACAATTTCCCAGAGAGTGTTAACAACTCCAAATCTATCCCAGTAGATCTTTATTCCTTGAATAAAGGTTGTTACTCCCCAGAATTCTACGGAGAATTTCTTATGAAAGCCAAGCTTTCACCGATTGCTTTATGGGAATTTCATTATCAGTGCTCTCCCACTAACCTCCTTATATACACAAGAATCATTTCGTTTTGAATTAAATCATACTCCATTATGATTATATCAAAACGATAATTCCTAGAACCTATGCTTGCTTCAATCCAAACATGGATCGAATAACCTGCAAACCTTGTTTGCTTGTTATGGTACAAAACCGATAGGATGTTATAAACATCCTCCGAAAGGTTTCCTTTTCAGGAAAGCGATTTTCCGTTAAGCTGTCATATTTCATAAATGAAATACACAGCTTTAGCAAGCATTATCCAAATGGATTTACAATGGCAACAGGTAAAAGGTTTCGTCGTAATCAACACAATGTTGATAACTCTACCTTTTCTTTACAAGCCTAGCTTAGTACGTTGGTATGTTGCCTTCATGTATGTCTTCCTTGAAGACTTATAAAGTACCAATAGGCACAATGCCTTATGGTACATCAACTAGTATCCAAACTTGTTGATATACATGGAATCCATTTCGGACTCATGACACTTTGTCATAATAGGGAGTCGATACCTTGTATCACTACCTCATACGTAGTCAGTTGGTATACCTTAAAATTTAACATCTTTATGAGGTGAGATCAGAAACCCATACCCCAGGTTGTTTTCTGACTCTCTCCGATCTACGCGGTTCTTGTGTATTCGAAGATTAATGGTATAGTTTCATCATTGATGAACTATTTATGTTCCATTAGGAATAGTGCCTTGAATAGTATTACTCCGATTTTCATCGAGTTTTACTATCCTCCCACTTACCACTGCATGTCTGTATTCCTCTCAGGAAAACCGCATGGTGAGCAACAATCTAATTGTTCTCTGTGAGATTTATAATACTATACTTATGGTTTCCCTAGGATAACCTATATTGACACTTATCCAATTTGGGTTCTAGTTTGGTATCATCCAAACATATGCCTAGCATCCCAAATGGTCAGGAATGAGAAACCCGTTTCTTTCCCGTTCATATCTAATATGTATCTGTCAAACAGATTATTATGGAACCTTATTCTAAATAAGTTATTGCACTGTTAAAACTTATCCGTTGAAGGAAATGGTAGCTCAGAGCGACTCATGATTAGCCTTATCATGTCTAACATGATTCGGTTAATCCGTTCGGACACACCGTCACTTTGACGTGTTCCGGGAGGAGTCCTCATTTGAAAGAATACTATACTCTTTCAAGTATATAAGAAACTTATTGCTTAAGTATTTTCCATTACGGTCTTACCGTGACGGTATAATACTATAGCCGATCTGTTTGTCTATTTCGTGTCGAAACTCTAAAAGTTTCCGATTTGTGTTCTTCAAAAGAAACACACAACCATAACGACGTGCCACATCTTATAGGTCACGAAATATTCATATCCACATCTAGCCTAGCTAGACATGGGCCCACTTGCTTCATTATGAATAGGGCTAACAGATCGGTGGCATTTACACTTTTACTAAGTAAATAGTGTTTTAGGTACTTTGCCTATTAAACTAGATTCGTAGACTTTATTTGATTGGAATCAAATCAGTCCGAGTACCCACTCTTCAAAGTGTGGATATACGAGTCTTGTTTAATTGTGTCCTAGACAACAATGCCACAAATAAGTCTCTTTTGATCAAATCAATTTGAGCTATTTATTTGTCATTTTATATGTTTGAGATTTTATTATATTCAAAATATAAATTCTGTTATTCACATCTAATGTTTTATCTCAGTATCATCTTTATATAATGAAACACTGAGTGTTCTAGAATATAAAGGTTTATCCACAATGGATTAAACACTGATATAGAGATAATGTCTCTAGTCAAACTAGTTACATTATAACAGTTCCTAATTTAAGTACACACCCAAAGGGTAGTTCCTAAACTTAGGTATCTACGGTCGAAACAGCGACTTTCGTCCCGTTTCCGATTCGCAGAGCAATCTCAGCTTGAAGTCAGTATCCTGCTCAAAGCAGATTCTGAACATCAATACATATATTTTATGTACCACACTAAGTATTTAAAATCTAATTTCAATACTAGTTGTGAACATAACTTTGACAAACTTTTTAAAGTCAGAGCCTTGCCCTTTCTTTAATTCCTTCGTGTCTGCCATATCCAAATGGTAGTCACTTTGGTATATGTCAATTATCCTTTTCAATATTTTAGGAACCTTAGGCCAAGCCTTGGGTTTTTAGAATATCGAAACGATGTGCACCTCGTGCTACATGCCCAATTGCAAACTTTGACTTTATCTCCTCTAGAATAGTCAATTAATTCTCCAAGAATTATAAATTGCAATTTTAATACTTCTTAAATCTAAAATTAGATTTATGACAAGTATATTAAATTAAGCACTAAAGTCATCATCACATAAATCTTCCAAAGATTTTATGCTCTACTTATTTTGCTTAATTTTGGGCTTAAGGTATAATAAGTTATTTTATCAAATAAAGTAACCTATTATTTATTCCCAATTTGAAAATTAAATATTTAAAATATTTTAATCCCAGATTATATTTTAAATATCCAACTTTTCAATTTTATCTTGATTACAATAGTCCAACTATTTAATCAACGATTAGTGGTACTATATATATTATAATGATTATAATAGTCCAACTATATAATCAAATATAATCCAAATTAATTAACCTCAATTACATTGATTACTATAATCCAATTATAAAATCAACTGTAAACTGAAATTAATTAATTCAAATATATTGATTAATATAATCCAATTATATATAATCAAGTATAATACAGTCCAACTGTTTATTAAAACAACAATTTAAATATTAGTCCAACTAACATTTAATATTACGACGAAATAATTTGAATGAGCGCGTATGGCGAGTAATTGAACGAATATTGCAAATTCAATTCTTGCCTCCCACTATTTTTCGTCGAGCCTCTAACCCTCTGTCGAGTACTCGGGAAACCGTGTTTCCTAGTGGGCTAGGATCCCGTTAAATATCACACAATCTTGACTTTGGCCAACAAATTGTATGATAATTAACTAGGTAGATCTCTAAGATCAATTGGATCCAATCCAATTCCTAGATCCAGTAGGTGGACATCCAAGTCCCAAACATATATCTTATATATGCCTATATATCGAATATATACCCTAACCTTTTTCCTCTGAATCAACTAGGCCTTGGCTTTGGCACAACAAACCTAGTGATCCCAGTCAAGCGCGGACCCATTGACCATGGAAGCTTCGTAATCAATGTCGATGGACAAGAAGTGGTCTTGACTTTGGCCAACAAACCACAACTTGGACAGACACCAATATGGAACAAAGCCTCGTGATTCAAACACATCTTCGACGGACAAGGGCTTGACTTTGGCCAACAACCCATGCCAATCTCGGATCTTGAGTAAGAATCACTCAATGGAAGGAAAAACGCATGATATTTTATGAGGGTTTTTCGCGTGCAAATTGGCTACCAATTTATTATCTTTGTTAAGGTCTCATCATCATACACCCTTAAACATGCATTCTAAACACATAATAAAGCGCATATGATAAAATAATAATGATATGCGGATGGATATTTTACATTGATCCTAGATCAAATCTCTCACTTTCTCTCTCCACTAGCACAAATATTTCTTCTACCCGTTACACTACACTTCTAAAGAAACCTCATTTACATTGAGGGGAATAGGTGAGAAGAGAATACAAAGAAATAGGAGATAAGGCTGGACTCGCAGGTCCAATTAATAAATCAAATTTATTACAATTTCCAAAATCGCCCCACCCGGCTAATATCCATCCGATATACATTATTCAAACATCACAACCATGTATTCATACAAGCATGTTATCAATCAATCTAATCAAATTAATTAATCTGATAATTAGTGATCATCCAATGTTCAAACAAAGATTTGATTTTGTTCGAGTCAAACTCGTATTGCGAACACGTACTCAAAGTACGATTTCTACGAATTAAATTAAATTACATAATTAAATCCAATTTAATACGTATTTAATTCTAATTCATTATTTAATTCCAAATTAAATATTACACTTTATAAAATAAACCTTTACGACTTAAATTCCAAATTTAATCGTTACGGGTCTCAAAGCCCGATTAATATCCAATATTAATTTAATTAAAGTCTAATGGGCTTTTAATTAATTTCTTAAGGCGTGGTCTTTTGGTCAACTCGGGTCAAACCGAATAACCAAAATCCAATCCGGGAGTTACCCCATAAGCCCATAAATTAATTTAGGCCCATTAGGCCCAATTAAACGTTAAAGGTTCATTAGTCGCATTTGGGCCTTTTGGAAGCGGTTTTGGGCCTAATTGGATCCAACCAATTTTGGCCTAAACCAACTTTGTACAACAAAGTCCAATAAACCCAATAACAACTTAAAAGCCCAAATCCAATTTTAAGCCCAATAATTTAATTCCAAAAATTCCAAATTTTCCAATTAAATTACCTAAAGTGTATAGCATTATTAATTACCCAAATCAAAGTTTCCAAAACACCAAATTTGTCCAATTAATCATGCTTAACATCAATGAATCATGTCCAACATAATTTGATCAAAATCAAACCCAATTTCATGCTTCAAGTGTCTCGGCCAAAGAGGGAAATTATGCCCAAATCAAATTCAATCCAATTGAACCAAATTAAACATAAATTCAACATCCCTAAATGATTTCCAAGTCATCCAATGAACAAAAATAAAAAAATCCAAGACATTAGGGCACTTACTAAATTCGGCCAACATAAGCAATTTGGGGAAAATTGTTCCAAACACTTTTTCAACAAATTGATCCAATCAATCCTCAATTAAACATACTTTAAGCATTCTAAATCATCCAATTTCATTAAACATGCTCAAAATCAAGTTTACCCAAATTAAAGTTTTGGCCAACAATAAGCAAATTGGGGAAAATCAATCCAATTAATTTTTCTTCAAATTGATTACATATAACTCTAAGTTATTCATATACAAGCATTCTTAAACAAACAATTTGTCAAAATCATGCTTAAATCAAAAGCCCCAAATTTTGCTAAGAACCCTAAATTCGTTTTATGCACAAATGGCTCAAGATACCATTGTTGAGTTTCAATCAAGTCCCAAGGATCATAAATCATGCATAAACGAGTTGAATACATATCAAAGGAGGTGCGGAATAACTCACATTGATCGGTAGAGATGCAACAAATACAAAACCCGAACTGCCTTCAAGTTTCTGCCTGCCCTCCAAGCTCGGCAATGGCAGTGAACTGCAGCTCCCTTTTCGGCTTTGGGTGGTCCTCCATTGATGCTCCAAGCTCCAAGCTTCAAGGTGATTCCAAGCTCATGAACTTCACTTCCCTATCACCTTAGGATGGCTCATGAGTGTGCTAGCACAAAATCTTGCAACAAGATCATTTCTTCTCCTCTTGAACTCACGGTTTTTGCTAAAAAACCAGTGAAGAATCGTGAAGAAGAGAGAGGAAGAGAGGAGAGTTTTGGGCTCCAAAATGGTGAAGACCGAAATTGAAGAGAGAGAAAAGAGTGGGAAATAAAAATTGTAAAAGGTTTTATATAATTTCCAAAATAATAAAACCATTTACCATTTCTTTAATTTCCATAAAGCAAGCATTAAATGCTTGTCAATCACCACAAATCAACTCACATCAATCACTCAAATGTCACATCACTCAAAGTGACATGTGATTTGACGCTTGATGTGACTTGCGATTTGACGCTTGATTTGACTTGCGTGCCGCACTCGAATTCGAAATGCGAATGCGCTCGCAAACAATCCCGGGCTCGGGTTCGCTAATTCCAAATTAACGAATTTTCCGTTGCGTCGTAATTAAATGATTACGCCTAGCGAATTCACTATTCACGTCGCTAACGAATTAATTCTAAATTAATTCGTTCGCCCGAATTAAAATCTAATTTCAATTCCGCGTCGAAATCTAATTTCGTTATAATATATCGAATATATTAATTTATCGATTAATTCCAAATTAATCGTTCTCTCTCTTTAACGATATTTTATCCGAGATAAAATATCTCCATAATTAATCCCAGATTAATTTTCTCTCTCATCGAATTAATCCCAGATTAATTAAAGTGCGAGTCATACGTCATCGGTGAATCTTCAGAACCGACCCATGAGATCTCCGGATATGTTGGCAGTAAATACGGTCGTCGGACTATCCGAACACGTAAGTATCTCGTACTACGTTTATACCGATTTACAAGACAAGGTTGGCTTCTAGCAAAGCGCCATGCCTACCCAATTCTCCAGAAATATTCTTACAGGAATATATAGATCTGTATCAGGCGTAGTATACAAAGTATTGTGTATATCGGCCCAGTATCGGATAGTCACGTGCTAGGGCTGGGGCTGGATAAGTGTCTGCCCCGTCCGAAGCACATGTCAGATGTCTGGTAACATAGTCTCTATAATCGGATATTCATGACCTGGTCATAATATCCCGATTGTCGCAACACTCAAGAGCACTAATACCGTATCCTGCGTGACATCATCTCCACTATGACTGAAGTGATACTTCCGTCTTGACATCACACCCAATACACTACGACTCTCTGATAAACCCAGAAGTGGTGTACGCAGAACCGGTTAAAGCCCTGTACCACCAAGACCAAAGTCTATCGATTATCGTAAGTATTAGCGATGTAAGTCTCAGGTTAAGACCATACACACCTACCCTGATTTCGGCCTCCCATAGACACATAGTCATAATACCAATGGGATTCCGAGGGGTCTATCCAGAGCGAAGCTGTTTCCCGTACCATCGGTGAAACACAACCTCCTATCGCACTTGCATAAGTATCCAATACTTAAATATATGAGAACTATGCCGTTGTGCCCTCACAACGCGCACAAGTGCAATACTAGCCTATTCCGCATTATCGATGTCCTGTCTCGATAATACTCACTCCGGCTAGGGATATTTAATGATTAATCCTTCGTGGACTGATACTTGTCTCATATCATTCTCAATCCAGGAACTAATCATATGGACCTCTCTTCATTTATACATCTATGGTGATCTAATCACAAATGATGAGAGTGCAATTTCCTTGTCACATAGTTAATTTGTACAACAACACCGTGATCTGTACAAATAGTGACGCTATGGGTCATATTATCCAACACTATCTACACCCAACGAACTGGCAGAGTTTGATCTACTAGATCGGTGACGTACTGCCATCTAAGTGTAGAAGATGTCTCATGTGCCCACATGGCATCTCAAGTCTAAGAATAACAAGTGCTACTCAACCCGACAAGATTATTTGACTTTGGTGATCATCCATTAAGATCTTCGTGAGTCGTTCATGTTTATATCCGCTATAAATACCTACACGTCTATACTAGTCTCCAAGACTTATGGTTCATTGAGAAACCATTGAATCATATATTCCAGTATACGACATGTACCGGTCTCAACGGTTTACTATACTGACCAAGTAGTGTAAACCTTGACCAGGAACAGTCTGAAATGACAACGTCATGATACAACTCAATGTCAGTTGCGACGCTTTTGCAACTGCACCCATGACTAGTCATTCTAAGGTCATTACGTCTTTACCATATTAAAGATACATTATATTATAGAAACTGCATATATTATTCAAAATAATAATGTTTTACAGAAGTATTCATAAAGAAATACAACCGGAAATTGGCGCTCTGAACACCAACTCCAACAGTGACAACAATAGAGGAATTGTGGCAGAGTGTGCTGAGGAAAATGATGAGTTGGCCTGAAACTTTAACCAATCGTATCTTACTCACGGCGGCTCCGATTGCTACACCACTGGTGGCGTTGGAAAGGTGGTGATGGTGGTTGATCAGCGGTGAAGCAGCGGCATTGACGACAAACTTTGGCTTTAAGAGAGAAATTTTAAGAATGAGAGAGAAGGTTGTTTTGAAAATTGCATGGGGATGGGATTTCTTTTTAAAGCAATCATAGCGCCACATGGCAGCCCCTCATTGGGCCACGTGGTGTTTCATCGAAAAATAACATTCCAACCCCCGAATTTTTACTCAAACACGAAATTAATCCCCCAGGTCTAAGATTCTCTCAAAAAGGTTTCAAAAATTTAAATTTGTACCATTTTAGTCCTTGTTTAAAAATTCAAATTTTGACCGTTTGACCGGGACTTTTAAGGGAAAAGATAAAAATACCAATAAGCAACATGATAATTATATATTATATTTTTTAAAATAATAAACCCCTTTCTTGATTGACATTCTTGACAGATTTTATGATACATGTTGAGTATCAAGAATTATTGATAGATTAATTTCTGTCAATACTTCTTGACATATCAATTCTTTACTCTTAGATTTTTTTTGTTAAGAAACCTCTTTTATGACAGTTGAATACTGTTAAGATATCCTTTTTTAGTAGTGGCATGTTATGAAAATGATATATAATTATTTAATTGTCAATTCATGCTTTGGATAATAGATGTTTGATGGTGGCAAAGTATCAGCGGTAATGACGAATTACTGTCCAGTGAGTTAGGTGATATATTTGGAGTTTTCTGATTTGTTATTTGTATATTTTTGAAGATGAACAACTTAAAAGATCGAAATGTAAAATATATTTATATTTATTGTTTCATTATGTAAGAATAATCATTAAGGTAAAAACGAAAAAATATATATATCATTAAATTAAATAAATTTTAAATAATCATACTTTTAAACCATGAGCATGTTGAAAATTTCCAAAATTAATTGGATTATTAACATAATTTTAAAATTTAGCTAAGCCAACTTCATAAAATTACAAGAAATAATAATAATAATAATAATAATAATAATAATAATAATAATAATATAATTATTATATTATTATTATTATTATTATTATTATTATTATATTATTATTATTATTATTATTATTATTATTATTATTATATTATTATTTATTATTATTATTATTATTATCACAATTAGAAAATTTTTAAAATTCAGTTGGGACACATGCCCCATTTGATCCCAATATGTCTCTGCTATTGAACATGTGAAATAATTAAGAATACAGGGATTAAACATATGCAAGGTTCCTGTTAAAAGATCAATTTTAAAAAATAAATTATTGCCGAGGTGTCTGAAACAATCAGAAAATTCCGAATTTGCGGCTTGAGAAAGTGAAAATCCGGTTGGCCAATTTTGGTTGATAAAAAAGACAAAGCAGTCGTAAGATCCAATCACAGAAAAATCCGCACCTGACCCGGACGTGTAAAAATCATTATTATTCGGATTTGGAAAAATCTGAATCCTCATTTTGAAGATATGTACGGATCCGAAATCGAATTCAATAAATTCATAATATCTGGATCCGGATTATTATATATAAAAAATTAAAACATATCTTGTATCCCCTACCATTTCCAAAATCAAAGCCCAAGACTCACTGTTCGAAAAGCCCAAAGCATTCACTCTTTCACGCAACCACCAATATCCCAAATCCGAAATCCCGAAGCTGCTATCAAAATCAAAATGCACACCAGAAGCAAAATCCCGCACGCCGTCGACAGCATACTTCGACGCATACTGTTCTTGTGAAATTCCTTGTGTTATGTGTGCCAAGGTATTGTTTTGAAAACTTAGTGCAACATAATTTGAAAAAAATAAAAGAGAAGTGAGATTGTACAAGATAAATAATGGAAAATCTAGTTTTCACCTTTGTATAATACTATCTTATAATAATATTTGCCCTCACTATGTGTTGCAATGGTTGTAGGTAAATTCACTTCAAAATACAACATAATTTAGAGATACAACACAACACTTTGTTGAATCATTATTTGAGAATTTATTCAAGAGAAAATGTTATATTATTATGAAGAAATCGTGTCATATTTATAGGCAATCAAATATTGCCTATATGTCTTTAGGCATCAAAGGATATCAAATTCGGTTATTAATATACCGATCACTGATGCGTAAATCAAATCAAATTAATTTATGATATTCATATTTTATAACATCTTATATTGATAAATTAATTATCCTATATTGATTATATATATCCAAATTCAATAACAGAGAAGATTACAAAGTAGATAAGAGATTCAAACTGATTGTTATTTGTGAAGTTGTGATTTGATGGACTTTTAGTTCATTGACAATTCTCATGTATGGATATGCTTTGGTTTATCTTATGTCATGTTTGATTTTACCTTTTTTTGGAGCCATTTTTTGCCAATGGAAATCTAGACATCTGTAGATCCGTACGGATTTTATCTACACCTGTATCTGAATTTTTTTTCAATTTTTTTCAAGATTCAGGTAAACATAAATCAATCCAAATACGGATTTTGATGTACCCGATTCAGACTTTATCATCTATAAATCTAGTAGAATCGAATTTCAATAACCGCAAATCATATATTTACGACTATCCGGATATCAATATCTGATAAACTGAATTCAGATTCATTCAAGTTTTCAATTTCGTACAAACTTCCAAAAGCTTGTGAAATTCTAATATGCAATACAAAAAGGGATGAATGGGGTATTAAAAAAATTATTGTTAAATTAATGCAATCCAATTACAAATTATATGAGCAATGTAAATTAAAGCAATGTTAAAGCAATTAATGTAAGAGTAAAGGGAAGAGAGAACAAACACAAGAATTTTTACATGTTCGATAATCACGATCTATGACCACGCCTTTAAGCATAATGTTCTTGAGAATTCCACTAATCAATCGACTTGGTTCTTTTAAAATTGACGTCTAAGGTGTCAATAAACATATTTCCAATTGACTTCACAGTGGTATCAATTAAATCTCTTCCTAATTGAATTCTCAATGTATCAAATCAACCTCTACAATAATGGTGCATCACACACCTCTCACTCAAAGTATTTCCCAAATAGATATTTACAAATAAGAATAATGAAATATCAAATTCCTCACAACAATTGACTCCAAATGAGTATATACAAAAGTTATAGTTCAATTATGTTTTGATTATGTATCTAAAGCAAATGATGGCTCAAATCAAATATTAAATATGAATATGAATCAATTAAAATGCTCAAAAAAGTTATTTCTAATTGATAAAAGTGAGCTATCATGAAAATATGATCGTTGGAATCAAATTCAGATATTTTACCCAAAAACGGCTTGCCATTTCGGAAAATGGTCTGTCGTTTTGACTAGCGATTAGACACATTCACAAACTAAATCAGCTCACCATTTGGCTTAAATAAGCTAGACATTTTTTTTTGGAAAAGAAATGATAAGCTATTTTGCATTAAATTGGTTTGTCCAAGAGGCAAAACAAGTTTACCTAAGAGGTAAAACCGGTTTGAGTCCTCAAGGGACATGGCTTCATGTTGTAGGGTTCATGATCTTATCTTGAGGTTCTGGATTCGAATCCAGAGATTGCGTTTCTTATAAGAATCTGCGACAGCCGGAGATTTTACATGCTCCGCTTAAGCCCGAAAAGGTGGTTTAGCGGTGAAATTTTCAACAATTTAAAAAAAAAAAACTGTTTTACTAAAGGACAACAAATCGGCTAACTATTTTGAAGAAATGGTAAGCCATTTTGTATCAAAGCTAGTTTGATTGAATAGTAAACTGGTTTGACCATAACTTTGAAATATTTATGTTTAGGTCCAATAATTATAAATTTTCAAAACCTTAGAAATCAATCCAGCCGTTTTAGAACAAAAGAACAAGTCGTTTTGTCCTAAAACTAATTTGACCAAACTTTATAAAAATTATATTTTAGCCTAAACTTAAAAATTTTCCAAAATATATAATTTGACCACAAGTTTTTAAATATGTCAAATAGGTCTACGAACCGTACGATATTACAATTAAGATTGGTGTTTTAAAATTTTATAGAAATTATATTTTAGCCCATAAATTTTGAAAACTGTCAAGATAGTCTTAACAACGTTATGTTTCACCGTTTTGTATTTTAGTTTAAATTTCCAAAACCTTTAAAAAAAATTACAACTCAGTCCTACAAGATTTGAAAACTATCAAACGACCCATTTTAATCAAGGTATAAAATAACATAAGGATCATAAAGGTTTTAAATTTGATCAAATGGGTTCATCTTCACTTAAGCTCCAAAATCAAAGATTTGATGCATTTGATATAAGATATGCATGAGTTCGATTTTAATGAATTCTTAAATGTTTTTCAATACATAATCTAAATAATAAGATTATAAGACTCGAAATGTATAACATTCATATTAGTCTTCACATAATCTTGAATCTTTAACTTGTTCATGCATGTTCCTTGTGATATTCACATTATCTCCACTTAGGAACATGATCAAGGTCTTGCAAAATAAATAAATCATTAATACCAAAAAGGGAAATGATATATGTACCAACTTTTATCCCGAAAATTATCCTTACTCTCTCACTGTAGCTACAGTGAGAGAATAGGGATAAAATTAGGGATAAAAATTGGTACATATATCATTTTTCTACCAAAAATATCATTTACATGTATGCTTTGTTATCATAAAAATAAATATAGATTTGGCCATTATATCAACAGTCCGTAAGTTGAATAAGAGAGTTTTAATCCCTTTCTAACGAAGAAACATATAAAGAGAATCATGTAAGAGAATTAATAACACAATATTCAGTGGTTGATCATTTTTAGTCTTTGGACATAAGAGATTTTTTAGAGCTCTTATGTTTGAGAAATTTTGGGTAATGTTTAGGGATCCATTGTTGATGTGATTCTTTCTTCAGTTTATAAATGAAAGATTGTTAAAGTTACCACCATTATCTTTCTTTATTTTATGTATTTTATTTTTATTTTGCATTCATAAATCAAAAACCCCCCAAAAAAAAAAAACACAAACTTGATCAAGATTCAATCTTTACCCCATAAAAGACCAAGAACATAATTGGTGCTTTCTGTCATTAAGGTTTTAAAGCACGGGACTGGCTTAGTATTTAGGGTTGTAACCGAAGTAATGCTAATTGGTGCTTTCAATTTTATTTCGATTTTTTCTGGTATTTTGGGAGAATTAGTCATTATTCGAAGACATCTTGATCAAAAAAAGATGCAAGTCGACATTGTTGGAGGTTCTACGGCGTCCCAACGCAAAAGAATCGAACACCTGGTGTCACTTACATAACAAAACATCAAAACCATTGGCGACTTAGCAAAAAAAAAAAAAAGATTGTATGAGAGATGATGTCAATATGAGCATAGAACGGGTCGAGAGAAGACATATTGGTGTAACTATCGAGGCACACTACAAGAATTATGGCTTTTAGCGTCCAAATATTTAGCGTCGAATATCATTTTCGACGCTATATGTCATATTTTTAGCGACGGAATAAATTTTCGACACTATATGTCATATTTTTAGCGACGGAATAAAACTTCGACGCAGAATATTAATGTTTTAGCGTCGAAAAATATTCGACGCTGAATAATTCTATTATTGCAATAATTTTTAGCGCCAAGTATTACACTTTTAGCGTCAAAAAACGGAGTCGACGCCAAAAATATACTTTTAGCGTCGAACATATATCGTCGCTAAAGGTTTATGAAGTTTCCACCGACAAATCCTTGATTCTTTCGCGTCTAAATTAAATTGGACGCTAATTTTTTGATATTTAGCGTCGATAAAACAGTTTCGACGCTAAAAACGTCAACAATTAGCGTCGAATTTGGATATTCGACGCTAAAGATAGATTAAAATGCAGATTGTCACCAACCCTTCTCCCCCTCTGTTTTTTCTCTCATTCTCTTCATTTTCATACTCTGAAATCTGAGAATTTCTCCTCTACAGCCTCACATCTCTCCTAAAAATTTTCAATAAATTGTAATCAATTTCCGATAAGGTAATTCTTCTTTCATATTTCTTTATTATTTTCAATTTTTATGATTATATATGTTGTTTGTTAGTGATTTATGATTAATATATGTAGAGTAAGTATATTAATTAATAAAATATAATTTTTTTGTAACTATTTAATTTATCAACCAAATATATATATATATACTTAAATAAAGTATTATTGAATTAGTAATGTTGATTACTGTAAAATGATATCTAATAATTATATTATTATATTTAGGTATTCTGCTGAAATGGATAGAAATTGGATGAGCTCTCTGGATAGATTGAGTGTTGAATATCGTAATGGAGTGTCTGAGTTTATGGAAGTCGCAAAGCAACACATTGATGCAGAAGGTCGTGTTCGTTGTCCATGTGCAAATTGTTTGAATAGGAAAAGGAAGCGGTTAGATGAGTTCATAATCATTTATACATGCCAGGAATATCACCAACTTACCGTACGTGGATTTATCACGGTGAGCAGTATCATTCTCAGTCACGGTTTTTTGATGTCGGCGAAGGGAGCAGTAGTTACAATCAACCTGCAAACGATGAGATCACCGATATTTTGCATGACTTACAAGGTCCACAACTTGGTCATAGTGTTAGTGGTGACATGCCAGTGTTAAGTGGAAATGATCAAAATTTATTTAGTGAACTACTTGATGAGGCAAAAAAAATTCCATTCGAAGGTGCTGGAATGTCGATCTTGATTTCGTTGTGAAATTATTACACATTAAAGTGATCAACAGAATGACCAACAAAAATATCAATATGATGTTAGAGTTACTGGCCCAAATGTTACCGGTTGGAAGCGAATTGCCAAAAACTTGTTGTGATATTTTTATATCGTACCGCAGGTGTACGGTGTCAAGTTTTAGTATAAATCAGTGAAAGAGTGTCGAACCCACAGGGATTGCGTTAACTCGCACTAAGTACTACAATTGATAATCCTAACTTTATTTAGAAAATAAATGATAAAGATTTTAATATTAAATAAAATATACAAATATTTAGATAGGAGGAACTAATACGATAGAGATTCTGGATCCTGATTTCACCTAGATGTCTCCTATGTATTTGTCATGCCAATTAATCTTTGTTCAGTTATATTATTTATAAGTCAAGATCCTAAAATATTCACTCCCTCTCTCGAGTGCCGAGTGAAAATATTATCAACTATAGACTTCGATATCTCTATAAAAATTCAATAGTTAATAACTCATTACGATTTGTGATTCTATGTTAACGACTTCAAAGGACTACAGATTCTCTCGAACTCTATAAAATCCTAGGTCATATTCTCTAGATCTATTCAAAATCCCCTCTCTCGAGTGATAGATTCTAAACATTCATCATCTCAAATTGTGGCCAACAATCAAGAAGCATTAAACTCAAAAGAATATAAATAAACTAATAAAACTTCATAACAAAATTGATAAATAAAATACAAGGTTTGAGCATAGATTACAATCGTTCTCCAAAATTAAGGAGTAAATTCATGACAAAAGATAAAACAATAAATAATTAAGTCACGAATCTAATGGAAATCATTAGAGTTCTAAGAAAGAAATAAGAAGATAAAACCCGAATTGAATCTCTTCCTCTCCGGATATTAAAGCCTTTGTCTCCTCTTGTCGCTCTTCAATCCTCTCCTTGGATCTCTAAAAATATGTATTTCGTGTTTTGTGCTCTGTATTAGCCTCCTCTTGAGTGTTGGATGTAATGTTATATTTATAGTTGAGCCTGGGGATCTTTGGGTCTCATTAGGATTATTGAAAACCCTAAAATCACTTTCCTGGAGCGTATCTGATTCTTCCCGCAGCGCCGCGGCTCCTTAAGTGGGTGCCGCGGCGCCTAACTCTCGGCAAATTGTATATAGGGCGTGTACTGCTTGTGGGCGCCATGGCGCTCAATTTCTCTCTTCAACTGGCGCCATGGCGCCTTTGCATTTGTCTTAATTTCTCACAGGTGCCATGGCGCCTTCACTCCATTAATATTAGGCGCTGTGGCGCCTTTTCCTCTGGAATTAGTATGAAATTGTGGCATATGGCGCCTAATGATCTCGTGCTCGTCCTGTGTTTCCAAAAGTTCCCAAAATACGTGCAATTGTTCACAGATCCATGTATTAATGCTCCTACAAATAAAACATGAAATAAACTATAAATGATATTAAATATCTCGAATTATAACAAAATAATAAGCTAAAGATATTGGAATAAGTGGGTATAAACCACACTTATCAAACACCCCCAAACTTAAGGTTTTGTTAGTCCCGAGCAAAAGATAAAAATAAAAACTAAATTCAAATAACAAATAAAAATTACTAAATTAACTAAGCCACTTTCGTAGGGATCACGATTGCATTTAGCGTATGCAACAAGCCTTTAAACCCCTAGGCGGCCCTAGTGGACGAGTTATAGTCTCGTGAGGGCTTACAGCGACGACACCCACAAACGTCATTCACACACAATCATGCAAAAATATAAAATAAATAAAACATAGTCTCGATAGTTACGCATAAATATATCCTCAAAGAAAGCTTATAAATGAAATCAAAGAATCTTCAAAGTACGCAATTGCAACTCGAATCCAAATTCTCGAATAAATTGTCTAAGCTAGACTCACGGTGTGTGTGTGTAAAGGTTCATTCACAGCTTTGATCTTAAGTAAGCCAACTCAATGATTTCGTTTAAAAATTAGAATCGATGGGTCAAACCAACCTAGATATCTCAATTATGCTATGTAATTACTTTATTTTGTGTTCGGTATGGTATGGTTTTTTTCTTTTATTTCTTGTCTTTTTTTTTTCTTTTCTCATTTTTGCACTTTTTTTTTCAACTCACCTACCCTTTAAGGTAGCATTTCTCCTCATGGTGGTCCTAATACTCGCCCATGGGTAGCTTCACGCTTATCGGTTATAGGTGGTTTATTTTCTTTCTTTAGAGATATTTTTCTTTTTAGCTTATACCATACTTCATAACACTAGCAAATCAAGATAGATATATAAGCAAACGGTCATTCATCGACATGCAATTTCTTCAACTGACCACCTTGTCAACTACTTAAGTTTTACTGCTAAAAACCTATTTTTAAGTGCTTACGAGTCTAACATAGATCAATTATTCAAGGCATCAGATAAAAGTAAATTAGGCACTTATCGTTTCTAAAATTTCACCCATAAACAAACAATATTATCACAAGATTTATGCTTTACTATCAAAGACTAAAACAAATTTTTTTTTTTTCAATAAATTTAAACAACTAAATAGCAAGTAAACAACATGCACACACCCCCAAACTTAAAATTTGCATTGTCCTCAATGTAAGATAAATATCAAGAGCAAGAGTGAGGAACAACACTACCGTGCATGGAGTTGATCAGACTCTTGCTGGTTGGAATTTGGTTGCGCGGCGTTGTGTGTCTCGTGCTACCTGCATAAATAACATGCAAATAATAAATAGCACACAATAAAATAAAATAAAATAAAATAAAAAGTAAGAAATAATAATAAAAGAAATGCAATGAAATGCAAGGGTTGCCTCCCCGCTAGCGCTAAGTTTAACGTCTTCAGCCAGACGCAACCACCCAAATGGTGGTCATGGTAGCTTCTTCTTTTGTATCCACTGACTGTTTTGACATGAAAAATATAGCTTGGCGGCTGTGAAAGTTTATTAGTTTATTAAAATCCCCCTACTGCTGCTTGGTTATGGAGGATGCAATCTGCCCAATCTGTGTTTCTAAGGACTTCATTGTGGCCTCCATATTTTCCATGTGTGTCTCAATATTATTTAGCCTTGACTCAGTCTTCTCGATCTCGCTGAAGTACTAGCAACGAACGTGCTCACGAATTCTTCTAAGGAAGATTTCTGCTCATCTTTTCTATAGTCAAAACCAGAAGAAGGCTGCAAGGTATTCTCTGTGTTAGCATATGACAGATTTGGATGATAACGATTAGGCATAAGATTTCCTCTATAGCTGTTGAAGTTCCGATTGTTCACATATTGGACTTGTTCAATGTTCGGGTTTCCTTCCACTAACTGCTATTTGTAGTTGCCGCTGATTCAATAGATGATACTCGTGGTTTTGTCAGGGCTGCTACTTGAGTGGCCAAGGTGGAAATCTGAGCTGTAAGTGCCACAAGAGGGTCTACTTCATAAATCCCAGCCACTTTGGTTACCGTAGCGCGTTCACTTGGCCATTGATAATGGTTAATGGCCATTTCTTCCAATAAATTATGCGCTTCCTCACCTGATTTCCTGAATAGAGCTCCCTCAGCTGCTGCATCAACCACAGTCCTATTCGGACCATTTAACCCATTATAGAACAACTGAATCTGGACCCAATCTGCATAATCATGATGTGGGCATCTTCGTAGTAAATCCTTAAAGCGCTCCCATGCTTCATACAAAGTCTCAGTTTCCAGCTGCTTAAATACATTGATTTCTGCCCTCAGTGAGCTGATTTAGCTGGTGGAAAGATCTCTCAATAAATTTTGTGGCCATATCCTGCCATGTCATGATACTCACTGTCTGTATTGATTGTAGCCAATCCACGCTTTTATCCCGTAAAGAGAATGAAAATAAGCGTAGCCTGATAGCCTCTTTACTCACGCCATTTACTTTTATGGTATCTGCGATCTCCAGGAACATCCTTAAGTGCAAGTTGGGATCCTCTACAGCTGAACCCCCAAACTGATTCCTTTGTACCATGTTGATCAATGCAGGTTTTAACTCAAAACTGTTGGCGTTGATTGGTTGATGGGCAATCCCAGAGCATATATTATCAAGGGCCGGTTTGAAGTGATCTCTGATTGCCACATGGCGTGGGTTGTTCTCTATGTTTTCAGCTGCCATTGCTTCTTTTTCAATTTTCCTTTCTTTTCTTAGTCTCCTCGCAGTTCTTTCTATTTCAGGATCAAACAGGAGCGAATTGAGACTTGTGGTTTTTCGCATTCACTGAAGCACCAAAAGAAAAATAAAAATCAATAAACAAAATAAAAAAAATAAAAATTAAATACAAAATAAAAATAAAGTTGAAGACAAAAATATAGAAAATAAAATAAAAATTAAATACAAAATAAAAATCTAAATTAAAGCTAAAATTACTTGGTAGTAGTATTAATGTGAATTAAACAAACAATCCCCGGCAACGGCGCCAAAAACTTGTTGTGATATTTTATATCGTACCGCAAGTGTACGGTGTCAAGTTTTAGTATAAATCAGTGAAAGAGTGTCGAACCCACAGGGATTTCGTTAACTCGCACTAAGTACTACAATTGATAATCCTAACTTTATTTAGAAAATAAATAATAAAGATTTTTAATAAATAAATAAAATATAAAAATACTTAGATAGGAGGAACTAATACGATACAGATTCTGGATCCTGATTTCACCTAGCTGTTACCTATGTATTTGTCATGCCAATTAATCTTTGTTCAGTTATATTATTTATAAGTCAAGACTCCTAAAATATTCAATCTCTCTCTCGAGTGCCGAGTGAAAATATCATTAACTACAGACTTCGATATCTCTATAAAAATCTAATAGTTAACAACTCATTACGATTAGTGATTCTATATTAACGACTTCAAAGGACTACAGATTCTCTCGAACTCTATAAAATCCTAGGTTATATTCTCTAGATCTATTCAAAATCCCCTCTTTCGAGTGATAGATTCTAAACATTCATCATCTTCAATTGTGGCCAGCAATCAAGAAGCATTAAACTCAAAAGAATATAAATAAACTAATAAAACTTCATAACAAAATTGATAAATAAAATACAAGGTTTGAGCATAGATTACAATCGTTCTCCAAAATTAAGGAGTAAATTCATGACAAAAGATAAAACAATAAATAATCAAGTCACAAATCTAATGGAAATCATTAGAGTTCTAAGAAAGAAATAAGAAGATAAAACCCGAATTGAATCTCTTCCTCTCCGGATATTAAAGTCTTTGTCTCCTCTTGTCGCTCTTCAATCCTCTCATTGGATCTCTAAAAATATGTATTTAGTGTTTTGTGCTCTGTATTAGCCTCCTCTTGAGTGTTGGATGTAATGTTATATTTATAGTTGAGGCTGAGGATCTTTGGGTCTCATTAGGATTATTGAAAACCCTAAAATCACTTTCCTGGAGCGTATCTGATTCTTCCCGCAGCGCCGCGGCTCCTTAAGTGGGTGCGCGCGGCGCCTAACTCTCGGCAAATTGTATGTAGGGCGTGTACTGCTGTGGGCGCCATGGCGCTCAATTTCTCTCTTCAACTGGCGCCATGGCGCCTTTGCATTTGTCTTTAATTCTCTCACAGGCGCCATGGCGCCTTCACTCCATTAATATTAGGCGCTGTGGCGCCTTTTCCTCTGGAATTAGTATGAAATTGTGGCATATGGCGCCTAATGATCCTGTGCTCGTCCTGTGTTTCCAAAAGTTCCCAAAATATGTGCAATTGTTCCCAGATCCATGTATTAATGCTCCTACAAATAAAACATGAAATAAACTATAAATGATATTAAATATCTCGAATTATAACAAAATAATAAGCTAAAGATATTGGAATAAGTGGGTATAAACCACACTTATCAGTCGTACTACGAGGCAAAGAAAATGTTGCGTGATCTGGGAATGGGGTATGAATCCATTCATGCTTGTAAGTTTGATTGTGTATTATTTCGTGCCGAGTATGAATCACTTGAACATTGTCCGATATGTGGTGAAAGTCGGTACAAAGTCCGTGGTATGGGGAAGAAAGTGCCTCAAAAGATATTGCGATATTTCCCTTTAACGCCCAGGCTGCAGAGATTGTTCATGTCACGACACACAGTGACTGATATGATGTGGCATCATGAAAAGAGGATCGGTGCGGAGGGCATACTTAGACATCCTGCGGACGGAACATAATGGAAAGAATTTGATGACATGTACCCCCGTTTCGCTGAGGACCTCCGTAATGTCAGGTTAGGTCTTGCCTCTGATGGTTTTAACCCATTTGGGAATATGTACAACTCTTATAGCATCTGGCCCTTTATTGTCATTCCATATAACTTACCTCCATGGAAATGTATGAAGGATCCGTTCATGTTTATGTCATTGCTTATCCCTGGTCCACGTTCACCTGGTAAAAATATAAATATTTACTTGAGACCATTGATCGAGGAGTTACAAAAATTATGGAATGTGGGTGTGCATACCTATGATGCAGCTTCAGAGCAGTATTTTCAGATGCATGCCGCATTATTATAGACCATTAATGATTTTCCAGCCTATGGTTCATTATCTGGATGGAGCACTAAGGGATACATGGCATGTCCAGTTTGTGCGGATCATACACCTTCACAACGATTACAGAATAAAATCGGATACACGGGGCACAGGAGATTTCTTGAGTCGAGTCATCCTTGGCGGAGGAGTAAATTATTTAACGGGCAACATGAACCTCAGAGTAAGCCCAGTCGATTGTCTGCATTTGACATACTTTGCCAACATCAACATCTCAAAGACAGCACACCAGGTAAACATCCTAATAATAGAGATAAAAATCGAAAACGGTTACCTGAAGAGTTGAATTGGACAGGAAAGAGTATTTTCTTTGAGTTAGAATATTGGGGGACTCTGAGTTTGCGACATAATTTGGATGTAATGCATATAGAGAAAAATATTTGTGAGAGTTTAGTGGGTACACTATTCAATATTTCAGGTAAGACAAAAGACACTGTAAATGCTAGATTGGACCTACAAGATCTTAGAATTCGCAGTGAATTGCATTTACAAGTCACCTCTCGAGGTTTTATTAAGCCTCCTGCTAGTTATGTGCTCAATCAATCGGAGAGAAAATCATTCTGTGATTGGCTGAAAATGGTTAAATTCCCTGATAATTATGCATCCAATATTGGGCGTTGGGTCAGAGATGATACAATAACGGGATTAAAGAGTCACGATTGTCATGTGCTGCTCGAGATTCTCCTTCCTGTTGGCATTCGACCTTATCTCCCTCCGAATGTATGCGACGTCGTACTTGATCTATGTGGCTTCTTTAAAAAATTGTGTCAGAGGACATTAAGCACATCTGTTATTGACGACCTTGAGCGAGGAATCGTGATAATCCTATGCAAGCTGGAGCGAATTTTGCCACCTGTTTTCTTTGATGTCATGGTACATCTGGCTGTGCATTTACCGGCTGAAGCTAGAAAGGGAGGTCCTGTCCATTACAGATGGACGTATCCCATTGAGAGGTACTATATATATATAATATATATATATATATATATATATATATATAATATATATATATATATATATATATATATATATATATATATATATACAGTTTTATATAAGAAAATTTGTAACCGTTTTTATGTGCATAGAATTTAGTCTTAATGCAAACTTGTTGTCATATCTGCAAAGCTTTGGGAGATTACAAAAAATATGTGAAAAACAAGGCACGCCCTGAAGGTTCAATAGCTGAAGCTGTTATAATAAATGAAGCAATAACATTTTGTTCGATGTACATGTAGAATATTGAAACTCATTTCAATCGTCGGCCACGAAACTATGATGGAGATGCAAGTAATAACCAAGAGATCACAGTGTTCCGTCAAAATTACAGACCATTTGGGGCAGTAGGTGTCAAATTACTAACCCTTCAGGAAGTTCAACGTGTGCATTGGTTTATATTGAGTAATTGTGATGAAGTGCAACCGTATTTAACGTAAGTTTTTCTGGTGCATCATTACTGTATTTTTTCCATACATTAACCGTGATAATTTATTGTAGGAAACATCTAACAATGCTACAATATGATGGTGACCATAATGTTGATGAAACCCACAAAAAATAATTTCCTAAATGGTTTGAGACAACTGTAAGTTAGAATATTTTATATTTATTTTGATCCTAACATTAGACATTTCAGTTTGTTATATTAACACATATATTTCATTGTCAGATTATTAATCAAGTGCAAAATGGTCAATTGGACTCGCAATCCTCGTTGGTTTCTTTGGCTTATGGGCCTCAAAAGCAGGCGTATGAGTACAGTGGATGTATTGTCAACGGAGTTAGATTTCATACCGAACAACGAGATGTTAATCATGTGACTCAAAATTCTGGAATTGTAGTCCAATGAGAACACGACTCAGATGTAATTGACTTCTACGGCGTATTGCAATCGGTCATTGAGTTGATATATCGACCCAGATGACATATTGTGCTATTCCAATGTAAGTGGTTTGACACAAATGCCAGAAAGAGGAGAATTCAAGTTAATAATCATCTCACGTCAATTAATGTTCAACGTTGTTGGTACAAGAATGATCCATACATTTTTTGTACGCAAGCACGTTCAGTGATATATATACCTGATCCTAAGTTAGGAACTGGATGGATGGTGGTAGAAAAGTTACAACATATGGCCATTTGGGACACGCAGGAGAAAGATAGAGTTGACATATCAGATGAAACACAAGAAGTCTCCGACAATTTTGAAGTTCATGAACAGATATTTTTTGGACCAACTGTCAACGTTCCTGAAAATATCACATTAACTCGAGCTAGTACAGACGTTGAGCTAATTCCTTATTCTGAAGTGAGCGTTGAAGTAGCAAGTGAAGAACAATTTGATACTGAAGATGACTTCGATTCCAGTCATGAATCCTCAAATACCGACGATAATAGTGATTAATTATGAAGTTACAGTATTTTGTGATTGATGAATAATTTTATGGATTAATGTATGGTTGTTGATTTTAATTACTCTTTAGATATGGTTGAAATATTAACGTAATGATTAATAGTATAACTATGATATATTTGTTTTTAAGTATTATTTTTAATGGTAGACATTTAGCGTCGAATTAATTCACTTTTGGCGTCGAAGTATTCGACGCCAAATATTAGGCGGCTAATGAAAAAATTATGGTTATTTTTCCGGGAAATTTAATTAAAGACATTTAACGTCGAAATATAATAGTCGACGCTATATGTCTTTAATTTAGCGTCGAACAATAATCGACGCTAAATGTCTTTCATTTAGCGTCGACTATTGTATTTCGACGCTAGATGACTTACATTTAGCGTCGACTATTGTATTTCGACGCTAAATGTCTTACATTTACCGTCGACTATTGTATTTCGACGCTAAATAAAAATTAAATTTCCCGGAAAAATAACCATAATTTTTTCATTAGCCGCCTAATATTTGGCGTCGAAGACTTCGACGCTAAAAGTGAATTAATTCGACGCTAAATGTCCTTTAAATCCCTAAAACCAGTGCTTCTCTTCTTCCTCGGCTCAAAGCAAAAAATTCGATTCTCCCTCTCGTATTCGATTCTCCAACAGTGAAGAACGAAGGAAAATTACAGGTAAGTCTCATTTGTTGATTTAAATTTGTTGATGAGGATGAATTTGATGAAATTGAGGATGAGATTGAGGATGAATTTGATGAATTTGAGATTGATGAAATTGATGATGATGATGATAGAGGATGGATTACAGTTTTACAAACAATATTTGGCGTTCATGATGATGATGTTGCTGCCCAGAACAGCAGCATTTGCTGCTGTTCTTGCCCAGAACAGCAGCAATTGCTAAAAACGGATATGTATGTTTGGAATGTTTGTATGTGTCGTGTGATGAGTTTGGTGTGTCGTGATATGTATGTATTGTTTGATTGTGTGGCTTGTGATGTATTGGTTATGTGAATAATGAATGCATATGTGAAATGAATAAATGAATGAATGAATTTGAAAACGAAAGTGAGCATTCGATGTTATAAGCGCTTTTGTTAAGTTGTATTGACTTGTATGGATATGTATGTATATGTATAAGAACTTTGGAATTTGATGACGCTAATGCGACGGGTTTTTGCAGATGGCACCGGGCAATCGCAAACGGGCTACCGCGACTCCATCTACATCAGCAAGGGCAACTGGCCCTGGTGATTTCTCTGCTAGCACAGGTGAGTCAAGTACAGTGAAGGGTCGAGGACGCACCCGTGGCCTGGGGTTGGCTAAGTACGTTAAGGCTCACTGCCGTATCCGGATAGAGATATCAGATGATGGACACACTCAAGTCGGACAACATAATTCAGCGTTTAATACAGCCATAGGAGCTACAGCTCGATATGAAGCTCCCCAAAGCTACGTATCTTGGAGAAAGATACCGTGGGAGACGAAAATGAACCAGTTATTCCCTTCGCTACTTGTAAGTTTTCGATATTGTTTGTTATTTAACATTTTTATTTTATACTTATTTTTACTTGAATTTTCATGTAGGAATGGTTCGAATTCGATCTGACCCAAGTGAATGTCCAACAATATATTGACTACCACATGGGGAAAAGTTATAAAGATTATAGAAAAAAAGTCCTGAAACCAATATTCGACGAACATGGACCTTCAAATGCTCCACAACACAAGCCTGATTTTATAGAGGAACAAGATTGGACATTCTTATGTGAGCTTTGGTCTAGCAAAAAACACGAGGTAAATTTTGAAATAAACGGAAATTTATAATTGTCTTTGTTTTCGGTACTTACAGTGTTGGTAAATACAGGATAAATGTCACGCAAATGCGGAAAATCGAAGTCACTTGCGTTTTAACCACCGTGGAGGTTCGAAGCCATTTATCCAACATCGTGCCGAACATTCTGAGGTAAATATATCCTAACGTAAAATTTAACAGTTAATTGTTTTTACTAATCTGGAATAATATTGAATTTATTTTATGTTTATAACAGAGTAACACAGGTGAGGTGCAATCATTTCCAGATTTTTTCCGTGTGACGCATTACAATGAGAGAAACAGATGGATAAATGAAGAAGCCGAACGCTGCTATGTAAGTTTCAGTTTTTAAAATAAAATAATTAATATTATATATGTTAATTTTTTTCTCAAATTCTAATATTAACTTATTTTTTGAAACAGAACGAAATGATGGAACTCCAACATCAAACTCAGGAGACAGGGTCCGACCCCATACAAGATGAGCAGCTGTCGCAATTGGTTTTCAAGAATCAAACAGCTTACAACGTTGGTCTTGGCACTCGTAAGAAGCCAACGTCATCTGCACGCAATAGTGGTAATTCGGACAATGTCTCTCTTCGAGACGAGTTAGTCACCACCAAAGACGAGCTGCAGCAGACTAAGGAGAAGCTACAACAGGTCACGGTGGACCACGAGAAGAAGATGATGGACCACGAGAAGAAGATGGAGCAGTTGGAACAGCAACTGCTGGCTTTCCGTCAGATGTTCGAGGCCTCAATGAGTCATGGTGCATCGGACTCGAGCGTCCCCCCATCACAGTAGCAATTAATTTTATATTTGGTTTTGTATAAACATTTTGAACAAATAGATTTAATATAATATTTTTTTTTCTAAAACAAATTTCAATATAATATTTCGTCATTTTGTTATTAATTACATTTTTTTTCAACTAAATTAAATATTTTAGACCAAAAAATAAGTAAATTACTAATTTTTAAAAAAAAATAAATTTTTTACTTTTAGCGTCGAATAGTTCGACGCTAATAGTATAAAAAATGGCCGCTGTAAGCGTACATATAATACTTTTTTAATATACGTTAGCGTCGATATAATTCGACGCTAAAATGCAAACTTTTAGCGTCGAATATTTCGACGGTAATAGTAAAAAAAATGGTCGATGTAAGCTTACATATAATACTTTTTTAATATACTTTAGAGTCGACAATTTTCGATGCTAAAAGTTTGCATTTTTGCGTCGAATTATTTCGTCGCGAAATATAAAATATAGCGTCGGACAATTTACT
This sequence comes from Zanthoxylum bungeanum, assembly GCA_019454045.1. NCBI lineage: Eukaryota > Viridiplantae > Streptophyta > Magnoliopsida > Sapindales > Rutaceae > Zanthoxylum > Zanthoxylum bungeanum. The sequence continues at coordinate 314,016 of SKCR01027382.1, read as the reverse complement.
TTAGCGTCGAAAAAAATTAGACGCAGAATATTGTTTTTTAGCGTCGCATTTAATTATTTCGACGCTAAAAGTGATTTTCGTCGATATTTTATCGTCCATTTTTTGCGTCTAATTTTTTCGACGCTAAATGTCTTTTGCGTCGAAACCGTCGCTTATGGCGTCGAAATAATTCGACGCTAAATGGTATAATTCTTGTAGTGGCACTCATTGGAGATGAAGATGTTCCGGAAGATGATCCAATCACTGATGCATATAAACATGAAATTCTTGAATCTATTCATGGCAGACTACTGTACTGTTTGTTAGAGAGTATTGATTTAAAGCACAAGTCAACTTATAAATATTACAATGAGAGTATAAGTTAGCTTATAAGCTTACCAAACTCTATATCAAATGGTACATAAGAGTTGAGTTTCGAATGAGTAGAGGGAATAGTTGAGTTCTGCAATAACTCTGGAGAGATAGGTTTACAATAATGCCTACTAAGAAATGGAACATCAAGATGTAAGGAGATTCAGAAGAGATGACCCTGAGCCCAATCACAAGAAAGCTTGATGAACTTGTTGTTGTGATTCTCTGATACTGAAGAGTGCTTATGAGGAAAAATGTACTCTCTATTACTACCTGAATAAAATTTACAAGTATTACAAAACTTGTACAAAAAGATCTCACTCTAACTACACTGTCTACTAAGCTCTCTTGACATTGAGCTTTCAATATCTTGCTCACTTACTTGAAGCAACTATCTCAGCTCTCTTTACTTAGAGTTTCTTGTTGTTGGGGGTGATCTTGCTCTCAAATGAGAGCTCTTATTTATAGCCATTTATAGGAACCAAAAATGTCAACAAAAATAAAATCTCACCGAAAGTTGATATCAATCTTCGGTGGGTTTGGCTTGATGCAGAAAAATCAAGCCAACCTCTAGCTAGACTTAGGGTGAGCAAAATCGGTTTCGGTTCCGGTTCCACATAGAACCGGAACCTACCCGGAAAAAATTGGTTCCTAATTAAGTGGAACCGGAACCTACCCAATTAAATAGGATACCCTATTAATCGGTTCCAATTCGGTTCCGGTCCGGTTCTGAATTACCCTATTTATATAATATTGTCAAACTTTGAAAATGTAATTATTTCTAACACTAAAATAAATATGACTTGATGATTGATGAGAGAAGAATCCAGTAAAGATAATGGTGCAAGGCTCAGACCGTAGTTAAAAGCATATCATGCAAATGGATGATCAAATTTACAAGTTGGCCCAAACTTGCAGATTCCATACATACTGTAATTTGGACATATTGCTTGTCCCTGCATATTGGAAAATTCAATAAAAACATTAGAATTCGAAAAACTAACAAAGACAAAGAGGGAGAAATATAAGAGTGCAAGAAGTTGAATATTAGAATGCTAACGTGAAACTCATCATCCTTAGTGAAGCAATTGCAAATCAAGATGTGTGCTACGATGTATGAAATAAATATATTTTGAATTAACCGGTTCTAAATTTGGTTCCATAAATCGATTCTATATTTGGTTCCATAATCCGGTTCTATAGTTCGGTTCCGGTTCTGGTTATATTGGAACCGAAACTGGACAGGTTAAAAATCAGTTCCTTCAATTTGGAACCGGAACCGGACCGGTTACAACCGATTTCGATTTCAAATTCGGAAAATCGGTCCGGTTCCAACCGGTTCCGGGTAGACTCTATCAATCTCCATATCCAGCTGCATCTGGAATGACCATCTGAAAACTATTTTGACTATATATCTGCACAGCTCTAGTTTTTACCTAGTGACCACCTTTGTTGACATGTCCACTGTGTCTCTACACATCACTATTCTCTATGTCTCTGCACAGTACTCTCATGCTGCCATTTTTCTTCACTCATTTATTCTCCAGTACTATCTTTCCTTTTGGGAAACTCTCTGGCTCCCTCTCATCAGTAAGTAGAATATATTCGAATCCTGAATATATGGTTAATAGAATTTGGCCTTGCTCAAATCTTCTTATCTAAGGTCCACTGGTTTCAGGAGGTCTGCTCATCATCCAAATCTGTGGATGATCATGTAACTTCTTGTGGAGCGGGTTGCGGCTCCCCCCGCTCAACACATTAATCTGTAGCTTCCGATAGAGCATGATGTGTCTCTTTATGCTCAACATCCTCATTTGCCTCCTCTAAATATGCTTTTGAAATATCATTCACCCTATCTGTGACCAATTATGCTGGTGTTGGGTCTGGATTTCTTTCGGCGCTGGAATTGGAAGATATCTTAGGTTTTTCAATGTATTCAATTGTATGGTCTTCAAAAAATACTACATCATAACTTTTGATGATCATATGTTCCTTCAGATCTCATAGTGTGTATCTAAATTCTTCATCTCAATAGCCTAGGAATATATATGGAGTAGTATTTACATCGAGCTTTTGCTTGAGCTCATTGGATACATGTGCAACGGCTAAACAACCAAATACTCTTAGGTGAGAGTATGAGAGATTCTTGTCAGGCCACACTTTCTTCAAAATCTCAAAATTCAACGGTACAGATGATGATCTATTGATCATGTAACATGCGGTACGAATAGTTTCTCCCTATAATGACTTGAGCAGCTTAACCATACTAATCATGCTTCTAATTTTCTCCATCATGGTGCGGTTCATTCTTTCAGCTACACTATTATATTGTGGGGTGCGTGAAACAATCATCTCATGTTGAATGTCGTGTCTTCTGCAGTAAGTATCGAACTCTCTGAAAGTGTAGTCGCCTCCATTGTCTGTTCGGAGGCACCTAAACTATCATGACGTGAAACAATTTGAACTATTTCATGACCTGATCCTTCGTCTTAAGGAAATAAGCTCATATTTTTTTAAAAATATCATCAATGAAAGTTATAAAATACTTATTACCGTCCAATGAATCAGCTCTTTTGATGAAAGAGGTTGACATGAGAGACTTACGTACCCACCTAATGACAACTATGAGTAAAAAGTGCCAAATTTTCCACCATTTATCTTTCTTTATTTTTCGTAGTTTATTTTTATTCTTGCATTCATAAATTTATAAAAAAAAAAAAAAAAAAAAAAAAAAAAAAAAAAAGAAGAAGAAGAAAAAACCATGAATGTTCTATCTTTACCCCGCAAGAGATCAAATCTTAAATTCTGTCATCGATTAAACACACCCTTAGAATTTAGGGTTGCGATCCAGAACCCTAAACTATTACCTATCAAGTGAACATCACATCCAACGATTCCAACTCCGTCGTTTGGGCTGGGACCAAAAGCAGAAAACGAAATATTCGTAACGGAAATGAAATATTCCGTCCAAAATAGTAAACGGCCGTCAAATTGATGATGTCATGTGCTTAGCTGGCCACTTCTGGCGAATAGTCTCGCTTAGGTTGGCAGGCACGACACTCTGCACATGGCCAGCTGGCAGCTGCCCCTGTCACCATAGCAATGGCCCATCTTTGTTATGTCTTTTCCCATTTTATCCCCTGTATTTTCCATCTGACATCTTTACCCTCACTGTCTTTTCATTTCTCCTTTAAATAAAAAAGTTCCCCCTCAACTCTCAAGTAAGTTGTTCAAATTTTGTTGAGTGAATTTTCTTTTCTCAAATATCAACAATCCGTTGGTATTATATAATGTAAAAATATTTAGTTAAGTTTTGTTTGATATTTTAAAAACATTTTTTTGCAAAAGTAATGGACAAATGTATTATGAACATTGCATATAAAGAAGAAGCATGTGGCTTCAAAAAATAATTGATTGAAAATTCATTTTGAGCCAACATGGATGATGATTGGGTATTATATATATAGTGCAACCTAATAAGATGGCATGTCTCATTATGTTAAGCAAATTAATGTTTAGGAAAAACAAAGAGTGGGTTGTGGGTTTTGATCGATGCAAAGCTTATTATAATTCAGGAATATGTTAAACATATATCATGATATGAATTCCTTCCGTGGCATATCAATTATGAAAGTGATTGGTGATATATGACTTTATATTTTACTATTATTTTCACAATAAATGCTAAATTACTAGGTTTTTAATATAATATGTATTATAGTATTATACAAGTATTTTATCGAAGTTTTTTTTTCCCTTCTTTTCTATTTTCAGTTTTTTTAATGTAGTAGAGGAAAATTTTAGATAATTTCAACATCACTACATTATCACCTCATATAATTCACTTCCTTTCTTGTTTTATTCAGCATCTAACTGAAAAATCATTATAAATGAGAAAAAACTCGAGTGGTGTTGACGTCCATTAAAATTTTCTCTATATAAATGAACCATAGCCCGTGTCTACTCCACTACATTATCTTATCTTTTTTTTTGAAATATCGGAAAAATCCCACGTCATGCATATGAATGCGTGGATAAACCGATGCTATCACAAATTTTTATAAAGTACTATCCATGACTTGAACCCGTGAAACAATATCTCAAAGCTCAAATTGTTATCCTTGTCTTACCACTATCCGATTACATTTCACTACATATGTAATGTATCTATAATATACATTCAATGATAATTTTGAATTTTATCATAACTTGGCACCACCAAAGACTTTATCAACCATTCCATATATATCAAATGTCGTCGAGATCGATGACAAATATTTTTGCTCATTATTTCAAGGAAAAGATGTAGATGATGAATAAGATCATTATTGACCATCTACTTGAGGACCACCCTATAAAAGCTAGTTGTGTCTCTTTGAAAACAAATATGAGAAGTTTCTAAAACATTTATGATTTTTCTATAACAAGAAAATGAGTATTTATGAGAAAAATAAATGAAAAGTTACCCAATAGTAGTTAATTTCCTTTTTTTAAAAAAAAAAATGGCAAATTGGGAAATGAATACCAAGCTAATTAATAAAAATAATTTTTTAATTATATAAATTACTTTTTAATTCTAAATATATATATTTACAACTAATTTTGTGAGGTCCAATCCGAAAAAAATTAAAAATATTGAAATTCTTATTTTCTTTTTTTAAATATTAAAAATTTCAAAAAATTACTTAAAAAAAAAAAAAATTGATTTGGTTCAATAAAATCCAAATCCAGGCTGGACTTGGCAAAACTGAGACCCAGCCTAACCCTAATGGAGTGAAGACAAAGAAAAAGGAGATAGATGTGTCAAACTAATCTTGCACTTCACAAAGTAGGTGGATTCATGTGTGACAGAAGAGTTTAATGGATCCATAATTTTAATTTTAATTTTAAAAAAGAAAATTATTTGAGACCTTTAAGGGTCTATCTATTGTGTTAAAATGATAGAAAATAATTGACCTGACACACCAACTCGGTAATTTTGGTAACTACACGTAAGTCAAATAATTAACACACATTTATAAATAGTAGGCCCAAAGGCAGGCCTAAAAGCCAACTCTACGTTTGAGGGGGGAAAAATTATGGGGTTATGAATATGATGAATCATTAATGTTAATGTCCATCAACCATCACATTTATGTAACAATTTATAGGTATTTATAAACATGTATGTGTAATTTTTGATTTTTGATTTTTGATTTTCCACCAATTTTATATCTTCTTATAACTCACACTATCTCCCTAAATTAAGATTATTATTTCTTATATTATTATCTATTTATTTGTCACATTGTCCTTATAAAATGAGGATTTATCTCAACACTTTGTACACTTGAGATTGCATAAAAGACCGTTCTCTACACTTTTATGTATGCTTTTTAAGGGTAGCAAAAAAACCCGACCCCGACCCGGCCTGGCCCGCCGAACTTTAGCCTTGTCCAATGGCCTTTTTAGGGCCCATGTAGGGACCCAGTTTGGGAAAAAAGCCTGAGCCTAACCCAAACCCAATTTGTATTAATAAAAAATAATTTTTTATTATATAAAAAATTTTTAATTATAAATATATATATATATATATATATATATAACTAAATTTTTAAAATTTAATATAAAAACACTAAGAACATAGAAATTCATATTTTTTTTTCGTTTTTAAGTATTAAAAAATTAATTAATTTTTTTAAAAAGTATTTATAAAAATTATTTTCTATTCGGTCCGCCCAGACAGATTTCAGGCCCGGGCCGGGCATGACAAAATCTGGCCCGGTCCGATATTTTACCACACTCACTGCTTTTCTCTCTTACACTGTTGTGTATTACTTATTGCATATTTAACACGTTATTAGCACGAAGTTCGTAATAAAAAAAATTCATCATGCTTGTTTCTCATATCTAACTATGGGCATGTACTAGTTATAACTTATAGGACTCATTGAACGGCGTAATCAAACGCGTATACCGCAAACACACGTATCATTCAAGTAGTATAAAAGGTATCGATCCCACGAGGACTTAAAACTTTTTGTTATTAATTTATGAATTCAAATTTTTACAAGTATCTAATGGATTGATTGTTTGATTAGGTGGTGACTTTAAACTTAAAACAAGTAAATGAAATTACTTGAAAGTAGATTTAGAAAAATTCAATTTTATAAAACTATCAAGGGTTGTGAATCTTTCCAATATCATTTTTAAAGATAAAATGGGTATCTTACGGTTGTGTAATATATTGGTTTATTAACCTGGAACACAAATTATGTAAAAGCCTCTTTCGATGGTCAGATACAAACACCCTGTGTAACCCAATTAATCATATTCATATGTCAATTGAGTTATCTGAATTCATTAAGATTAAGTTCCAATTATGGCTACCCCCGCCCGACAAATATATTTTTATCCTGTAAGGAAATCTATTAAAGGGTTATTTATCCTCAAGGAAGATCGTGGGCTATTAAGTCTAAGGTCTTAAACCTAAAATCCCCTTTCCAAGTTCATTTTAAATTTACCGAATCAATCTTATTAATGGCCAGTTAACAAGATGCATTAAGACTATGGCTCAATAAATAAACCTTTATATTACCAAAACCGTAATTTAACCCCTTATAAACCGGTGATATTGGACTTCATCACAACCCAAGATAACTAACTTAGTTACGACACATAAGTAAGGCTGGTAAAAACATAAATAAAATAAAAGACATAAAGTAAATTGCTAGAAATTAAATATTGACAAGTAAATTGCTGAAAAGTAAATTGCTGAAAAGTAAATTGCTGAAAGTAAATAAAGTAAAAGTACAATAAAAGAAAATGCTGGGGGTTAGAGGATCCACTTTTATTACTACTATTTTAGATATCTCCCTTAATAAAATATATTAACTTTGCGAGATAATTACAAACCAGCCATATAGGCGGTATCCTGATTAAGTCAAATTAATAATTAATTACTAACCGACCAACCAGGCGGTATCCATGCTTAGTCAGGTTAAAACCAATTTATAATTAATTATCAACCGACCAATATGGCGGTATCCTCGTTAAGTCAGATTTTAAATAGTTATTATATTATAATTATGAGAGATTAATCTAAATAGCAATAATAAAAGATTTACATTTTACCCCAGTAAGGGGGAGTTACCTCCTCATTGCTTGAAAAGTAAAAACTCAAAAATTAAAGAAAGAAAAGTACTGTGCGTAAAAGTAAATTGCGGAAAGTAAAAACTGAAAAGTAAAGAAAAGAAAGTGCGAAATGAGAAATTAATTACTGAAAGCTGTAAATAAAAAAAGTAAGATACAATATTCTTAGTTATTCATAAGGAATTTCAAAGAAGAAAGTATAAATTTACAAATAAAATGACTTGATATTTATAGGCAAAATTTTGACTCCATCAAATCATCCACCAAATCCATTATTGGTTGCTCCACTAATTGCTCCACCAAATCCATTATTAATTATTCCACTAATTGCTCCACCAAATCCATTATTAATTGCTATAATGTTTGGTGGGAGTTTGACTATTTTTATTGTTTATTTATTTATTTATTTTTTGCTTTGAAAATGACTTTAATAATTACGCATAACACAATTCTGGATGTTTCATCAATTTCGGTCTTGAAATCTTCCGAATTCAAAATTATTTTGTTCTTAAAAGTTGTAGATCATTGCGTCTTATTTAATCTGAAACTTGAATCAGCTCAATTTGATATCGGAAGACAAAGTTATGCCCAAAATACGATAGTTACGCAAAACTGAAATTTCCGAAACTGCATTTCGTTAGAACGCCCTTTCAAGTTTCTAATCTCCATAATTAATATGTCAAGTCCAATTTTTACCCTTATTTGACCCACATTTCATCTTAAATGATTTTATTGAGTCCCCATATTATTTTATCTGCAAAATAAACTAAAACACATCAAAACGTTAATCAAACCTGAGAAACTAAACAAAATATTAAGTAAAAGGGGCGGTAAATATTGATATATTTTCCGCTCATCACACCCCTAAACCTAATATTTTGCTAGTCCTTGAGCAAAGCAACAAAATAAAATACAAGAAATAATTAAAATTAAACTAAGCCACTTTCGTATGGATCACAGTTGCATTTAGCATATGCAACAAGCCTTTAAACCCCTAGGTGTCCCTAGTGGACGAGTTGTAGTCTCGTGAGGGCTTACAACAACGATACCCACAAAAGTTTTACAAAAGTAAAAAGATAGTAAAACTAATGCACACAAAAGCCAAAAAAAAAAAAAACAAGAGAAAAAAGAATAAAGAAGTTAATGACTAAACAAGTGAAACTTCTTATCCAAGTTAATAGTTGTTTTTTTTTTTTTCTAAATTACCGAATAAATGAATTCTCCGATTATTTTTTTACCATTATTCATATACATAGCTAACAAAATATTAATCAACTCATTTTTGCCCACAATAGTCACAAGCGCAGTTGAGACGAAAATAATATTTTTGTCCTCAAGTTTTATCAGAATTCAAACATTTTTTAGCAATGGAATATTTTTCTGATTTTTTCTTGATTTTTGATTTTTTTTATTTATATACAATATCTTCCATATATGTAGCGAGCTTTGGGCCAGTGACTCCCAAACCAGTTGGTTTTAGGGTACTAGGTGTTAAGACACCCATACAGACTTAATTACTCAGATTTCTGATATATATATATATATATATATATATATATATATATATATATATATATATATATTTGCAACATCTTTGATCCATGTAGCAAGCTTTGGGCCAGTGGCTCCCAAACAAGTTGGTTTTAGGGCACTAGGTGTTAAAACACCCCTACAGACTTAATAACTCGGATCTCAGACGTTTTTTTTATCCCATCGCTTTTTTAGATGCTTCCTCGAATTAAACTAGAGCACTAAATATTACAAACTCGTCAATTACTTCTCATGTCCGTATGTTACCATACAAGTTGATAATATCTGTCAACTGAGCATATGAAGATTCATTTTAATAAGTTTTATGGAGAATTTACTAATTAAATAATTCAAAATGAAATAAACAAAAATTAACTTGTTTCGAAATAGGTTGAGATACGTCTCAGGAGTGGAAATTCCTTACTCGGCTCTCTCTTTCACCAATTTCACCCGATTAATCAATTTAAAAACACAAAATAGTTTTTTGATTTTTGTAAAATTTTACATTTTTTTTTGTATTTTTTCAAAAATTTTGGTTTAAAAATAAAAACAACATAAAAATAAAATACTACAACTATTCCCCACCCCAAACCTAAATGAGACATTGTCCCAAATTTCTTAAAAAGTAGAAGATGAATTTAGAAAATAGTAACTGGTTAGCTGAAATTCTACATCTAAAATGGAAATTAAAGGTTAAGATCCAAATTGCATAGGTTGCCTCCCTGCTAGCGCTATGTTTAAAGTCGTCAGCTAGACATGACTGCCCGAATGTTAGGCTGGATCTAAAAGTGTGACACTTTTTTTTGTCGCTCAATTGATTCTCCCCAGTAGTGCTTGACACGCTTGTTTTTAACCTTGAATGTTTTGTTGGAGTCGGGATCATGTAACTCAACAGCTATCTGGTAAAACCTTGGTGATTAGGAATGGACCTGACCACTGAGATTTTGGCTTCCATGGGAAGAGTTTCAACCTTGATTTATTTAACAGTAACTTCTGCCCTGGTTCCAGTTATATGCTCACTAACTTCTCATCATGTTTCTTTCTGGCATTTTCTTTGTATAATTTGGCATTCTCAAAAGGCTGAATGTGAAATTCCTCCTATTCATTGAGCTGGAGGAACTGTTTCTCTTCTGTTGCTTGTAGTGCAAGAATATGCTTCTTCAGTACGCAGTATACTTTATCTTCAGGCTCCACATGCAATTGACATGCTTTAAGTTTGTCAGCAGAACTTTACATTGCATTGGAGGTCTGGATGGTAATATTTATCATATCAAGTCTGAAACATTCCTCCTTCTTTTCATCATCCGGGAAATTCATGGCTTTGAAAACATTGAATGTTACTTCTTGGTCCTGTACCCTCATGGTTAGTTCTCCTTTTTGTACATCAATAATGGTTCGACATGTAGCCAAGAATGGTCTCCCGATGATGATCGGCACGTCTTCATCTTCCTTCATATCAAGGACAATAAAATCTGCTGGGAAAATAAATTTGTCAACTTTGACCAACACATCTTCAACTACACCTCTCGGAAATACGAGCGTTCTATCAGCAAGTTGTAGAGAGACTGAGGTGGGCATTGTTTCTCCAATCTGTAGTTTCCTATAAATAGAAAAAGGCATCAAGTTAACACTTGCACCTAGATCACATAAAGCCTTACCGAAGTCATGTTCTCCAATGGTGCATGGGACAATGAAACTGCCAGGATATTTCAACTTTGGGGGAAGCTTCCTCTGAATGATGGCACTACATTCTTCTGATAATGCTACTGTCTCGTGATCTCCCAATCTTTGCTTCCGTGAAAGAATATCTTTCATGAATTTGACATAGCTTGGCATTTGTTCCAACGCTTCTGCAAATGAAATGTTGATATGCAGCTTTTTGAAGATCTCCAGGAATCGAGAAAACTGTTTGTCTAGTTTATTCTTCTGGAGACGCTGTGGAAAAAGGTGGAGGTAGAGTGATCATTTCTTGATCTTTTTCCTTTGCTTCTTTTTCCTCCATCTGTGGAACTGCTTCGCTACTTTCTTTTGGAACTTTCTCACCAGTTGTTTGGACTCCAACATCTTTGTTGATTTCAGTACCGCTTTTTAACATGATGGCATGACATTGCTCCTTCCTCATGTTTCTTAGATTTGGTTCAGCGTTACTAGGAAGGTTACCTGGCGGTCTATAACTCTGAGCATTGGCCAATTGTCCAATTTGATTCTCCAGTGCTTTGATAGAAGCATATTGACTTTGAATTAATGCTGTTTGGGATTGAAACAAAGCATCATACCTAGCTGCTTGAGAGTCATGTTTTGCTTCTATCTTTTTCAAGTGGGTCAACACTTCTGTTATTCCTGTTTCTTTGTCATACTCCTGGCCTTTGTTTTGCTGTTGGAATCCGGGTGGTGGATTGTTCATTTGCCCTGAATTGTGCTCCATACGAAATTAGGATGATTCCTCCACCCTGGGTTATAGGTGTTGGAATATGGATTGTTCTCATGTCTGTTGAAATTATTGACATAATTCACCGTCTCTCTATGTTGGTTTGGCTATGGTGCTCCTTCATATGGTGAACTTGTGGTTCCGGCAATGTTTACAACTTGTGCGCTGAGTGTTTCCAGGTATTTGCACATATGATCCAACTTAGAATTCACTACTGAGTTAGGGTCCAACTTCATATATTCCTGCAATTCTCTGGATAATGCTTCTTTCTGTTGGACATAAGGAATTATTGTTAGCCATTTCTTCGATTAAGTCCCAGGCTTGATCTTTTCATTTTGCCATCAAAGCTCCTCCATGAGCAGCATCAATTGTGGTTCTCATTATTCCAGAAAGTCCATTATAGAAAGTTTGGACTTGAAGCCACTTTGGAATCTCATGGTGAGGACATTTCCGGAGCAAATCTTTGAATCTTTCCCAAGCTACGCAGAGGGATTCTAAATCTTGCTGCACAAAGGATGTAATGTCATTCCTCAACTTTGCTATTCTGGCTGGTGGAAAGTACTTTGCAAGGAATTTTGTGGCTAGAGTGTTCCACGTTTTGATGGAAGCTGCTTGTAGTGAATGTAGCCAAGCCTTGGCCCTGTCTTTCAAGGAATATGGAAAAACTCGCAGTCTCATTGTTTCTTCTGATGCTCTGTTGTAATTGAAAGTTCCGCAAACTTCCAGGAAGTTGTTGATGTGGGCATTAGGATCTTCAGTTGCATTCCCCCCAAACTGAATTGGCTACTGAATCATCTGAATGCATGTTTTGATGTCACACGTATTTGCTGGTAAGAGAGGAAGTACAATACAGGAAATGAAGCCGTCCACCACTGGAATGGTTCTGTCTCGAATGGGAATTGGTGGTGCAACTTCTAAAGGTTCAGGTTCCATGTTAACGATTGCTTCTTGGCCTTCTCGCCTTTCCCTTCTCAACTGTCTGATAGTTCTTTCAATTTCTGGGTCAAGCGGTCGAAGTTCAAAGCTTCTGGTTCGTCTCATGTAGTGTATGAGAACCTAAATCATAAGAAAACAGAAACAATAAGTAAAAAAAAAAATTGATACAAGTAAAGGTATCTAACCTCAAAACTAATAGTGAAAGATAAATAAGTCCCCGACAACGGCGCCAAAATCTTGACCGGCGTAATCACACGCGTATAACGCAAGCGCACGTATCGTTCAAGTAGTATAAAAAGTATCGATCCCACGAGGACTTAAAACCTTTTGTTATTAATTTATGAAGTCAAATTTTTACAAATATCTAATGTATTGATTGTTTGATTGGGTGGTGACTTTAAACTTAAAACAAGTAAATGAAATTGCTTGAAAGTAGATTTAGGAAAATTCAATTTTATAAAACTATCCAGGGTTGTGAATATTTCCAATATCATTTTTAAAGATGAAATAGTTATCTTACGGTTGTGTAATATATTGGTTTATTAACCTGGAACACAAATTATGTAAAAGCCCCTTTCGATGGTCAGATACAAACACCCTTTGTAACCCAATTAATCATATTCCTATATCAATTGAGTTATCTGAATTCATTAAGATTAAGTTCCAATTATGGCTACCCCGCCCGACAGATATATTTTTATCCTGTAAGGAAATCTATTAAAGGGTTATTTATCCTCAAGGAAGATCGTGGGCTATTAAGTCTAAGGTCTTAAACCTAAAATCCCCTTTCCAAGTTCATTTTAAATTTACCGAATCAATCTTATTAATGGCCAGTTAACAAGATGCATTAAGACTATGGCTCAATAAATAAACCTTCATCACAACCCAAGATAACTAACTTAGTTACGACACATAAGTAAGGCTGGTAAAAACATAAATAAAATAAAAGACATAAAGTAAATTGCTAGAAATTAAATATTGACAAGTAAATTGCTGAAAAGTAAATAAAGTAAAAGTTCAATAAAAGAAAATGATGGGGGTTAGAGGATCCACTTTTATTACTACTATTTTAGATATCTCCTTTAATATAATATATTAACTTTGCGTGATAATTACTAACCAGCCATATATGCGGTATCCTGATTAAGTCAAATTAATAATAATTACCAACGACCAACCAGGCGGTATCCATGCTTAGTCAGGTTAAAACCATTTAATAATAATTACCAACCGACCAACCAGGCGGTATCCATGCTTAGTCAGGTTAAAACCAATTTATAATTAATTACCAACCGACCAATATGGCGGTATCCTCGTTAAGTCAGATTTTAAATAGTTATTATATTATAATTATGGGAGATTAATCTAAATAGCAATAATAAAAGCTTTATATTTTACCCCAGTGAGGGGGAGTTACCTCCTCATTACTTGAAAAGTAAAAACTGAAAAAGTAAAGAAAGGAAAGTACTGTGCGTAAAAGTAAATTGCGAAAATTAAAAACTGAAAAGTAAAGAAAAGAAAGTGCGAAAGAGGAAATTAATTACTGAAAGCTGTAAATAAAAAAAGAAAGATACAATCTTCTTAGTTATTCATAAGGAATTTCAAAGAAGAAAGTATGAATTTACAAATAAAATGGTTTGGTATTTATAGGCAAAATTTTACCTCCATCAAATCATCCACCAAATCCATTATTAATTGCTCCACTAATTGCTCCACCAAATCCATTATTAATTGCTATCATGTTTGGTGGGAGTTTGACTATTTTTATTATTTATTTATTTATTTATTTGCTTTGAAAATGACTTTAATAATTACGCATAACACACTTTTGGATGGTTCATCAATCTCGGTCATGAAATATTCCGAATTCGAAATTATTTTGTTCTTAAAAGTTGTAGATCTTTGAGTCTTATTTAATCTGGAACTTGAATCAGCTCAATCCGATATCGGACTAAAACGTTATGCCCAAAATACGACAGTTGCGCAAAATTGGAATTTCCGAAACTGCACTTCGTTAGAACGCCATTTCAAGTTTCCAATCTCCAAAATTAACATGTCAAGTCCAATTTTTGCCCTTATTTAACCCACATTTCATCTTAAATGATTTCATTGAGTCCCAATATTATTTTATCTTCAAAATAAACTAAAACACATCAAAACGCTCATCAAACCTGAGAAAGTAAACAAAATATTAAGTAAAAGGGGCGGTAAATATTGATATATTTTCCGCTCATCACTCATCCAGTAACTGTGAAAAAAAAAATCATAAGAGTATTTCTGACTCATGTTGTGTTTATTATCCATAAGTTTCATACATGTATATGATGAACCTATGCATTTGCTAAGATATTTAGGCATGTTATCGTTATTATTAATGGAGATTAACATTACTTTTCTTAATTGATTTACTGTAGTGGGTTTTTTAATCGTCATAGTAGGCCAATGAGCACACAGTACAGAGATCTATTACGAATTAATAAAATGCAAGCAACCTGTATAGGAACAAACATTTTATTTGGCTCCCTTGATCAGGCTAAGAGGCCAATTACTTTCTTCTTTTTTTCTTTTCTTTTTATTTTTTTTGGAATTGTTGGTAACTCCGCCGCCAAACCATCTATTCCGTGCTTAAGCGGAGCAGGTAAAACCCCCGACTATCTCAGGCTCTTACAAAAAACGTGTTGGTGGATTTGTGTCATTAAACAGAAACTAACATGCAACCAAACAGATCAAAACCAGAAAATCCAACCAAACTATGCAAAACCCTAAAACTTGAAATATACAGAAAACCTGGAAAAATTAAAAACGGATCCAAGTCGAGATCTCTCTGTCCTTAAGAACTTATTAGCCTCCGTCACGGTGCTTTATGGATGCAATGTGGCTAACGTTCTCCCAGGATTCATTGGATACTTCTTGTTCAAGGGGGCACTCCTTAATAAGTGTTTGAACTTGGAATATGGTGGAACTCTATCTAACAAAACAATAAAAATATGACTCACAAAATTCAGACTTGATTTCAGATGATAAGAGTGAACATGGAGGCCCCTTATAAAGGTATGGAATGGTGCCTTAAGGGCACCCTTTGGGTTAGGGTGCAACCCTCCAAAGGGTTATACCCCTCCCATGCATCCCTTAGAGCCTAGAAGCATGTTACACTCATTGGAGGACATGTCCCTATATGGTACCATCCAAGAGACATGTCCCTCATCCATCTAAACCAACAATATTTGAAGAATTTACAACAATCCCCCACAATTCATCAAATATTCAAGCAGACACTTGAGAGAGTTTCCGTGAACTAAAGCTCCATTGAAATAGGTAGCTTTCGCCTTGAACCTTTCCTAGTGAATGACAATCGGAACCAGTGACCCATAGTCTTGAACTGTTCCGCCGTTGGTGTAAACCAAGACAATAGCCAACACACAACTTTACTTCGACAATTTCCCGTTATACGGTTATGTTCATTTCGGCCATGAACAGCGGTCCTGGATTCATCAAGCACTTTAGGGAAATCAGCCTGTAAAATCCCATGGAAGCGACCTCACTTCTTACTTGAAATATGTGATCTACTATGAAGAGGTAATATGCATTTACCCTCATTAGGACTCATCTCATAATATAGTGATCATTAAAAAGCCTTAGCTTATCCTAACCTTGACAGACAGCACTCGGCGTCATTATCGGAATGGGAAATAGTACAGAACTCTTTAGTGCTTGTTTTGAATTGCACAAAGTTTCAGTTGTCCCTTTTGAATCTAGATTTTGGGATATCCAGTCAGCTAGGTTGGGTTTCCATAATGACAATTCTTAATTTATAGGCTTCAAGCCCATTCCCCTCGATGACTTCTCAACTTGCTCTCTAGGTAAACCTTTAGTAAGTGGATCCGTTAGGTTTTCCTTCGACTTAACATAATCGATCGATATTATGCCACTTGAGAGCAGTTGACGTATGGTATTATGTCTCCGACGTATGTGTCGAGACTTACCATTATACATTTTATTTTGGGCTCTCCCAATAGCCGATTGGCTATCACAATGTATGCTTATCGATGGCACCGGTTTGGGCCAACTAAGAATATCTTCCAGGAAATTTCGAAGCCATTCCGCTTCTTCCGTTGTTTTGTCTAATGCTATGAACTCTGATTCTATAGTAGACCAGGTAATACATGTTTGCCTCGAGGATTTCTATGACACAGCTGCACTACCAAGTGTGAAAATAAATCCACTTGTAGATTTGGAATCCACTGTATCAGATATCCAGTTAGCATCGCTGTATCCCTCTAGAACAATAGGATATCTCGCATAATGTAGCCCATATTTTGAAGTTTCTCTCAGATACCTCAAAAATTTTACTATGGCTTTCCAGTGGTTATGTCCTGCATTGCTTGTATCTATGCTAAGCCTGTTCACAGCTTAAGCGATATCAGGTCGTGTGTAATTCGTGAGATACATCAGACTTCCGATGATTCTCGAATACTCTAATTGCGATACGCTTGAGCCAATATTCTTTTATAGATGAAGAGTAAGGTCTACATGGGTTCTAGCCACATTTAGATCTCATTTGTTATATTTCTCAAGAATCTTCTCAATATAATGAGTTTGAGATAACATATATCATTCTGATGTCCTAGAAATCTTAATTCCTAGGATCACATCAGTTACTCCTAAGTCTTTCATATCAAATCTGCTGGATAACACTTTCTTGGTAGACTGAATCATTTCATGATTACTACCAATTATCAGTATATCATCTACATAGAGACACACAATGACATATCATTTTTGAGTTGATTTGGTGAACACACACTTATCACACTCATTGGTTCTGAACCCACTTGACAACATCTCTTTGTCAAATTTCTCATGCCATTTTTTATGTGCTTGTTTTAATCCGTACAAGGATTTTACAAGTTTTCACACTTTCTATTCTTGTCCAGGAACATTGAAACCTTCTGGTTGTTCCATGTAAATCTCTTTATCCAATTCACCATTCAAGAATTCCGTCTTTAAATCCATTTGATGTATTTCAAGACCAAATATAGCTGTTATGGCTATGAGCATTCTTATTGACGTGATACGAGTCACTGGTGAATAGTTGTCAAAGCAATCAAGGCCTTCATTTTTTCTATAACCTTTTATAACAAGCCTTGCCTTGTACTTATCTATTGATCCATTTGATTTCATCTTCCGTTTGAATATCCATTTGTAGCCCAGTGGCTTACAACCTGGAGGAAGGTCAACCAACTCCCAAATATAGTTCTGTAGGATGGATCTCACTATTGATAGCCTCTTTCCACAAATGTACCTCCGGCGAAGACATTGCTTCTTTATAGCTTTGAGGCTTATTTTCTAACAAATATATCAGAAAATCGGGACCAAACGACTTAGACGTTCTAGCTCTTTTGCTACGTCTCTCAACGTTTGCATGTTGATCTGACTCTTGGTCAGCCTGATCACTGTCTTTGACATTATTAATCGTTCTTTTGAGAGACTATGTTCTTTGTCTTTCCTTATAAGGCAACGTCTCTTCAAAAAATATCGCATTCCTTGACTCAATTATCATATTCGGATTGATGTCAGGAATCTCCGACTTGTGTACCAAAAATCGATACGCACTACTGTTGCGAGCATATCTAATGAATATGCAATCAACGGTTTTGGGTCTTATTCTAACCTTATTAGGTTTAAGAACCATTACTTTGGCAAGACACCCCCACACTTTTAGGTATTTGTAGGAAGGTACGTGACCTTTCCACAGTTCATATGATGTCTTGTCCAACCTTCTGTGAGGAAGATTGTTCAGAACGTAGTTCACGGAAAGCAAGGCTTCCCCCCACAAGTTCTGGGGTAACCCAGAACTTGTCAACATGGCGTTCATCATTTCCTTCAACGTTCGGTTTTTGCACTCAACAATCCCGTTTTATTGAGGTGAATAAGGAGCAATGGTTTCGTGAATAATTTAATGAACGAAACAATATTCACCGAATGGTGACACATATTCACCACCTCTATCACTCCTGATTCTCTTGATTTTCTTGCCAAGTTGATTTTCAACTTCGTTCTTATAGTGTATAAAGCTCTTAATAGCTTCATTTTTGCTCCTTAGCAAATACACATAACATAATCTTGTGCTATCATCGATAAAAGTGATAAAATACTTTTATCACCTCTTGTTTGCACAATATTCATATCACACACATCAGTGTGTACAAGTTCAAAGGGTTCAGAACTTCATTCCATGGAATAAAATAATGTTCTATGCATTTTTGCTTCAACACATGCCTCACACTTATGTTGGCTATCAATTGCAAATTTAGGTATAAAGCCCATGTTAATTAATTTACGCATGGTATCATAATTAATATGTCATAACCTCCCATGCCATACATTTTGTGACTCAATAATATAAGCGGAAGTTGTAGCTTTATTAATAGCACTGTGTCGATTGACAGTCATTACATTGAATTTGAAAAGGCCCTCAGTGAGGTATCATTTTCCTACATACACATCATTTTTGGTCAATACAAATTTATCATAAACAAATACAAGCTTAAAACCAGCCTTGCTAAGGAGAAAGCTCGATACCAAGTTCTTCCGAATATCTGGAACATGCAATACATTCTTCAATGTAAGCTCATTTCTGGATGTCATCTTCAGAACCACTGTACCTTGTCCAACCACTCTAGAGGTAGACGAGTTTCCCATTGGCAGATGATCGCCGCCATTGACCTTCTGATACGAGGAAAACATCTTGCTATCTGCACAGATATGACGAGTAGCCCTAGATTATACCCACCATTCTCTCGGATTCCCAACCAAGTTGGCTTCAGTTACCACTGTTGAGAGGTTCATCTCTGAAATCTCTTAAGTCAGCTGCTCATCTTCAATGACATTAGCCTCATTTTTCTTTTTCTTGCCCTTGTCCTGAGACTTCTTGTTTCTGCAGTCCTTTTCCATATGACCGCTCTTTCTACAGTTGTAGCATTTCCCCTTGAACTTCTTGTTAGATTGGGAAGAATCAGCTCCACTGTTCTTTCTCTTCTTGCTACCCTTTACACCCTCGACGATGTTGGCCTTAGACTCCATAGTCTTGTAGCTGGCCTTCTCGGACTTCATCTTGTCCTCTTCGATCCTCAATCGAACTCCAAGGTCTTCAAGGCTCATCTGCTTCTTTTTGTGTTTCAAATAGCTCCTGAAGTCCTTCCATGATGGAGGCAACTTTTCAATTATGGTGGCAACTTGAAACATCTCACAAAGTTTCATTCCTTCATCCAGTATTTCATGAATGATCAATTACAGTTCACCCAACTAAGACATTACTGTTCTTGAATCTACCATTTTGTAGTCCAGGAACCTACCCACGATAAATTTCTTTTGCCCGGCTGTTGGATAATATGACCCATAGCGTCACTATTTGTACAGATCATAGTGTTGTTGTATTTCATTGCTTGTTTGATCTTGGGACCTAGATATAAACCTAACAATGGCATCAAGAGCTATAGGTTCAAGCATGAATATGTAGGGCTTAAAATTTGGGTAAATTTATTTTGAGCATGATTTGAATGAATTGATTTTTAAGTATGCTTATAACATGTCTAATTGCATTTTGGTTGGACCAATTTGTTGAAAATTGATTTGGAATAATTTTCCCCAAAATGTTAAGTTGGCCGAATATGGATGGTGTTGGAATTCTTGGAATTTTTCATTATTAATCATTAGATGAGTTGTAATGAAGTAGGATGATGTTGATTTGAGATTTATTGGATTAAATTTGAATTGAACAAAAACCCCTAAAACCATCACCTTGGCCGAATGCTTTTGCCCTTGAATATCTTGGTATATTTTGATTTTGAACAATTGGATGTGTATAAAATCATTTAGGATGTTGATTTAATGTCGATTGTGGCTTTGATTGGATTGAAACCAAATCGGATATAAAATCCTTCCTTGGCCGAGACTTAGAAGCATGTAAAATGGGTTTGATTTTTTTCATTTATGTGTTGGACATGTGATAATGATAATGAGCATGATTAATGGACTAATTTAGTGTTTTGGAAATATTGATTTAGTTGGTTAATCATGTAATGCACTTTAGGTAATTAAATTGCGGAATGGATTCATGAAATTTATTATTTAGGCTTAAATTGGATTTGGGCTTCTATTGTTGTAATTGGGCTTATTGGGCTTTGTTGTACAAAGTTGGATTTGGGAAAATTGGATTGGATCCAATTGGGCCCAAAGCCACTTCCGTTAAGCCCAAATGCAACTTATAAACCTTTAAAGTTTAATTGGGCCTAATGGGCCTAAATTGATTTCTGGGCTTATGGGGTTACTCCTTGATTGGGCTTTGGTTGCCGAAGCCCCCGCCTTAAAGAAATTAATTAAAGCCCATTAGACTTGAATTGAATTGACGTTGGACGTTAATCGGGCTTTGAGTCCCGACGCGATTAAATTTGGAATTTAAGTCGAAAAGTTTATTAAATAAAGTGTAATATTTAATTTGGAATTGAATAGTGAATTAGTATTAAATACATGTTAAATTGGATTTAATTATGTAGTTTAATTTAATTCAAGAATTCGTACTTTGAGTACTTATTCGCAAAAACGAGTTTGACTCGAGCAAAATCAAATCGTTGTTTGAACATTGGATGATCACATAATTATCAGATTATTAATTTGATTAGATTGATTGATAGCATGCTTATGTGTGAATACGTGGTTGTGATGAATGAATAATGTATATCAGATGGATATTAGTCGGGTGGGGCAATTTGGAAATTGTTGTAATAAATTCGATTTATTAAATTGGACCTGCGTGTCCAGCCTTATCACCTCTATTCTCTTTGTATTCTCTTCTCACCTATTCCCTCAATGTAAATGAGGTTTCTTTAAGAAGTGTAGTGTAACGGGTAGAAGTAATACAAGTGCTAGCTTGAGTGAGAAAGGGAGAGATTTGATCTAGGATCAATGTGTTAAGTATCCATCCGCATATCATTATTATTTATTTTCATACTCGCTTTATTATGTATTTAGAATGCATGTTTAAGGGTGTATGATGATGAGACCTTAACAAAGATAATGAAATTGGTAGCCATTTGCACGCGAAAAGCCCTCATAATATCATGCGTCTTTTCCTTCCATTGAGTGATTCTTGCTCAAGATCCTAGATTGGCATGGGTGTTGGCCAAAGTCAAGCCCTTGTCCGTCGAAGATGTGTTTGAATCACGAGGCTTTGTTCCATATTGGTGTCTTGTCCAAGTTGTGGTTTGTTGGCCAAAGTCAAGACCACTTCTTGTCCAACGACATTGATTACGAAGCTTCCATGGTCAATGGGTCCGCGCTTGAATGGGATCATCAGGTTTGTTGTGCCAAAGCCAAGGCCTAGTTGATTCAGAGGAAAAGGTTAGGCTATATATTCGATATATAGGCATATATAAGATATATGTTTCGGACTTTGATGTCCACCTACTGGATCTAGGAATTGGATTAGATCCATTGATCTTAGAGATCTACCTAGTTAATTATCATACAATTTGTTGGCCAAAGTCAAGATTGTGTGATATTTAACGGGATCCTAGCCCACTAGGAAACACGGTTTCCCGAGTACTCGACAGAGGGTTAGAGGCTCGACGAAAAATAGTGGGAGGCAAGAATTGAATTTGCAATATTCGTTCAATTACTCGCCATACGCGCTCAACAAAACAAATACTCACTCATATATATATATTAAATGTTAGTTGGACTAATATTTAAATTGTTGTTTTAATAAACAATTGGACTGTATTATACTTGATTATATATAATTGGATATATAATCAATATATTTGAATTAATTAATTTCAGTTTACAGTTGATTTTATAATTGGATTATAGTAATCAATGTAATTGAGGTTAATTAATTTGGATTATATTTGATTATATAGTTGGACTATTATAATCATTATAATATATATAGTACCACTAATCGTTGATCAAATAGTTGGACTATTGTAATCAAGATAAAATTGAAAAGTTGGATATTTAAAATATAATCTGGGATTAAAATATTTTAAATGATTTAATTTTCAAATTGGGAATAAATAATAGGTTACTTTATTTGATAAAAAACTTATTATACCTTAAGCCCAAAATTAAGCAAAATAAGTAGAGCATTAAATATTTGGAAGGTTTATGTGATGATGACTTTAGTGCTTAATTTAATATACTTGTCATAAATCTAATTTTAGATTAAGAAGTATTAAAATTGCAATTTATAATTCTGGGAGAATTAATTGACTATTTTAGAGGAGATAAAGTCAAAGTTTGCAATGGGGCATGTAGCACGAGGTGCACATTGTTTCGATATTCTAAAATCCAAGGCTTGGCCTAAGGTTCATGAAATATTGAAAAGGATAATTGACATATCCCAAAGTGACTACCATTTGGATATGGCAGACACGAAGGAATTAAAGAAAAGGCAGGCTCTGACTTTAAAAATGTTTTTCAAAGTTATGTTCACTGCTAGTATTGAAATTAGATTTTAAATACTTAGTGTGGTACATAAAATATATGATTGATTGTTCAGAATCTGCTTTGAACAGGATACTGACTTCAAGCTGAGATTGCTCTGCGAATCGGAAACGGGACGGAAGTCGCTGTGTTCGACCGTAGATACCTAAGTTTAGGAACTACCCTTCGGGTGTGTACTTAAATTAGGAACTGTTATAATGTAACTAGTTTGACTAGAGACATTATCTCTATATCAATGTTTAATCCATTGTGGATAAACCTTATATTCTAGAACACTAAGTGTTTCATTATATAAAGATGATACTGAGATAAAACACATTAGATGTGAATAACAGAATTTATATTTTGAATATAATTAAAATCTCAAAACATATAAAATGACAAATAAATAGCTCAAATTGATTTGATCAATAGAGACTTATTTGTGGCATTGTTGTCTAGGACACAATTAAACAAGACTCGTATATCCGCACTTTTGAAGAGTGGGTACTAGGACTGATTTGACTATTCAAATAAAGTCTATGAATCTAGTTTGTTAGGTAAAGTACCTAAAACACTGTTTACATTGGTAATAGTGTAAGTGCCACCGATCTGTTAGCCCTATTCATGGTGAAGTTAGTGGGCCCATATCTAGCTAGGCTAGATGTGAACATGAATATTTCGTGACCTTAACGGATGTGACATCACGTTATGGTTATGTGTTTCTTTTGAAGAACACAAATCAGGAACTTTTAGAGTTTCGACACGAAGTAGATAAACAGATCGACTATAGTATTATGCCGTCACGGTAAGACCGTAATGAAAATACTTAAGCAGTAAGTTTCAAACATACATGAAAGAGTATGGTATTCTTTCAGATGAGGACTCCTCCCGAGACACGTCAGTTAGACGTGTGTTCCGAACAAAAACTGAATTTTGTTGGACATGATAAGGTTAAATTATGAGTCGCTCTGAGCTATCATTTCCTTCAACAGGATATGTATTAACAGTGCAAAACTTATTTAGAATAAGGTTCCATATAAATCTGTTTGACAGATATCATATAGGATATGAACAGGAAAGAAAAACATGGTTTCTCATTCCTAATAATTTGGGTATGCCAGGCATAACGTTTGGATGATACCAAACTAAGAACCCAAATTGGATAAGTGCCAAATATAGGTTATCCTAAGGGAAACCATAAGTATAGTACTTATATATCTCACAGAGAAAAATGGATTGTTGCTCGCCATGCGGTTTTCCTAAGAGGAATACCGATATGCAGTGGTAAGTGGGAGGACAGTAAAAACACGATGAAAATCGGGGTAATACTGTTCAAGGCACGAAGTCCGTAATGGAACATAAATAGTTCATCAAGGATGAAACTAAACCATTAATCTTCAAATACACAAGAACCACGTAGATCGGAGAGAATCAGAAAACAACCTGCGGTATGGGTTTCTGATGTAACCCTTAAAGATGTAAATCTTATGGAGGTATATCAACCGACTACGTTAAGGAAGTGATACAAGGTATCGACTCCCTATTATGGCAAAGTGCCATGGGTCTGAAATGGATTCCATGTATAACAACTATGTTTGGATACTAGTTGATGTACCGCAAGGAATTATGCCTATTGGTACTGTAATCGTCTTCAAGGAAGACATACATGGATGGCAACATACCAACGTACTAAGCTAGGCTTGTGACGGAAAGGTATCGTTATCAACATTGTGTTGATTACGGTTTAACTTTTACCTGTTGCCATGGTTAATCCATTTGGATAATGCTTGCTAAAGATGTACATTTCATTTATGAAATGTGTCAGTTAATGATCAAAATCGCTTTCTTGAAAAGGAAACCTCTTGGAGGATGCTTACAACATCCTGACGATTTTGTATAACCGACAAACAAGGTTTGCGGGTTATTCGATCCATGTTTGGATTGAAGCAAGCATAAGGTTCTTGGAACTGCGTTTTGAAATAATCATAATGGTTTATGATTTGACTCAAAACGAAATGATTCTTGTGTATATAAGGAGGTTAGTGGGAGAGCACTGACAGTGAAATTCCCATAAAGCAATTGGTGAAAGCTTGGCTTTCATAGAAATTCTCCGTAGAATTCTGGGGAGTAACAACCTTTATTCAAGGAATAAAGATCTACTGGGATAGATTTGGAGTTGTTAACACTCTCTGGGAAATTGTACATTTAAAATGTACTTGATATGGTGTCTCATACGCTTTGAGCATATGGAGTCATAATCAGGACAATCCAAGTGATAGTCACTGGATTGAAGTTAAGGACATCTATTAGTATCTTAGAGAACTAAAGATGTTGTCTAGAACTATGGAGAAGGAGAACTTGAAGTGACTGGGATCACTGCTGCAAGTTTCCAAACAGTTTAATACTACGGTACTATAAAGTTTGAAAAATGGGACAGTGAGCTGGAAATCTTCCGAGCAAGATACTGTTGTCGAATAAACAACAAATGCGGATTATTGCTGCGGCTGAGGCAGCAATAGAAGCCATTTGGGTCGATAATAAATCTAATTAGATTAGATATAGTTCTGTTAGCAGCTGAGCTAGGCGTCAGCACAAGGCTAAAGAATTAAAGGTCTCATCGACGATCCAGATATATACTTCTATATCATCTGATTCGTTCGGATCATACATCGTGGCGATGTGATGATCGTATAAATCGCGTCAGACGATAATCATGCAAATCCGCTGACGAAAACCTTTTCTCAGCAATTTGAGCGAACCGTACATAGTTCGGGTGTGGGACACTTGAGTGACTGGCTATGTGCCAAGTGGGAGATTGTTGGATAATATGACCCATAGCGTCACTATTTGTACAGATCATAGTGTTGTTGTACAAATTAACTATGTGACAAGGAAATTGCACTCTCATATTTTGTGATTAGATCACCTTAGATATATAAATGAAGAGAGGTCCTATGATTAGTTCCTGGATTGAGATGGTATGAGACAGTATCAGTCCACGAAGGATTAATCATTAAATATCCCTAGTCGTAGTATTATCGAGACTGGACATCGATAATGCGGAATAGGCTAGTATTGCACTTGTGCGCGTTGTGAGGGCACAACATCATAGTTCTCATATATTTGGGTATTGGATACTCATGCAAGTGCGATAGGAGGTTGTGTTTCACCGATGGTATGGGAAACAGCTTCGCTCTGGATAGACCCCTCGGAATCCCATTGGTATTATGACTATGTGTCTATGGGAGTCCGACATCAGGGTAGGTGTGTATGGTCTTAACCTGAGACTTGCACTGCTAATGCTTACGACAATCAATATACTTTAGTTGAGGTCGTCTAGGACTCTAACCGGTTCTGTGTACGCCAATGCTGGGTATATTGAGAATCGTAGAGTATTGGGTGTGATGTCAAGACGGAAGTATCACTCCAGTCTTAGTGGAGATGATGTCACGCAGGATACGGTATTAGTGCTCTTAAGTGCTGGCCGGCCATCGAGATATTATGACAAGGTCATGTATATCCGATTATAGAGACTAGTTACCAGACATCCGATATGTGCTTCGGACGGGGCAGACACTTATCCAGCCCCAGCCCTAGCACGTGACTATCCGATACTGGGCCGATATACACGATACTTGGTATACTACGCTTGATATAGATCTTAAATATTCTTAGATGAATATGACCGGAGAATTGGGTAGACTTGGTGCTTTGCTAGAAGCCAACCTTGTCTCGTAAATCGGTAGAACGTAGTACTTGGTACGTACGTGATTCGGATACTCCGACGACCGTATTTACTGCCAACATATCCGGAGATCTCATGGGTCGCTTCCCAGTGATCCACCGATGACGCATGACTCGCACATTTATTAATCTGGGATTATTTGATGAGAGAGAAAATTAATCTAGGATTAATTACGGAGATATTTTATCTAGGATAAAATATCGTCTAAAAGAGAGAGAATGATTAATTTGGAATTAATCGGTAAATTAATATATTCGATATATTAAACGAAATTAGATTTCGACGTGGAATTAAAATTAGATTTTAATTCGGGCGAACGAATTAATTTAGAATTAATTCGTTAGCGACGTGAATAGTGAATTCGCTAGGCGTAATCATTTAATTACGACGCAACGGAAAACTCGCTAATTGGAATTAGCGAACCCGAGCCCGAGTGTGATTGCGAGCGCATTCGTATTTCGAATTCGAGTGCGGCAACGCAAGTCACATCAAGCGTCAAATCATTCGTCACATCAATCGTCAAATCAAAAGTCACTTTGAGTGATGTGATTTTGATGTGATTGATTGATTGAAAGAAACACATCACTTTATTAAAGTAAAATGAATAGTTGATGTGTGTGGTTGAAATAGTGTAAGTTGGTGGGAGCATTTACCATTTAATTATTTGGCTTTTTATTTGGTAAATACTTTATATTTTTTATGGTAAAAATATATAAACCTTTTTGGAAAAGGTTTCACCAACCAATACACACTTTCCCTCCTCTCTTTCTCCATCATCATTCACGCCCAAATGGGCAGTAAAAATGCTCACTGGTTTCTTCATTTTGGGCGTGAGTTTGGGAAGCAATGTGCTTGATTTTGTGGCAAAATCAAGAAGAGCTAGCACTCCGAGAGACTTGCGAAGGTGGTAGGGAAGTTCACCCATGAGCCGGGAACCATTCGATGAAGCTTGGAGCTCCATTTCTCAACTCAAAAATCTGATTTTGTGGGCAGTGAATTGCAGTTGCGTTTTTGTTGCAAGGGAAAAATCAACTTCGTTTGTTGCCGATTCGTCTCAACCGATCGATGCGAGTATTCCGCTACCTCCGTTGATGTGTTCACACATGTATTTCATTGCTTGTTTGATCTTGGGACCTAGATATAAACCTAACACCGGCATCCTCAGTTTTGTATTTATTTTCGAGAGATTCCCAGAGAATATTCGCAGAAGTCATGCCTTGGTACACATTGTACATGGTATTTTCAAGTCTACCCAAAAGGTAGTTCTGGCACAAGAAGTCGCCAGACAACCATGTCTCTTCTCACAGTTCCTTGGCTGTTTCTGATTCACCCTCCACAGGATCCGGAGGATCTTTGAGGTACATAGCTAACTGGAGAGTTGTCAGGTAGAATAACATTTTGCCTTGCCACTGTTTAAGGTTTGCCCCACCAAACCTTTCCGGCTCTTTTCCATGAGCGACCGATACTATGATGTTTCCACTAGCCATATGTAACTGGAAAACCAACAGGGGTCAATAAGTCTACAAAATATAAATTGCTCAACGATCAACAAATGATCTTGTTCAAGTGATATACCAAGTATCCACTCGTTGTTTTATTAGACAGTGGTACCAATAAACACAAGTCCTTGAATTTTCGACTAAGATTTCTTATGAAAACTAAATAAAGGAATATTCCCAGAGGATGAGGGGAGTCCGGAGTAACCACTTAAATCCATGACCACTTAGGGTCTTATCGCCTTTTTGACATAATATCATTTAAACACTTCTTCAATAGAACCTCTTGGGAATTCAACACTTAGTATTACACTTTTAATGTTACAATACAGTATTCGATATGTGTAGATATATGTGTATGTGTCAATCAAGATTGGATGGAATTACTTGTGTATGATTACACTTTAAATTCTTAACCAAGTATGCAACACACAAATAATTTTCAACTTTATCACTATGTATATGCTTGTGATAATTGAACACCATAATAATAACTTAAATCTATACTACCAAGATTATTGTGATTCAGTGTATGATTTACTAAGTTAATATTATGATTATTAGAATTAATCTAAGTCTTTTCAATTTTAGAAACAATTCCAGGACTAATTTCGTTAGTGTCGCGTTCGTATCTACATTCAAACGAGAGTGTCCAGTGTGTACACATTCGTGTTGCGTTCGAGAACGCGTTCGAATGATGTTTTTTAGAGAGTTCACATTCGTGTAGCGTTCGAGAACGCGTTCAGCCGGAATATTCCAGAGATTTTACGTTCGTGTGGCGTCCAAAAACGCATTCGAACGAAATATTCCAGAGGGTTTACGTTCGTGTTGCGTTTAGGATGCGTTCAAATGTTTTAAGTCAGAGGGCTTGCATTCAATTTGTGTTTGGATATGCATTCAAACGTTTTTTGGCAGAAGGCTTGCGTTCGAGTTGCGTTTGAAGACGTGTTCGAACGTTCTTACGAAAATTCAGTTTTTTGCATTTGCATTCGTCGGACGTTCGAACGCCCTTACATATTTTTCATGCACATACTATATTTTCCAGAAATATTTCTTATCTAAGCATGCGAATTACTATCTAACAACACTAATCTAATAAGTTCTTAAGATTGTTGGTGGATTTGTGTCATTAAACAGAAACTAACATGCAACCAAACAGATCAAAACCAGAAAATCCAACCAAACTATGCAAAACCCTAAAACTTGAAATATAAAGAAAACCTGGAAAAATTAAAAATGGATCCAAGTCGAGATCTCTCTGTCCTTAAGAACTTATTAGCCTCCGTCACAGTGCTCTACGGATGCAATGTGGCTAACGTTCTCCCATGATTCCTTGGATACTTCTTGTTCAAGGGGGCACTCCTTAACAAGTGTTTGAACTTGGAATATGGTGGAACTCTATCTAACAAAACAATGAAAATGTGACTCACAAAATTCGGACTTGATTTCAGATGATAAGAGTGAACATGGAGGCCTCCTTATAAAGGCATGGAATGGTGCCTTAAGGGCACCCTTTGGGTTGGGGTGCAACCTTCCAAAGGGTTATACCCCTCCCATGCATCCCTTGGAGCCTAGAAGCATGTTACACTTATTGGAGGACATGTCCCTATAGGGTACCATCCAAGGGACATGTCCCTCATCCATCTAAACCAACAATATTTGAAGAATTTACAACAAGACGTACTCTCATGATTCGAACCCAAAACCTGAAGATCAAATCATGAACTCTATACCACCTTACATTCTCGAATATTCGATATTTTATTTAATTTTCAAATAATTATAGCAGAAAAGCTTAATCATTAATTTTGTTTGTAAGATGATTGTTTCCTTTAGGTTGATTGGTTTTAATTTTATTTGAAGTCTGAAATATCAAATCATTTATTTGTAATTTTTTGTTTTATAATTTTATTTTATAATGACAATACAAAATTATGATTTTCTTTTATCATCATCTCCCTGAAGGAGATTAATTAAATATTTTATGATAAAAGATGAATTTGTTCCTTAATCACAATTTGAAGAAAATCATAACCAGAATGATTTATATAGATTTATGACTCGCCATGAGTAATTATTTTTTATTAAAATAGCGTAATATGTTTTATAAATTCTCAACTTGAAGGAAAAAATTAAATTTTCCCATCAGGAGGGGAATGAAAGTTATAATTTTTCAACTTGATTGATTACATAATTTTATGATAAAAGTATGTATGACCTCATCTCATCTCAATTTTTATGTAAATTAATTGGAACCCGAAGTTGTAATGATTATTGTACAATACATTATTGATCAATCATGAGATAAATTTTTATTTATTTTTTTGGAAACGTTGGAAACCCCGCCGCCAAACCACCCAACCCGGGATAAAGTGGAGCAGGTAAAACCCTCAACTATCCTAGACTCTTACAAGAAACACACCACCTGGATTCGAACCTATGACCTGAAAGCCGAATCACCTTACACCACTAAACCACACCCCTTGGGGACATACAATCATGAGATAAACTTATCGATATTGAGAAAGTGACAAAAATCACTTACAAATAATACCTTGCTATAAGTTGATGTTATTGAAAGATATTAGTTCCGTTTTTATTGGCAATATCCGTAATAAAATAAGTTCAATTTAATTATAATGAGTCTTGAAGATCTCAGAGCAATTGGACTGGTATTTGGCAGACTGTGCATGAAGATATCAAATATGCGTTAGTGTTGTGTTCGTGTTTGTGTTCGAACGAGTAGCGTTCATATTTGGATTCGAACGAAACTTGGCAGTAGATTCCCGTGCATAGTGCGTTCATCTCCCGTGCGAATGAAACCTTCTAGTATGTTTCCATTTGAGGTGTGTACAAGTTTGCGTTCGAACGAGTTTGCGGAAAAATAGAAAAACCTTATCACAATTTAAAGAAAATCATAACTAGAATGATTTATATAGATTTACGACTAGTCATGAATAATTATTTTTTATTAAAATCTCGTAATATGTTTTATAAATTCTCAACTTGATGGAAAAAATGAAATTTTCCCATCAGAAGGTGAATGAAAGTTATAAATTCTCAACTTGATTGATTACATAATTTTATGATAAAAGTATGTATGGCCCTATCTTATCTCAATTTTTATGTAAATCAATTGGAACCTAAAGTTCTAAGTATTATTGTACAATACATTATTGATCAATTATGAGATAAACTTATTTATTTTTTTTGAAACGTTGGAAACCCCGCCGTTAAATCACCCAACTCGGGCTAAAGTGGAGCAAGTAAAACCCCTAACTATCCCAAACTCTTACAAGAAACACACCACCTGGATTCGAACCCATGACCTGAAAGCCAGATCACCATACACCACCAAACCACACTACTTGGGGACATAAAATCATGAGATAAACTTATCGATATTGAGTGTAGGAAACAAATTTCCTTAGCGCAGCGGAAGTTGCTAATGTGGGCACCGACTCCGGTATGGACCTTTAAAATTTCTTTGCCTTCTCCCTTTGTTGTAGCCGAAATCCTCCAACTCTTGGAGAATGAATTTTGCTCATTTGATGTAGATGAGTTTCCTTTGATTTCCAACACTTGGATCAACCACTTGATCTTCCGAACTATGACTCGAAACCAACAAACCGATGTGTGGGCTTCACTCACAAAGATGAACTCTAAAATTTTTAGAGAAGTATAAAATCAAACTCTAAACAATTTAGAGAATGAAGATGTCACAAATGTGTTTGGCTTTTTGAATTTTCTTTCAAACACTCTCACAACAATTGTGAATGCTTGAACTCTCTCTCTTTTTTCTCTAATTTGCACTTGTGTGAATGAATGGAAATTGTAACTCTTGCAAGTGAGGAGAGATGGTAGAGATTATATTCTCTTACACAAGCCAACTAACTTTGTGATTAAGCATCTAATGCTTTCTTGCAATGTCAAACACATTAATGTGAATGTCATACCAAAGCATAAGAAATATTAAGTTAAAGACAAAGACTTTGTCATTAAGCATCTAATGCTTTCTTGCAATGGCAAACACATTAATGTGAAGGCCATACCAAAACATAAGAATTGTTTAGCTAATGAAAAAATCATAAGGTGTATACATGCCACCTAATAGACATAATAAGTTAGAGAGCATGGTAAGCCATATAGCTTTGTCTCCATGGTAAATAAAAAATCATTATCTTAATAATGATTTAATTACCTTCAATTATATTGCAGTAATTATCTCATAATTATTACTAACATGGTTATCTCATAATCATGATTTGATTATCTCACAATCAAAGAATTCTGGAAAATATTAAGTTAAACTAATTTAATATAGTTTTCATTTGTGATAAAAAATATTATTAATCTCATTAATAATATATAAATATAATGTGAGCATATTATTAGACAGTCTAATTATATTAGGTTTACTACAGTTAATCAAGCTAGAACTGAGACCAAATGGACCTACGATTCCGAGCTCCAATAATTCCGAAATATTAATAAAACTCTTTAATTAAATATTACGAATTATCAACTTCGCATTATTCAACTTAAAACTCGAAGTTGAACTCTCGTTATCGTAGATGGAAAATAAGCCGAACAACTTCGGTGTCCATCGATATAGTCATTACATATGGATATAGCCCTTCACAAATATCTCATAAATAGAGCCGGGTCATAAGTCCGTTAAACCCCTCTAAATATTTTGTCTCTTAAGAACTATTGATTCTATAATGAACAATTAATTCATAACAACTATGAATATAAAACTTTCTATTCGTAATAGAAAAGTTGAGCGCTCAAATTCTTCAAGTCCCGAATCAATTCTTAAAAGAGATATTCTTTTGCTTCTTGTAAGAATGAGTGAATTCCATATCTATGTAAAACGTTCTCAGCTACACACCAAACCATATCCCCAAAATACGTAGTTATTGGCAAGGAATGCAACACCAACCTCACCATAGTAAATCAAAGGACATAGC
Source organism: Zanthoxylum bungeanum (assembly GCA_019454045.1). Taxonomy (NCBI): domain Eukaryota; kingdom Viridiplantae; phylum Streptophyta; class Magnoliopsida; order Sapindales; family Rutaceae; genus Zanthoxylum; species Zanthoxylum bungeanum. The sequence continues at coordinate 280,938 of SKCR01027382.1, read as the reverse complement.
CCGCCATGCAGGAGTTCGTAGTACACTCAGGATTAAGATTGAATCCATATATAACCATCTAGTAGATAAAATGAATTTTTTTGGTTAACGGATATTTAAAGAAATTTTTATTTATCTGAGTCCAGTCCTATATGATCTCATCATACAAGGTGCCTCTATTCCCATGTCACTACATGAACGACCCCAGATCAAGGTCGTCATACAAGTATAGAATGGACCGCAGCTATAGATATCCCATAAACAAAGTACCCTATTTACTTGCTCTCTATGGACTATTTAGATTACTAACTTCAGACTTAAATCCTCCCGTGTATCAAACATACACTAAGTCTGAAGGTACAAAAGTAATCAAAGTAAACAAGACAATTGGACAATATGCGACATAAATCAAACAACTTTGATAAAAGAATAATGTGTTTATTATTACAAAAATCAATTCGGTTTACAGTACATGAAGCTCTAGGGCATATATCCCAACATTGAGAAAGTGACAAAAATCACTTACAGATAATACCTTGCTATAAGTTGATATTATTGAAAGATGTTAGTTGTATTTTTATTGGCAATGTCTGTAATAAAATAAGTTCAATTGAGTTATAATGGGTCTTGAAGATCTCAGAGCAATTGGAATAATATTTGGTAGACTGTGCATGAAGATATCAGATATACGTTAGTGTTGTGTTCGTGTTTGTATTCGAACGAGTAGCGTTCGTGTTTGGATTCGAACAAAACTTGGCAGTAGGTTCCAGTGCAAAGTGCGTTCATCTCCCATGTGAATGAAACCTTCTAGTGTGTTTGCATTCGAGGTGCGTTCAAGTTTGTGTTGGTGTGATATTTTTATATCGTACCGCAAGTGTACGGTGTCAAGTTTTAGTATAAATGAGTTTAGAGTGTCGAACCCACAGGGATTGCGTTAACTCGCACTAAGTACTACAATTGATAATCCTAACTTTATTTAGACAACAAATAATAAAGATTTTTAATAGATAAATATACAAATAATAAAATAGGAGGAACTAATACGATAGAGACTCTGGATCCTGATTTCACCTAACTGTCACCTATGTATTTGTTATGCCAATTACCATTGTTCGGTTATATTATTTATAAGTCAAGATCCTAAAATATTCACTCCCTCTCTCGAGTGCCGAGTGAAAATATTATCAACTATAGACTTCGATATCTCTATAAAAATCCAATAGTTAACAACTCATTACGATTTGTGATTCTATGTTAACGACTTCAAAGGACTACAGATTCTCTCGAACTCTATAAAATCCTAGGCTATATTCTCTAGATCTATTCAAAATCCCCTCTCTCGAGTGATAGATTCTAAACATTCATCATCTCAAATTGTGGCCAACAATCAAGAAGCATTAAACTCAAAAGAATATAAATAAATTAATAAAACTTCATAATAAAATTGATAAACGAAATACAAGGTTCAAGCATCAATTACAATCGTTCTCCAGAATTAAGGAGTAAATTCATGACAAAAGATAAAACAATAAATAATCAAGCCACGAATCTAATGGAAATCATTAGAGTTTTAAGAAAGAAATAAGAAGATAAAACCCGAATTGAATCTCTTCCTCTCCAGATATTAAAGCCTTTGTCTCCTCTTGTCGCTCTTCAATCCTCTCCTTGGATCTCTAAAAATATGTGTTTCTGTGTTTTGTGCTCTGTATTAGCCTCCCCTTGAGTGTTGGATGTAATGTTATATTTATAGTTGAGGCTGGGAGTCTTTAGGATTTCAGAAAACCCTAAAATTTGAGTCCTGGAACGCGTGAAACTTCCATGCGCAGCGCCGCGACGCTAAACTGTCTGGACTTTGTATGTAAAAGGGGCGCCGCGGCGCTGGATCTCTTCATTGGCGCCTCGGCAATTTGTATGAGAAGCTTGAGGCGCCGCGGCGCCTAAGCTCCTGGATTTTGTATGGGGAGCTGGCGCCGCGGCGCTAGTTGAAAATGGTGAAGAGGCGCTTTGGTGCCTGCGTGTGACTTGAGCTTCGTCCGGCGCTTCAGTAAGTTTCCAAAACACGTGCAATTATCCCCAGATCCATGTATTAATGCTCCTACAAATATAACATAAAATAAACGATAAATGATATTAAATATCTCGAATTATAACAAAACAATAAGCTAAAGATATCGGAATAAGTGAGTATAAACCACACTTATCAAATACCCCCAAACTTAAGGTTTTGCTAGTCCCGAGCAAAATATAAAAATAAAAACTAAATTCAAATTAACAAATGAAAATTACTAAATTAACTAAGCCACTTTCGTAGGGATCACGATTGCATTTAGCATATGCAACAAGCCTTTGAACCCCTAGGCGGCCCTAGTGGACGAGTTATAGTCTCGTGTGGGCTTACAGCGACGACACCCACAAACGTCATTCACACACAATCATGCAAAAAATATAAAAATAACAAAACATAATCTCGATAGTTACGCTTAAATATATCCTCAAAGAAAGGTTATAAATGATATCAAAGAATCTTCAAAGTACACAATTGCAACTCGAATCCAAATTCTCGAATAAATTATCTAAGCTAGACTCACGGTGTGTGTGTGTAAAGGTTCATTCACAGCTCGACTCATGAGTAAGCCAACTTAATGATTTCGTTTAGAAATTAGAATCGATGGGTCAAACAACCTAGATATCTCAATTATACTCTGTAATTGCCTTATTTTGTGTTCGGTATGGTATGGTTTTTCTTTTATTTTCTTGTCTCTTTTTTCTTTTCTCATTTTTGCACTTTTTTTTTTCAACTCACCTACCCTTTAAGGTAGAATTTCTCCTCATGGTGGTCCTAATACTCGCCCATGGGTAGCTTCACGCTTATCGGTTATAGGTGGTTTATTTTCTTTCTTTAGAGACATTTTTCTTTTTAGCTATACCATACTTCATAACACTAGCAAATCAAGATAGATATCTAAGCAAACGGTCATTCATCGACATGCAATTTCTTCAACTAGTCACCTTGTCAACTACTTAAGTTTTACTGTTAAAAACCTGTTTTTAAGTGCTTACGAGTCTAACATAGATCAGTTATTCAAGGCATCAGATAAAAGTAAATTAGGCACTTATCGTTTATAAAATTTCACTCAAAAACAAACAATATCATCACAGGATTTATGCTTTACTATCAAAGACTAAAACAATTTTTTTTTTTCAATAAATTTAAACAAATAAATAGCAAGCAAACAACATGCACACACCCCCAAACTTAAAATTTGCATTGTCCTCAATGTAAGATAAATATCAAGAGCAAAGTGAGGAACAACACTACCGTGCATGGAGTTGATCAGACTCTTGCTGGTTGGAATTTGGTTGCGCGGGCGTTGTGTGTCTCGTGTTACCTGCATAAATAACATGCAAATAAATAAATAGCACACAATAAAATAAAAATAAAAATAAAAAGTAAAGAAAATAATAATAAAAGAAATGCAAGGGTTGCCTCCCTGCTAGCGCTAAGTTTAAGGTCTTCAGCCAGACGCAACCACCCAAATGGTTATGGTGGCTTAAAAGTAGTGAACCGGGTAATCTCATATGTTTTCTTCTTTGGTATCCACCGGTTCTTATGACATGAAAAAGATAGCTTGGCAGGCTGTGGTGATTTATCCATAGATGGTCCCCCAGGATATGTAGATTTCCTCTCAATTGGAAATTCTGGACTGCACATTCGGCAAAATTGGCTCGGTTTTCTTTTTAATCTTCCAGGAATTATCTCTAAGTGGGAGCTGGCCTTTCTTTTCCTCTTTTTACGGCCCTTTGGGAGTGGTTTCGAGTTTAGCTGCAGAGAATTTTCCTTTATACATGGTTGCATTATGCTCATAGGCTGTTGAAATACTGATTCACCCTGTCTGGTTTCAACTCTCTTTTCTACTGTATCTATCATGTGACAGTCTGCATCACCTTGAGAACTCGGCATGGCTCTGAAAACACTGAAGGTGATTTCTTCATATTGACCTCTCATTATCAATTCACCTTTGTTCTCTTCTTCTGTTACTGTTTCCTCCTGAAATACCATTTCATTTTCTTTACTGCCTAAGTCTGAGAGGTGTCTTTAAACTCTTTTCCGCTCCTACAGGTTATAATTTGACTTTGCTCATTGGGGTTGACTTCAGTATCACTCGGAAAATCCCATGTCTGTTGATTGGCCATGGAAGAAGCAAGCAACTCAATTTTTGCTTCTAAAGATTTCATATTTGCCTCTATATTGCCCATTCGTGTTTCGATATTATCCAGCATTGACTCATTCTTCTCAAACCTCTCTGAAGCTGTAGCTACAAACGTGATCATGAGGTCTTCTAAGGAAGGTTTCTGCTCAACTTTTGGATAATTGAAGCCATGAGGAGGTTGCAAAATGTTCTCCATATCAGCATATGAAAAATTCGGATGATAATAATTAAGCATATGACTGCCTCTACAGTTGTTGAAGTTCCAATTGTTCACATACTGTACTTGTTCAAATCCTGCTCCTCTGTTGGATAAAAACATTCCATTAGCAGAAACAGCTTCAATAGACGGTTGACTCATTTGATTTATCAATACTGCTAGATGAGTCGTGAAGGACGATACTTCAGCTATCAGTGCACTAACAGGATCTGCCATTGGTTCTTTTCAAACTCACCTCGTAAGAAAAAAAATATAAAACAGCAAAATAAAAATAAAAAAATAAAAATAAAACTTAAGACAAAAATAAAGGAAATAAAGAAAATAAAAATAAAAATAAAAAAAAAATTCTAAATTAAAGCTAAGATTACTTGGTAGTAGTATTAATGTGAATTAACAAACAATCCCCGGCAACAGCGCCAAAAACTTGGTGTGATATTTTTATATCGTACCGCAAGTGTACGGTGTCAAGTTTTAGTATAAATGAGTTTAGAGTGTCGAACCCACAGGGATTGCGTTAACTCGCATTAAGTACTACAATTGATAATCATAACTTTATTTAGACAACAAATAATAAAGATTTTTAATAGATAAATATACAAATAATAAAATAGGAGGAACTAATACGATAGAGACTCTGGATCCTGATTTCACCTAACTGTCACCTATGTATTTGTTATGCCAATTACCATTGTTCGGTTATATTATTTATAAGTCAAGATCCTAAAATATTCACTCCCTCTCTCGAGTGCCGAGTGAAAATATTATCAACTATAGACTTCGATATCTCTATAAAAATCCAATAGTTAACAACTCATTACGATTTGTGATTCTATGTTAACGACTTCAAAGGACTACAGATTCTCTCGAACTCTATAAAATCCTAGGCTATATTCTCTAGATCTATTCAAAATCCCCTCTCTCGAGTGATAGATTCTAAACATTCATCATCTCAAATTGTGGCCAACAATCAAGAAGCATTAAACTCAAAAGAATATAAATAAATTAATAAAACTTCATAACAAAATTGATAAACGAAATACAAGGTTCAAGCATCAATTACAATCGTTCTCCAGAATTAAGGAGTAAATTCATGACAAAAGATAAAACAATAAATAATCAAGCCACGAATCTAATGGAAATCATTAGAGTTTTAAGAAAGAAATAAGAAGATAAAACCCGAATTGAATCTCTTCCTCTCCGGATATTAAAGCCTTTGTCTCCTCTTGTCGCTCTTCAATCCTCTCCTTGGATCTCTAAAAATATGTGTTTCTGTGTTTTGTGCTCTGTATTAGCCTCCCCTTGAGTGTTGGATGTAATGTTATATTTATAGTTGAGGCTGGGAGTCTTTAGGATTTCAGATACCCTAAAATTTGAGTCCTGGAACGCGTGAAACTTCCCTGCGCAGCGCCGCGGCGCTAAACTGTCTGGACTTTGTATGTAATAGGGGCGCCGCGGCGCTGGATCTCTTCATTGGCGCCTCGGCAATTTGTATGAGAAGCTTGAGGCGCCGCGGCGCCTAAGCTCCTGGATTTTGTATGGGGAGCTGGCGCCGCGGTGCTAGTTGAAAATGGTGAAGAGGCGCTTTGGTGCCTGCGTGTGACTTGAGCTTCGTCCGGCGCTTCCATAAGTTTCCAAAACACGTGCAATTATCCCCAGATCCATGTATTAATGCTCCTACAAATATAACATAAAATAAACGATAAATGATATTAAATATCTCGAATTATAACAAAACAATAAGCTAAAGATATCGGAATAAGTGAGTATAAACCACACTTATCAGTGTTCAAACGAGTTTGCGGAAAAATGAGTGTTTGAATGAAATTAGGGGACTGGGTTATTTTGGACGCGTTTTTGAGCCAGCTTTGCACAAGAAAAAGCCTATCTTTACTTTACCTATATAAACAAACACAGAGCCACCTTTTCAGTGGTTGAAAACACATTATTTAGAGACACGTTGTTTTTTTTTTAAATCTGCTTAACAAATCACCTTGAGGAATTCATTTTCTCCATGTCTTTTTTTCTTTTGGTGAGTTTAGCTTTGGAGCTTTGTTTGACCATTAACACAGAAACACAACTCTAACCCAATTTCCTAAGCCTTCATAGTTCTTTAGGAGGAAGATTGGTAGTCGGATTCCCGGCCTTGCGAGTTCGCAGGGTTGATCCGCTCAGATCTTTTAGAGTTTCTGAAGAAAATCGCTTGGTGCGAGCCCAATAAGTTCTTTGAGTTATTACAGTCTAGAGGTATTAGAGTCAGCGGAGTTGTTGCCATAAGTCATTTACCATCACCGTAAGTTTTTTCGTTATAGTGGATTTTGTCTGATAGCCTAGATACCTGGAGTGATTTTTTTTACTCGCACGAGTTTTCCATTTCGTCAATAAAATCATTGTGTTGATTATTTATTGCTTTGATATATTTGCTTTATTTTATAACTACAAAGACTTAAGGGTGCATGTTCTTAATCCAACGAAATCATAATTAGAGTTTGTCTTAAATTATTGTGCATTATTCCGCATACGGTCAGACCCTTAGGTAAATTTCGAATTTTCAAAGGACAATAGTGATACATAAATCCGTAAACGCTTGAAGCGTGACAAATTAAATATGAAATAATGCAATTCCCGGGATGACATAAATTAAAATTGTGAAATAACTTGGTACTCTTGAAGAGAGCATTTCTGCAACATGTACTAGAGCATTTGAGCAGTATAAAATATTTGAATAGATTGCCCTTGGAGAGGCATATATACAAATAAATAAAACAATTTCATTTACTCTTGAAGAGGTACACAATGAGGAAGATTGAGATTTTAAAAGTCCAATAAAAGACATACTCATGATAAAAAGATCTGAATGCCTTAGTAGAGGCTAATATGTTATAAATAATTAGAGATCTTATTGGGTACGTATATTAAAATTGATAAAAAATATATGATCAATATTTTGTTGATACTAGATAAATTTTAAAATTGACATAGATCATTGTCAATATTATATTTGTATTCAGGATCTCGAATCACAAAAATGTGATAGAATATCAAAATGTATGATTGACCAAAATTTCATAAGATAATTGGACCAATAATCTATATATATGAAGACATTGAAATTTATAAAAAAAACATTAAAGCATTTTGGACCCGTAGTCCATACGCCTTAAGGTGTAAAATTTATCAATTAATATAAATTTGGATGTTAGGCACTTGAAGATACCAAATTTAAAATGATTCAAAGTATAACATTTGTATATATTCGCGAATGATAAAATGCATGAAGTACTAAATTAAAAACTTACAATTTATATGTTCTTGATAAGATATAAATCTTGGCAAATAATATATAAATGCTTTAATGAAAAATTATCTTAGGTAGGATTTGGAAAATCCATTTTGTCAAGTAGATATATTTTAACATAAAATTTGAATATGATTTTTTTTTTTTTTTGAAAAATATTGAAGATTGAAGAGTTTATAAGTTCATGGAAGAAATTCAAGTTTAAAATTCTTGAAGTGAAAAATTTATCAATTTACAAATTAAAATTTATTAAGCAAAATGATATACATTAATAAATATTATTGAACCTGCAGTATTTCATACATAAAAATTGTTATGAAGAATTTTTTCTTTTAAAACTTTATGGGCACTGAAGTGTCATATTTTATTATGAAATATCTTGTGCCAAATTACAAATTATATGAAATTTACATTATTGCAAATAAAGTATTGCTCACCGATGAACACTAAAAATTACACATTTATTAAAAGAAAAAATAATAATTTTACACTTATAGTTTCATTAATCCCCTTAATTAAGCACATTTGTTAAATAATAATTATATTTATGTTTATTGTGATTTTTATATTTTATATAGGTGAAATAATACTTTGGATGCATATATATATAAAAATGGACTTGATAATTGGATTTTGGAGGGCATAAATTTAATAGGGCGTTTTAACAGTGTACAACTTCGGAAATTCAAATCCTGTGCAATGTTCGTATTTTGGCCATTACTTCTTACTCCAATATCGGATGGAAGTGATTCCAATTTCAGATGAAAGAAGACTCAAAGATCTACAACTTTAATGTTCATAAGAGTTTCTAATTCTGAAGTTTTCAAGACCGAAATTGACAAAGATCCAAAGTGTGTTATTTGAATTATTTAAGTCAAATTAAAAAAAAAAGTAAAGGAAATGCCTTTCGGTGGATTGACACATTCCTTTGAAATAAACACAACATGAAAAGCCACTTTTGGTTTGTCATGTTGTGAAAATTGCATGTAACTTTCAAGTTGCATGCAATTTTGAGTGGAAGGGGATGCTCAACATCCTCTATCTCATCACCTATTTCCTAAGCTTCCTCCATAGAATTCTCTCTGAGGTTTTGTGAAGGGATCCAGCTCTTGTGTGTTTTATTTTTCTTGTAATTTCTTTTTCTTTTAGTAATAAAATTATGTGTGTTTTTATTCAAATTATGAGTAGCTAATTCTTTTTGCTGGGGAAATAGAGTGAAGCTTTTAAAATGAAAATATAGATTAATTTCACTTATATTATAATATATAAATTGTAATCTAATGATTGATACTCAATTTAAATCTGGATTAATTATTGGCAAACTTTGATACCGCCTATATGGCTTGTTTTATTTATTTGGTATAATTAAGTACCTAACTTGACTTGTTATAGATAAAAGTTATCACCACCTTTATGGATGGTTTTATATGTTTTGGCATAATTAATTCCTGAAATAAATTATTTGGGTAATAATGACAATTTATATATTATAACAAGTGATATTTCTATATTTAAAATATTAAAAGTGGATCCTCTAACCCCAGTATTTTATTTTATTTTATTTTTGTATTCCAATTTAAAATTCTCAAATCACTTCAAAAAAATCCAGTCTTTAATTTTCACTCAAATTGTTATTTTATCCTATTAAATATATTCCATGTGGATCGACCTCGGTCTTACCGGGTTATTTTATTACTTCGACACTCTTATACTTGGGAGTAAAAGAATCACTTTTTGAGCGTTTCAAGTTTTGGCGCCGTTGTCGAGGATTAAATTTAGTAGATATAATAATTTTTGTATATATATATATTTGTTTATTTCTTTTCTTTATTTTTTTTATTTTTATTTTTTGTACTTTTGTATTTTTTGCATCTCATTTTCTTTTATCTTTGCATTTGTGTAGATCCAAAATATCCTGATTGATCCTAAATGAATCATGAACCCAGAAATCCCACATATAGACAGACCCTATTTTTAATTCTTCAAGGTTACAGGAGACAAAAAATTTAATTAAAATGGAGCTTGCATTTTGCCAAAGAATTTCTTGAACCATCCTCATCCAGAGATTTTTCCATATTTTTTTGTGAGAACTTAATTCGAGAGATTGAGACAGCTGAACGAGAAATTCAATTAAGAAGAATCAGATGACGTTTTTAGATCTAAATCACTACATTTGTATTTTATTTATTTTTTAGTTATTTATTTTTTTCACTTGTTTATTATTTTCTTTTTGTAAGTATTGTATTTTCATTTTTAAATTTTAGTATATAGTCTGCATTTAGGTTGTATGAAACATTGGTCTCGATCATCTTGTGAAAGATTAAATAGAGAGTCCTCATCACATTTATTGTCTGTCAAAATGGCCGAGAACCAAAATGAAAATCCACATGTCCGAGTTGAAAACCCAGTTGATCAGGAAGGAAACGAGTCTCAGTATGGCGATCTTAATCATCCTAGGACAGTTAGACAATTCATGAATCCCGCTAGGACAAGATCACCATCTTGCATTGTTTTTCCCCTCATATGCAGCACATTTCAATTTTAAGCCAGGTGTCATCCAACTTTTACCCACATTTCACGGTCTAGAATCAGAAAATCCTTATCAGCACTTAAGGTAATTTGAAGAGGTATGTAACACATGCACAGACCAAAATTGCAGCATGAATATAATTCGATTCAAGTTTTTTCCATTTTCTTTAAAGGATAAAGCTAAAATTTGGATGCAGAACCTTAGGTCAGGATCCATCTGAACATGAGATGATTTACAAGAACAGTTTATAAAATAATTATTTCCCCCTCATATGACAACCTCCTTTTGTGAGGGTTTTTAGGGGCAGAATCCGGTAACGCAGCGGAAACACGGGAAAATCAAATTTTCCGATTTCAAAATTTTTTCTCGGATTAATTAAATAAACATATTTATTTAATTACCCAATAATAAAATTATGAAATCAAATTCTATAAATCAAATTTATGTGAATTTACCGAATTGCCCTTACACTTGGCATTTTGTTCATTTTAGTATGAAATTGTTCAAATCAATTTTGGATGATTCTAAATCATTTCTAAGATTAATTTAACATGTCTCAAATGTCAAAACACCAAAAGCAACAAAAATCCCAATTTTTGCTTCCTTGATTCTAAATCATGTGCATTTTTCACTTTCATTATTCAAAACACATCAAGGCAAAATCCAATCAACCCAATATTTTACATGCATCATATACACATCCAAATACACCATATAAATGAAAATCCCCAAATTTGGAAGTGGTCTTAAACCCTAATTTTTCAATTTCTTCAAATTGGACAAATTAGACCAAATTGGTTAAATCCAATACTTCAATCATGTTTCTTCCATCCAAATCAAGTCTCAACATAATGAAATAACTATAGATCAAATCTAGGTCATTTAAGAGTGGGTCAACAACTCTAGATTAGCAACCATAAAAGGATGCTTATTACTACACTAGTAACAATCTTCCAACATCATACATGCATTACACCTTCATCAAACTTTCATCCATCAAAAGTACAAAGAATAAAGAATGGAAAAACTTAAGAACATCACAAGATGTTGCCAAGAACAAGAGGAACAATTTTCTCTCTAATAGCAAGTTGGAAATACCTACATAAATCCAAGCTTTCTTTGATTTTTCATTTTCTTTCTCTCTAGCTTCTTTTCTTTCTTTTAATGGAGTTTGATAAAGTGTATTAGGTTATACAAACCCTAAATGAAACAAAACAATATATACTTGCTACCAAAATCACCTTGGCCGAATTTGGCTATAGCAAAAACAAGATATATTAATTTCAATTTCATTTGAATTTGATTAAGCCAAGTTGATAAAATGATCATTACACTTTAATGATAATTTTCAACAAGTCAACAATGGCAACTAAGTCATTAAAACAAATATCTAAACCTTAAGATATTTATATTTTAATTAATTTAATCATTTAACAATTAAATAATTAATTAATTAATTAATTAAATACAAATATATTAAATATATGTATTATATTTACATTAAATATTAAATATATATATACATTTATGATATTAGTCAAATATCTCAATTTGACTATTAATTAATGTGTATTTAAATTAATCAAGTATTAAATGTAAATACACAAAAATTAAGGAAATGACTATCGGGTCCTTAAACATGTATTTTGCGTTTAACCTTTAAACGACTTTATAAATAATCAATATTATTTATAAATGTTGCTCTAGTGTTCTACGAGTATATTTCATTATTGAGACTCTCTAGATTCAGACATATCCGTCACGAAATCCAATTTCGTGTCCATAATTTATCCACCCGTAAATTATGACGATCACAGATAAACTCGCTGAATCATACAGGTCGAGGTCATGGAAAATATATAATTCCTCCATCACAGGTATCCAGATATATCCCAGAGATATATATGTAAACGTCAAATCTCTATGGGGATTATCCAGTCGACTATTCTATTAGCAATCTCAAAAAGAATGTTTAGAACTGGCTTCTAAACTGTACCACGGGCCCATGGTTTTATCTGATTGCTAATCATAAGGACTACATATGCTCTGTTACACAGAAATGACGGATCCTATCTTGATACGCACAGGACACCCTGAGGATCTATGTACACCCAACGAACATTGGAGGTCTGATCTTAATAGATCGGTGACGTGACTGCCATCTAAGTGTAGAAGATGTCTCATGTGCCCATAGTGGCATCTCAAGTCTAAGAATCACAAGTGCTACTCAACACGACAAGATTCTTATTGACGTTGGTGTACCATCCATTAAGAATCTTCGGTGAGTCGTTCAATGTTTATCCATTATAAACACCTATACGTCTATACTAGTCTCCAAGACTTATGGTTCATTGAGAAACCATTGGAATCATATATTCCAGTATACGACATGTACCGGTCTTAACAGGTTTACTATACTGAACAAGTAGTGTAAACCTTGACCAGGAACTGTCTGAGAATGACAACGTCATGATACAACTCAATGTCAGTTGCGACGCTTTTGCAACTGTACCATGACTAGTCATTCTAAGGTTATTACGTCTTTACCATATTAAAAGATACATTATATTATTGAAACTGCATATATTGTTCAAAATAATAATGTTTTACAGAAGTATTCATAAAGAAATACAACCGGGAATTGGCACTGTGAGCACCAACCCCAACACCTTTAAGAGGAGAATCACAACTTTCACATAAGTGTCGGAAGAAACACTTTACCAATGTTGGGAGATGTTTAAAGAGATGTTGAATGTTTGTCCATCACAGATTTGAAACATGGAGGCTGGTTGCCTATTTCTACGAGGGGTTAACAGCCCAAGGTAGACAAGTAGTGGAAATGATGTGTAATGGTGAGTTTAGAGATAAAAATCCCAAAGATGCACTAGATTACCTAGAACACATAGTAGAGAATGCACAACAATGAGACACAGTTGGCACTTATGAGTCTACTATAAAACCACAACCATATAGTGGAGGTATGTTTAACCTTAGGGAAGGTCATGACCTTTCTGCTAAGTATGCATCTCTAGCTAAAAAAGTTGAGGTATTAAAAATGAGGAAAAGTGATCATATGAAGTCAATTCAAGAAGTCACATGTCAAATATGTAATTCAAATGAACATGTCACACAAGTTTGTCCAACCTTGCCAGCCCTGCAAGAATGTCTTCATGACTAAGTGAGTTCCATAAACACTTTCAATAGACCAAATCCAAACCCATACTCCCAAACCTACAATTATGGTCGGAGAAACCATCCAAACTTTAATTGGAGGAATGATAACCAAGCACAACCATGGCAACAACCTCCCCAGGTACACCAGAATTTCTGAAATTCCCAGAATTATACACCATATGTCCCACCGCCTAGGAAAACCCTTGAGGATACCTTGCATGCATTCATTGAGAAACAATAAGCCATCAATAACCTAAATATGCAAACATTGATTGATCTGAAAGATACTTCTCCAAAATCACATCTGTTTTAACCATTAGTGAGAAATGAAAGTTTCATGCACAACCGCAGCCAAACCCCAAGAGTCATCAAAACCCTCACAATGGTAGTTCTGAAAGTCAACATATAGACCATGTCAAATCTGTTATTACTCTTCGCAGTGGTAAGATCATCCATAAACCTATTCTTGAACCTTGTGAAGCTGAAAATAAATCAGATTGAGATGGTAAGTAAGAGATTGATGAACCATTACCCGTCGTTGATGATAATAATTTCTCTCATGCACCTTCATTTCCACATGCATTAAAAACAAAGAAATTGAACCATTCCCAAGAGATATATGAAATATTCAAACAAGTAAAGGTCAATATTCCTTTGTTAGATGCCATCCAACAAATACCATCTTATGCCAAATTTCTAAAAGACTTGTGCACTGTTAAAAGGAAACATCAGGTAAGAAAGAAAGTTTTTCTAGCTGAACAGGTAAGTTCTATTCTCTCAACCAATAATGCACTAAAATACAAGGACCTTGGTTGTCCAACTATTTCTTGTATTATTGGAAATCAAAAAATTGAACATGATTTGCTTGATCTAGGAGCCATTGTTAATTTGCTTCCATTTTCGGTTTACCAACAACTTAATATTGCTGAGTTAAAACTAACTTCAACTACTCTTTTACTTGCTGATAGATCATTCAAGGTACCAAAAGGAATTATGGAAGACGTGTTAATATAAGTCGATAAATTCATATATCCTGTGGATTTTATTTTCTTGGAAACACAACCTGTAGCTGACAGTTATAAGCCAATTCCTGTAATATTTGGTCGTCCATTTTTTCCAACAGTTAATGCTTTAATTAATTACAGGAATGGAATCATGAATTTTTCCTTTGGTAGTATGACATTGAAGCTTAATATTTTTAACATGTGCAAGCAACCATACGATGAGGACAATGAAGGCAAGAGCATGGAACTAATTGAACCAATTGTGGAAGAATATATTCAGAGAGTTTATCTGATCCTATGGAAATTTGTACATCTAATTTTCTTGAATCAGATACACAATTAGATTCGAATATTCCTAATGATGTTTTACTTGATTCTACACGGGTATTGGAAGATGATGGATAGAAGCAAAATTTTGAGGAACTATGAACAATGGAAGAAGAAAAATATGAGGAAGCACCCAATCTAGAATTGAAGACTTTGCTAGAAGGATTGAAGAATGCATTTCTTAGAGATGAACAAACTTACCCTGTGGAAATTTCTTCATTTCTCACAAATGATCAAGAAGGAAAAATATCTCCAGACTGGATCCATCTAGGCATGGAGGAAACTCTCGCAAAACTCCATAATCATTTTCTTTCTTTCCCTAAAAATGTTCTGATAAAAATTAACAAAGCACACACTGAAAGAATGAGGCTTCTTATGATCCATGGTATTCCTAGTGATATTCATTGGGTAATTGAAACAAGGGTTCGCTTGGTAGGAGAGTCATCTAAATTTTTCAATTCTTATATGCCTAGATTAGGGAAAAGCACATGTGCTAAGAAACGAAGAGCTAAACACTTAGGTATTTGTTATAAATGTGCACGCTGGATATGCAACACTCGTTGTCATTCTTTAGGAATGGTGTCTGACAATCGCGAAGATAAAATTCAATTCATTAGAGATAACTTGAGTAAGGAGTCTTTAGATGATATATCACTGACTCTTGAGACACATTCTAGTGGACATGTTCATCGAGTAATTCGCATTTTGCATACACAATTTCAAAAAGAAAGACAACAATACAGTCTCGGGAATCCGACTTTAAGAGACCTTGTTTCCCAATTTATAAGAAAATTGGATGGGAAGCATATCCCCGACCCATAGAGGGCATTCAAGCCGTTACTGGACGTAAAACTAGAGGAAAATGTGAGCCACAATCACAACTACCAGTACATATGGTTTGAATTTATTGCTTTGATTTCTTTTCCTGTAAATTACTATTTTAATTTACTTTAATTTACTGTTTTGATTTCCTTACTTTAATTTTAGCTGACAAAATCTAAACTTTTTGACTTTCACGATCCATTGACTGTTCATCTGATAATTATCATTTTATAGGTACTAGTGCTTTTATTACTCACCCCTTTGCAGGATCTATAAATTCAGCTCGTCATTTCTCTCTTCAACCCATCTAGATAATAGAGAGAACAAAAATGGAGACAACTTCAAGAAGATGAGTCACTAATATCTGTGTGTTTTGGGGAATTAGCTCTGAAACTAAACCAGAATTTGTTGAGGCTGCATGAGAATTGGGTAGAGTTATGGCAAAAAGAAACATGCACGTAGTATATGGCGGTGGCAATCTTGGACTGATGAGATGTGTTTCAAAGGCCGTACAACAAGGTGGCAGTCAAGTTTTGGGGATCATTCCAAAACCTTTGACAGAGGATAACCTCATTGGAAAATCAAATGAAGAAGAATACATTATCTCAGGTATGTCTGAAAGACTTACTGAAATGATCAATCATGCTGACGCTTTTATTACTTTACCAGGTGGGCTTGGCACGTTGGAAGAAATATTCACAGTTGCGTTATGGGCAAACTTGAACATTCACTAAAAACCCATTAGACTACTTAATGTTGATGGATTTTTCGATTTTCGTTTTGTATTTCTTGAGGATGCCAAAAGAAATAGGTTTATTTCAAAATCGGTAAAAGATATCTTCCTAACTCTAAAAAAAACTGATGATTTAATTGACCAACTTTTAACATATGAACCAAAAATCGACCCCATTCATTCCAAGTTGAACTGGTCTGGTAATGATTGTGGCAAGAAGCGTAGAGTGGACTTGAATCTTAATCTGTAATTTTTTTTCTTTTAAATAGTCGTAGATTTAATTGTCAATTTCATACTAACCATGTTATATCTTCTGAACTCTACTTCTTCTTTTTCAGACATTGAGGACAATGTCTCAAATTGGTTGGGGGAGGGAATAGTTGACTAGAAAGTTTTTATTTTTTTATGTTTTGTTGTGTTCTTAAAAAAAAAATGTTTTCTTTTATGCTGTTTTTGCTTTGTTGTTATTTTGTGTGGAAAAAAATAGTGTTTTGTGTCGATTTTATTTTGTGTGTTTTTTTTTTAAAAAAAACTGCTAGACACAAACTAACAATAAAGTTTTGACTAACCAAGTGGAATTGTTGTTCAGAGGTGGCTGTGTAAGGAGTTTTCGCTCCTGAGACGCAACTCAAAATAATTCGTAATAAATTATTTTTGTTCTTTTCTTTTTGAATCATTTAAATTTGTGAATTCTCCATAATATTGATAAAATTTGATCTTCATATGCTCATCTGACATGTATTATCAACATACACGGTAACATATAAACATGGGTTGTAAGTGAAAATTTTGTAATATTCAGTTCTCTAGTTTGTTAGAGGCAGCAGCTAAAGGCAATGGAATTAGTTTTTTTCTTTTAAAAAAATAATCTAACCATGCTCTTATTTAGTAACCGGACATCTTACCTCAGTAAGCAATGAGTGTTCGCGTAAAACGGTATACCTTGAGTTAATAAAAAAAGAAAAAAAAGTGTGAATAAGTTCAATTTTGTAGCCTCTCTAACTCGAGCAATTAAGTCCGTATGGATGTTTTAACACTTAGTACCCTAAGGCCAACTGGTCTGGGAGTCACGACCCAAAGCTCGTTACATGGGTTAAAGAGAAAACTTAAGGAAATCAGACACTTTTTCTTTTTAATATATGAGATCCGAGCAATTAAGCCCGTAGGGGTCTCTTAACTTTAGGGGTGGCAAAACGAATCAACAAATCGAATTTGTATGGAATCCTAAACGAATCGAATCAAAATGTTATGGATTCGTATTCGATTCGTTTATTGAACGAATCCTAATATCATGATTCGTATTCGATTCATTTATTAAACAAATCGAATACGAATATTCGTTTAGTCATGGTATTATTTAATATCATAATATATCATAGTTGATTTATATTTATTCTTCATAAATATATACATATAAAATATGTAATTAATATATTTATTAAAAATATCTCACCAAATATCGAAAATATTATTTTTTTTCTATGGTAATTAGCTATAATTTCTCGAATCTTAATTGAAGAATAACAATAAGTAGTAAAAGAAAATAATAAAACGAATCATAAATGAATAAACGAATCAATGAGCTTAAATTCGTATTCAGTTCGTTTAATAAATGAATCGAATCGAATTGACCCATTTATTAAACGAATCCATTTTTTCAAACTCGTATTCGCTTTAAAGCGAATCGAATCGAATGAATAAACGAATCTTGGCCCAAATTGCCACCCCTACTTAACACCTAGTGTCCTAAAGCCAACTGGTTTGTGAGTCACTGGCCCAAAGCTCGTTACGAGGATCGAATATGCATCATTATTTTTTTTTTTAAAAATATTTTTGTATCTATAAATAAATTTTCATTGCCAAAAGGTGTGAATTCTGATATAACTCTAGGACAAAAATATTACCCTTTTTTCAATAAGACCTATGATTATTGTGGGCACAATGAATTGATTGATACTTTCTCTTATGGGTGTATGGTAGAAGGGTAAAAAATACAGATGAATTTATTTATTTGGTCATTTAGAAAGAAAGAAAACAATTATTAATTTGGATAACAATTTTTCTTTTTAAAGTTTTTCGCTTAAATTACTAGGGACTAATAATAAGCTGGTTGGAGGGTATGATGAACACTAAAAAGTGCTTATTTATTAAAATAAAAATTAATCATTTTACACTTATAGTTTCATTAATCCCTTAATTAAGCACATTTGTTAAATAATAATTATATTTATGTTTATTGTGATTTTTATATTTTTTGTTGGTGAAATAATACTTTGGATGTATATCTATAAAAAAAAAAATGGACTTGATAAATTGATTTTGGAGGCCAGAAATTTAATAGGGTGTTCTAACAGTGTACAACTTCGGAAATTCCAACCCCGTGCAATGTTTGTATTTTGGCCATAACATTTTACTCCGATATCGGATTGAAGTTATTATAGTTCCAGAGGAAAGACGACTCAAAGATATATAACTTTTATGTTCATAAGTGTTTCTAATTCTGAAGTTTTCAAGACTGAAACTGACAAACAAGCCAAAGTGTGTTATTTGAATTATTTAAGTCAAATAAAACAAAAAGAAAAGTAAAGGAAATGACAATCCTTCTTTCGGTGGATTGGCACATTCCTTTGAAATAAACACAACATGACAAACCACTTTTGGTTTGTCATGTTGTGAAAATTGCATGCAACTTTCAAGTTGCATGCAATTTTCAGTGGAAGAGGATGCTCAGCATGAGGATGCTCAGCACCACTTCCCTCAGCTTCCTCCAAAGAATTCTCTCTAAGTTTTGTGAAGGGATTCAGCTCTTGTGTGTTTTATTTTTCTTGTAATTTCTTTTTCTTTCAGCACTAAAATTATGTGTGTTTTTATTCAAATTATGAGTAGCTAATTCTTTTTGCTGGGGAAAATGGGTGAAGCCTTTAAAAATGAAAATATAGATTAATCTCACTTATATTATAATATATAAATTGTAATCTAATAATTGATACTCAATTTAAATCTGGATTAATTATTGACAAATTTTGATACCGCCTGTATGGCTTGTTTTATTTATTTGACATAATTGAGTACCTAACTGGACTTGTTATAGACAAAAGTTATCACTGTCTTTTTGGCTGATTTTATATGTTTTGGCATAATTAATTCCTGAAATAAATTAATTGGGTAATAATGACAATTTATATTTTATAAAAAGTGAGATTTCTATATTTAAAATATTAAAAGTGGATCCTCTAACCCCAGTATTTTATTTTATTATTGTAGTCCAATTTAAAATTCTCAAATCACTTCAAAAAAATCCAGTTTTTTAATTTTCACTCAAGTTGTTATTTTATCCTATTAAATTTATTTCATGTGGATCGACCTCGGTCTTATCAGGTTATTTTCTTACTTCTTCACTCTTATACTTATGTGTAAAAGAACCACTTTTTGAGCGTGTCACTCACTGTAAGCTCGAAGACTTGAAAATTTTGTATTATCTATGTGCAACTAATGATAAGGTCTTATTTAATAAGATCAACATATTAACAAGATATGCACATGATGGCTTCCCTAATCAAGATAGTCAACTCACATGCTGACACTATATTTATTCAAGAGATATATGAAGTAGAAGAAAGCTTTTGAAGACAGTGATCGAGTATATTATTTCACATAAGGTACTATCAATACAACGTACAACAAGTTTGGTATATGATTGATCAATAAAGCATCCATATGATCAAACTGAGAGGAATCATCAATGTCACAATAAGGGGAATCATACTTATCAAAGATGAATTAACGACTTGAAAGTTTGGTATATGATTTTAATGAGAGAGTGTCATCGCACCACCTTAATATATATTAAATGACGTACTTTTGTTTCTTCGTTAGTCTTTTTACCATTGGATTTTTACTAATAAAGGTTTTAATTAGACATACTCTCTATACAATGGACATCCAAGGAGAAGTGTTATGAATATGATGAATAATTTATGTGGATGTCCATCAACCATCATATTTATATAACAACTTACATGCAATGCATATGTATCTTTAGATATTTGATCTTCCACCAACCTTATCTTTCTATAACTCTCACTATTTCCCTAAATTAAGGACAATTAATCCTTATATTGTGACCTATTTACTTGCCTCATTGTGCCTATAAAATAAAGATTTATTTCATCACTTTGTACACTTGAAATTGAATAAAAGATCATTCATATACTTTATCTCTACTTTTCTCTCTTAAATTATTGTGTATTACCTGTTGCCTATTATTATTATTTAACATATGGCTTTTATTTTGGAATTTTGAACCATTATCATTATTACTTTTTCACTAAAATGCATTACCAATAAGATTTATGGCAACTTAGAATATAAATTTATAATTATATATATATATATATATATATATATATATATATATATTATATATATATATATATATATATATATATATATATATATAAGTTACACATTTTTAAATATTCTCATCGCGCCACGTTATGGCTTCATATTAAAACTATAAAATTAAATTAATAAATATATAAAATAAAAATCATATTACAATAAAAATATATTGTAACACCCCGGTAATCCCGACGACTACTACCCGGTAATTCCAATAACTATTATACTAAAGGTGGTATAATACATGATATGAATCATGTTCAGGCATGTATGTGCCCATGAAATTATTTTGTGGACATTTGGCAGATTCCTTGCAGTTCCGATACGAAATTTATTCGATATTCTACACCGAACAGCCCTTAGTATTTGGGCTATAACATTTTCATACGATCTCATATTTTTATGAATTTTATATCATCGAAAATATAAGACCGAGACCTACAACTTTCACGTTAGACATTTTTCCAAATGCGGAGCAAAAGTAAGTCAAAAATCATGATTTCTATGGCTGCTATAGTGAAATTCGGGAATGAGCTAGAATTGGGTGATGTGGCACAACCTAAGCCACTCATTTCATTACAAAAATCAGCCCTTTGCCTATAAATAGAACACCATTCACTCATCATTTCTCTTAGTCATAAACGTGAAGAACAAAAGCAAGAAATGGGGACTTTCTCAAGCCAATTTCTCCTCTTATCATCATTTCTCAGGTCATTTTTTTGGTTTATTCAAGCTTCGTTCCAAGCATGGTAAGATTCCTTTCTCTTTATATCTTCTCAATTTTCAGTTTTGGACAAAGAAAATAAAGTCCCAAATTCACACTTTGCATATGATGAGTGGTATTTATATCACTATTTCTCACTCATTTAACTTAATATTTTGTATAGTTTCTTGAGTTTTATGAACGTTTTGATGTGTTTTATTGTTATCTTGTAGATAAATAAAGTTTGGACAGCACTGGAGGCAATTTGGGGGAAAACCGGACAAAAATGCGTCAACAGGGATATTTTCGTCTTCTTCGCGTCCCGACGCTGGAACACTGCGCGCCGCGACGCCCAGCGTGAGCCGAATCTGCTAACATGCGCCTGGTCAACGGTCAACAATTTGAGAAGTTTTGACTTTGCTAAAATGCGCCGTGCCACGTGTCACCATCACATTTCATCTGCTAACATGCGCCGTGCCACGTGTCATCATCATATGCTGCCGACACTCAGACTTGACACGTGTCGCCTCGTCATCAGCCATGTCAGCGGTCAACGAGTCAACCTTGCCACGTGTCATGCCACATCATCGTCCACGTCAGCAGGTCAACCGAGTCAACTTGCCACGTCAGACTCAGCCAATCAGAACTTGACACGTGTCGCCACGTGTCGCAATCCTATTGTGCCGACAGTGAACAGTCAGCCGCCTTGCCACGTC
Organism: Zanthoxylum bungeanum; assembly: GCA_019454045.1. Taxonomy (NCBI): domain Eukaryota; kingdom Viridiplantae; phylum Streptophyta; class Magnoliopsida; order Sapindales; family Rutaceae; genus Zanthoxylum; species Zanthoxylum bungeanum. The sequence goes on along the minus strand of SKCR01027382.1, from coordinate 258,826 downwards.
ATCGCCACGTCAGCGCCACGTCATCAATGACGTCATCACAATAATTGAGAATTAGCCGCCTTGACACGTGTCGCATGTACAGTCAGCCGCCTTGCTACGTGTCGCCTTCTCATTGTGCCACGTCGATGAATCCAGCGTCGCGACGCTGAGCGCCTTTGCGTCGCGACGCGCAAACAGTAAAAAATTTTGCTATAAATAGAGGGCGAATTTTCAGTTTTTAGTACACCTTTCTCTCACTTCTTCTATGTAATTAGGGAGTGTTTCTCTCTCTAAATTTCTTTTAATTTAGTTTTGTAAATTTTAATTACGTTCTGTAATAATAATAATTTACTTTCTTTATTTTACAGTTTTTACTATTCACTATGCGGAGGTAACTTCCCTATGCTAGGGTGAAAGGTAATTATTTTACTATTGCTATTTAGATTAATCTCCCTTAAAAATAATATATTTACTATTTAAAATTCTGATTAATAAAGGAATACCGCTATATTGGTCGGTTGGTAATTTAATTTAATCTGGTTTAAACCTGACTAATCAAGGAATACCGCTATATTGGTCGGTTGGTAAATTTATTTTCTGTTGGTTTGAACCTGATTAATCAAGGAAACCGCTATATTGGTCGGTTGGTAAATTTATTTTGGTACCGCCTTTATGGCTGGATTATGGACAAATATTACCACCTATATGGCTGGTTGGACTTAATTTGACTTAATCAGGATACCGCCAGATTGGTCGGTTGGTAAAATATTATCACAAAGTTTATATATTATTTTATGGGAGATATCTAAATTAGTAATAGTAAAAGTAATTCCTTTTGCCTTAGCATTTTATTTCATTTGTAATTTTCTTTTCAGCATTTTATTTATCGCAATTACTTTTCAGCATTTTCATTTTATGTCTTTTAAGTTTTTACTAGCCCTAGCTATGTGTCATAACTAAGTTAGTAATCTAGGGTTGTGATGAAATCCAATATCACCGGTTTATAAGGGTTAAATTATAATTTGGGTAATATAAAGATTTATTTATTGAGTCTTAATCTTAATGCTTTTTATTAACTGGCCACTAATAAAATTGATAAGGTAAACTTAAAATGAACTAGACATAGGGATTTTAGGTTTAAGACCTTAGACTCAATAACCCACGATCTTCCTTGAGGATAGATAACCCTTTAATAGATTTCCTTACAGGATAGGAATATACCTGTTGGGCGGGGGTAGCTATAATTGGAACTTAATATTAATGAATCCAGATAATTTGATTGACATAGACATATGGTTTAATTAGGTTAAATTGGATATTTGTAATTGACCATCGGAAGAGGCTTTTACATAATTTAGTGTTCCAGGTTAATAAATCAATATTTTACCCAATTATAAGATAACCACTTCATCATTAAATAATATTGGAATAAATCACAACCCTAGATAGTTTTAATATTGAATTTTCTCAAAATATATTTTCAACCAATTTTAGTTACTTGCTTTTAAATTTAGAATCGTCGCCATTTCAAATCAATCAAACAACCTGTCAGATATTAGTAATCATTTGACCTCATAAAAATTAATAGATAAGATTTTAAGTCCTCGTGGGATTGATACTTTTTATACTACTTGAACGATACGTACGCTTGCGTTATACGTGTGTGTTTACGCCGGTCAGCATACCCTAGGATTTGGATTTGCTTCATTGGCCTTGATGGTGTTGTTAGCATGTATTTTAAGGAATATCTTGATAGTATTAGCATGAAATGAAGTCTTTTGTGTATGCATGTGTTGGGGGATTTTATTTTAGGATATGATGATACTAGAATAAATGGTTTGTGTTCGGTTGATGATATGAGATAAGTTTTGATATATGTTAAAGATAGATGGTGGTGTTGAGATTACCTTGAGTATTGGTATTGGAAGAGTTGGTGTTGGCCCTGAAATCAGGCTAGCGTCGCGACGCACAACACCCAGCGTCGCGAGGCGTAACAAAGAGATGCCCTCTGCCACGACTTTGATTGTGTGGACGTCGCGACACTCCACATTTAGCATCACGACGTGGAGTAGGAATGTGCTCTCTGCCTCTGGTTGGTCGTGTGGAAGTCTCGGGTCGGTCGTGTAGAAGACTCAGGTCGGTCGTGTTGAAGACTCAGATCGGTTGTGTGGAAGGCTCAGGTCGATCATGTGGACATTGCGACACTCAGTATCTAGTGTCGCAATGCATAACAAATAATGATTTATGTTTCAGTCTGATCTTATGAGCGTCACGACACTCAGGACTTGGAGTCGCAACGAGCAGCAAGACCAGTTTCATCCCATTTCAGTTTCATCATAGGATGTTAAAGTCAGTTAACACATTAGCTATCTCTACACGAGCATCCACTACATCCATGACTATGATTAGCTTCAATCTTATATATGCTAACCGTACTCGAATACATGATGGACTAGCTTTTCTACAGGAATCTCTTCAGTCGTATCTAGGATCTTTGGCAATGGTTATTAATCAATGAGTGGACTAGTTTCTCAAATTGATTTTACTTATTTGCTTTTTGATTTAAGACTTACTTTTAAACGTTATAGGGCGTTAGCCAAGTTTATTTCAGATGTTTCATGATTGGAAATGTTTTAGAAAGTCTTGATTTAAAAGCATGATTTTAGAGGCATGAGGCAAAAACCCACCTCAGATATAACTATTGGAATTGACGGATATAACATGTGCACATATAGAGAAAGACTAGGGGGACGGCGAGACGTAACGCACATAGATCCTAGTTCAGGACTAGCGATGATAGATGCCCCTAGACCATAGATTCAGGGTCACGATGATAATATTGATTAACACATCTGACTCCAGTTAAGTGGCTTAGGGGACGACGAGACGTAACGCCCCAAGACCACTAGTTTAAGCATATGATGGGACATCGAGATGTAATGCCCTTATACGTCAGGTTTTTCAGAGACAGATTTTTAGAGAAATGATTTTTAGAGACAAATTTGTAGACATGAGATTTTCAAAGATATAGCTTTTCAAAAACAATAAGTTTTATGAAATAGTTTTCCAGAGAATTCAGTTTTACAGAAAGTAATTTCAGAATTTTTCAGAATGAAAGGTTTCCAGAAAGGTTTACCAGAAAAAGAAATATTTTCAGAAATAAAAGAATCTTCCGAAAGATTCAGTTTTCCTTGAGATGATCTTGATTTCAGTAAAATGAATGTTTCATAAAGTATTTCAGTTTCAGTTTTAAATTGTCCATTCACTAGGTCGTTCAAACGATCTAACCCCCATTCCCAATGTTTTTATTTTGCAGGTATACCCGGAGGACGAGCTCGAGAGGATGGATACTGATGGCAATCACTAGAGGGTTTGAGTCCACCAGGTCAAGTCCGAGCTACATTTCAGTCAGAGTCTAAGTAAATTCATGCATCATACATGTTGTAAAGTAAAGATTGCATACGTAATGTGTTAAAAGTGTTCACTATCAAAGTTGTAATGTGAAGTATTTTTAAGTATATAATATAAGTAATAAAATTTTTTGATGTTGTTGAGTTGGGAAATGGTCTCATGCATGAGTTTATATTTGAGATGAGATTAGTAGTAGTCAGAGAGTTAGAGGCTCAGAGGGATAGGTCGGCCCATTTTTTTGCCGGTAGCATCTCCGGGAGATGTTACAAAGATGGTATCAGGGCATGGTCTAGGGAGTTAGTGACTGCAGTTGGTAGAGTGCTGGGGTCTTGTATACGTAGTATGCCCAGGATACTAGTAAGCGAGGCACTACCTCTCCAGTATCCGATCCTTGAGTACATCCTCAAGTCCTATAGACAGGTTACTAAGAATTCCCAAGCTATTCGAATATTCTTCCTTATGAAAGCAACCATAATCCTTGTCCTAGTAGAGAACCCTTTTGTAGTTATCCTGGTTGATTAACGAAGCTCAATATAAGCTCTGAGAATAGATAGTAAAATTGTAAGGATACCCACCTAGGGGATTAGAAAGAGAAATAGAAAGCTAAAAAGAAAAGTAAGTAATAATGTACATATACATAAGGTAACCAGAGGAAAAAAGAGTTAGAGGTACAGAATTAGATAATAAAGAAAGTGCCAGAACTTATAGTAGTAAAATGAAATATAGCATGCCTGAGCAATAGTAAAATATTGAGTAGACCAAAGTAAGGTTCCTTCCCTACAAATAAGGTTCCTTTCCTCTTCAGAAAATTCTTCCAAGTGGATCCAATAGCTTTTGAGTATCTTGTATAGATAGTAAGTTCCATGAATAATGAAGAATAGCCATAAAGGCAAAAAGAAGCAAGAAATCAGAATTAGTCTTGGAAGTTTCCAATAGACATGAGGTGCCACAAAGGATGTAGGGATTCTAGACACCCAAACCCAGACTCGTAATCGATAAAGTGGATGACGTCAGGAAAGCGAATTTGTTACCTTAGCTAAGAAATCCGATATAGATAAGGCTCTAATCTGCTTAGATTCTAACCTTTCAGAAACACCAGTTAAGGAAACTGACAGAGTTTATCTCATACCTCTCTTACATGAGTAATAGGCTCTATCAAGACATAGAGTACTAGAACGAGGACAATGATATCCATCGAGATGTAAAAGCTTATTTCAGCCTTTACCAGCATAGATAGACATAACCGTAAGAAACTCAGCACCCATAATGCTATATCCTAAGATAGAAATAGAGAACACTGAAAGATAGATCACCCAGAAAAGGTCCAACGAAGTTTCTGAAGTTAGAAAGAAAGAACCCGACATGATCCTAGATGGGCAGCTTGCAGTACCATTAAGAATCCATAGATCAAACCAATGCCAGTAGAAACCAAAGTAAGTTTAAAAGGACAAACCTATGAGATTGGAGATACTCAGGTTTTAACAAGAGTACTAGTAAGATTAATATGGCATAATTGTAGCCTATAGCATGAGTAGAAAATATAGATCTAGAAAGTAGCCCGTAACCACCACTAGCCTCGGAAGCACATGTTAGAGCCAATAGATAGGATATGGAGATAATATAGGAAGATGCGGAAAGAAACAATGGAGTTCAGTACGTATAGTAACATAGATAAAGTAGTTTGAAGGTAGTAACGTAGATGGAGGCCTCAGAATAGGGATAAAAGTTGAGAAACCTTAAGACATGGAATAGTCGATGCAGATCCTAATAGAACGATTAGTAATTCTTCCATCTAGAAGCCCCGACTCTAGTAAGTATACAGACATCTTACCAGACATGAAAAACATGTATTCACCCCCAACTTAGAGTCCTTTAAGGATGTGAACAAGTAGAGAAGAATATCTAATAGGATAGATAAAGTTCCGAAACAGCAAGATAATCGAACCGAGAAGTTCAACGGAACCCAAATAAGGATCATAAGATAGTAATCTGAAGTCACAATAAGTCTAGCCAAATTTAGAAGTGAAAACTTGTCTTATCGTAGAACTGAAAGCCTTCAAGGTAGTAAAAGCTCGAGAGAGTAAGGAACCAGGGCAAGCGACGCATATAGCGACCCTCAGAAGCAAGTTATACGATTTATACAGAGCTTCCCATTGTACTAGATAGGGAAAAACTAATGAGAGAGTAACACCTGAAACAAAGTATTAGTAGTGATACCCTAACCTGTCAAAGATGATGCAGAGTTTCCAGGGAAGTAACGACTTAAGAGGGGTTAGTAGGAAGAATAACAAAGGAGGTACGGTAGGAGTTTGAGAGAGCATGAACTTTAACGAGGTTCTCAGTAAAAGATAGTATGCCCTTTGGTCGGAAATGAATCAGGAGTAAAGTTTAAGGAGATAATTCAGATAGTTCCTAGTAATAGTACCCCAGTGAGGGAGCCCAATATTAGACATGTAAATAAATGAGTCCTAGGATTATAATGAGCAGCATGTGCAACTACAACACGGGTAGCTAGGGAGACCACCAAAATCGAAAAACACTTCAAGACTAGCCCACCCACCCAACCCTCATTAGGCAACAACAGTAATTATGGACTGTTGGATAATATGACCCATAACGTCACTATTTGTACAGATCATAGTGTTGTTGTACAAATTAACTATGTGACAAGGAAATTGCACTCTCATCATTTGTGATTAGATCACCATAGATGTATAAATGAAGAGAGGTCCATATGATTAGTTCCTGGATTGAGAATGATATGAGACAGTATCAGTCCGCGAAGGATTAATCATTAAATATCCCTAGTCGTAGTATTATCGAGACTGGACATCGATAATGCGGAATAGGCTAGTATTGCACTTGTGCGCGTTGTGAGGGCACAACAGCATGGTTCTCATATATTTGGGTATTGGATACTCATGCAAGTGTAATAGGAGGTTGTGTTTCACCGATGGTACGGGAAACAGCTTCGCTCTGGATAGACCCCCTCGGAATCCCATTGGTAGTATGACTATGTGTCTATGGGAGTCCGACTTCAGGGTAGGTGTATTTGGTCTTAACTTGAGACTTACACCGCTAATGCTTACGACAATCAATATACTTTAGTTGAGGTCGTCCAGGGCTGTAAAAGGTTCTGTGTACGCCAATGCTGGGTATATTGAGAATCGTAGAGTATTGGGTGTGATGTCAAGACGGAAGTATCACTCCAGTCATAGTGGAGATGATGTCACGTAGGATACAGTATTAGTGCTCTTAAGTGCTGGCCGGCCATCGGGATATTATGACAAGGTCATGTATATCTGATTATAGAGACTAGTTACCAGACATCCGACATGTGCTTCGTACGGGGCAGACACATATCCAGCCCCAGGCCTAGCACGTGACTATCCGATACTGGGCCGATATACACAATACTTAGTAGACTACGCCTGATATAGATCCTTAGATATTCTTATAAGGATATGTCCGGAGAATTGGGTAGACTTGGTGCTTTGCTAGGAGTCGACCTTGTCTCGTAAATCGGTAGAATGCAGTACTTGGTACGTACGTGATTCGGATACTCCGACGACCGTATTTACTGCCAACATATCCGGGGATCTCATGGTCGCTTCCCAGTGATCCACCGATGACGCATGACTCGCACATTTATTAATCTGGGATTAATTTGATGAGAGAGAGATGGGATTAGTTACGGAGATATTTTATCTAGGATAAAATATCGTCTAAAGAGAGGAAATGATTAATTTGGAATTAATCGATTAAATTAATATATTCGATATATTAAACGAAATTAGATTTCGACGCAGAATTAAAATTAGATTTTAATTCGGGCAAACGAATTAATTTAGAATTAATTCGTTAGCGACGTGAATAGTGAATTCGCTAGGCGTAATCATTTAATTACGACGCGACGGAAAATTCGCTAATTAAGAATTAGCGAACCTAAGCCCGAGTGTGATTGTGAGCGCATTCGTATTTCGAATTCGAGTGCGGCAACGCAAGTCACATCAAGCGTCAAATCATTCGTCACATCAAGCGTCAAATCAAAAGTCACTTTGAGTGATGTGATTGATTGATGTGATTGATTGATAGACACACATCAAGTCACTTTAATAAAGTGACATTGAATAGTTGATGGGTGTAGGTGTAATAGTACAAGTTGGTGGGAGTATTTACCATTTTATTTATTTGATTTATTATTTGGTAAATGCTTTGTATATTTTATGGAAAAATATATAAACCTTTTTGGAAAAGGTTTTACTAACCAATTACACAACTTTACACACATTTTATCTCTCCATTCTTTCTCTATGGCTCACGCCCATTTGGGCAAAAACACTCACTGGTTTCACACAAAAAACGTGAGCATGAGGGAGGCAAGAGTTGGGTTTTTGTGGCAAAAACCGCAAGTGCTAGCACACTACGAGATATGCGAAGGTGGTAGGGAGGTTCACCCATGAGTCGGGATTCGTTTGACGCAATCTTGGAGCTCATTTTCGCAGCTCAAAATTCTGATTTGGAGGGCAGTGAACTGCACACAATTGGCGCCAAAACAGTGGGCTTTTTGGGCTTCATTCGTCTTCAAATCGTCTCAACCGATCGATGTGAGTATTCCGCTACCTCCTTTGATGTATTCACGCATTATTTCATGTCTTGTTTGATCTTGGGACCTAGATATAAACCTAACATGGACCTTGATCCTCATTCCGAAGATATTCCCTGAAACAAGTGAATCCGTGGGGGAAGACGACCGAGACATAAAACAAGGAATCATAAAAGCAGAAGAGAAAGAGAAAAGAATTTTAAGCAAAAGATTTAAATGAGGAACAACCAAGATAAAATAATGAAAAGAGGAAGCATTAGTCAAGCAATGACAATAATGTTGGGGTTATATACGGAATTACAGGGTTAGCGCAGCGGAACGCAGAAAATCGATTTTTCCGATTTCAAACTTAAAATCTGAAATTTTAACCCAAGAAATCATATTTCTTTTAATTACTGAATTACCCCAAAGTTTTACAAATTAATTATTTTGGTCCTTAAATTGTCAAATACATATTTAATTGATTCCAAATCAATCCCAAAATAATTTATACATGTCAAATACATGAAATTATAATTTGCAACTCAAATCCAGAATTTTCTGGAAATTACCGAACCAGCCCAGATTTTTCATTAATTGCAATTTGATCCAATTTGTTCAAAATACATCAAGATCAAATCCAATTAATCCCAAATTTAGTATACATTAAATATACATCAAATTATGTCATATATATGAAAATCCCTAAAATTGGATTAGGTTTAGAACCCTAATTTCATAAATTAGTCCAATTACACAATTTACATTAAATTGAATTAATTCAACAGTTTAATCTTTCAATTACCACACCAATCAAGTCTCACCATCATGAATTTACTCAAGAATAATTCTAGGTTAATTATGAATGGCTAAGAAACACTAGAATGACAACTTTAATTTCTAATTAATCTATTAAGCTTAATTACATTAATAAGCTTATAAATTAATCATACACGTTTAACATCCTCAAACAAGCTTCCAAAAAATTTAATTACAAACTAAAAGAGTAGAGACATCAATCTTAGCAACACAATTGAAGATAAGAATAATAGAAATAATTTCTATCTTGAAGAAAATTGAGAAATACTTACAAAATTTCCAAAAACTTAAGTTTTCTCTTTTTGGTTTTCCTTCAAATGCTCTCAACTCATTTTGTAATCTTTTTGTTAAACTTGTCTAACTTTGAAAAAATGAAACAAAACAATTTTGTATCAAAAAATTCCAAAATGCCGAATTTCAACAAAAAAATAAAAATCAAATACTTTAATTTTGTTTCAATTTCATTGGTACACATTTTGCTAAATATCTAGATAACATTTATATATTCATAAAGCATACTAAAATGTGTTACAATGGCATCATGCCATTTCCAAACTTTAAAAAATCAAATGATGACTTAAGATATTTGTTATTTAATTAACTTAATTATTTAACATTTATATAATTAAATAATTAAATACAAATATCCTAATATATGTATTATATTTACATTAAATATTCAAATACATATATAAATTATATATGTCAAATATCACAATTTGATATTTAATTAATGTGTATTTAATAAAATCAAGTATTAAATACAAATACACATTAATTCGGAAATGACAGTTAGGTCCCGATACCATGTATTTTTCGTTTAGTCATTAAACGAGTTATAAATAATCAGTATTATTCATAACAGTTGTCCTAGTGCTCTACGAGTATATCTTATAAGTGAGATTCTCTAGGTTCAGGCATATCCGTCACGAAATCAAATTTCGTGTCCATAATTCATCAATCCGTAAATTATGACGAACACAGATAAACTCTCTGAACCATACAGGTCGAGGTCACTACATACATATAATCCCTCCGTCACAGGTATCCGAATTATTCTAGAGATATAGATACAAACGTCAAATCTCTATAGATATAATCATATCGATGTTTCTATTAGCAATCCCTTAATAACACTTAGAACTGATTTATACAATGTACCACTGGCCCATGGATTTAACAGATTGCTAATTCCATATTGAATAACTATGCTCTGTACACAGAGCTGACAGATCTTATCTTGATACAGACAGGATATCCTGAGCATCAGTCTACACCCAACGAACAGGCGGAGGTATTATCTAAATAGATCGGTGACGTGACGGCCATCTAAGTATGGAGCATAACTCATATATCCACATTTATATCTCAAGTCAAATAATCACTATGCTCACTCAACCCGAGAAGATTCTTATGGACGTTGGTGTACTATCTATTAAGAATCTTCGATGAGTCGTTCAATGTCTATCCGCTATAAACACCTACACGTCTCTACTAGTCTCCAAGACTCATGGTTCATTGAGAAACCATCGGAATCCAAGATTCCAATATACGACATGTACCAGTCTCAACGGGTTTACTTTACTGACCAAGTAGTGTAAACCTTGACCGAGAACTTTCTAAGAATGACAACGTCATGATACAACTCAATGTCAGTTGCGACGCTTTTGCAACCGTATCATAACTAATCATTCTAAGGTCTGCTACGTCTTTACCATATTAAAGAAGATGTTATATAAAAGAAACTGTTCATTTTATTCATAATAAAATATTACATAAGTATTTACAAGGAAATACATAATAAAATTGGCGCTCAGAGCACCAACCCTAACAAATAATACATGAGTAACAACATTGGACATGACTAAGGACGTATAACAACAAACTTTTCCATTTGGAAATTGAAGAAGAAGTGTATCAACAGAATAAATTGTGGAATGTATAGCAGCAAGCCGTAAAATGTTAGTATAAGGCCAACGTTCTAATAAATATAGATTGGAAGAAAGATAACGAGTATAGACCATATTTTTCCTTTCACGATGCACCGTTATAAATAAGGCTTAGGATGACTTGGAACAAATTTATGGAAGTATATCGTAAAAGAGGGCAAGAAAATTGAGTATATAGATATGATTGAGACCAATACAACACATAATGGAATAAGACTATGGGAATAAGTGAAAGTGGGATAACCAAGCAAGGAAAACGAGTCAGTGTGAAAAATAGTTAACCATATTTGCATTAGTAATGAATTTAAAGGTACGGGAAGAGTATGAATATTAACCAGAAAAGATTCACTAGCGTCGCTGAATATAGAGGCATCGATAAACGATAAAAGTAAGCTAGAATTACATGGAGAATTTGACCATGAACCATGAGGTCCTAAGCCCAACAGATAGAAAGAGATAAGAGAACTTAAAGGACACAACTGATTAGCAGTTGCGCTTAGCAAAGAGAAAATAGAAAGTTAAATAATTAAGTTATGAGAATGAATGCCATGATAAGATTGAGTACGTGGCACTAAGGAAATACCTCGTAAATTCCTTTATAAATTTAAACCCAGAAAGGAAGCGGGATATGAAAAAACCTAGTCATCGAGAACACTAGTATTTTCAGAGACTCAAAAGTACCAGCTAGAAGAACCTGAAGATATAGTCAAATAAGTTGTTGAGCATGACTCGAGGACTAGAAATGAGATTTCTTTGATGCATGACAATGGTTATAGCATGATGATAGTATAAAGTGCTTAGTAGAAATTTCATGGAATATAGACAAAGAATTACCTCTCAGTCAAAAAATTTACGGAGTATTCAATGTAGCCACGAACTCTAGAGTAGTATGTGCGAGCGTAGTAAGAGGTGTTATACATAAGCATATGTTAAGGTCAGACAAAGAGTATGTATGTTTGTTAGCCAAATGGTAAATGAACAGTTTGACAGAGATATTAGTTATTAAGTCAAATTGAACCCGGATAATGCAAGGGTATAATGATAATGTATAGAAGGTCATCGGGGAGTAGTGTCATATAGTTGATGAGACAAAGTTGGTTAAGAGTATGTAGTCATTTGAGAGTTGGTGGATAGAAAATAGCATGTGAATCCTGTGAATTATGGTAAGATATTCAACATCAAGAATTTTAAGCCTAGACAGATTCCAGAATTCCAATTTTTCAGAGGATTCGAGGACGAATCCTATTTAAGGGGGGGAAATGTAACATCCCGATAATCCTGACACCTACTACTTTGTAATTCTAATGAATACTATGCTAAAGATGGCACAATACGTGAAATGATTCATGTTCAAACATATATGTGCTCATGAAATGACTTTGTGGACATTCGGTAAATTCCTTACAGTTCCGATATGAAATTTGTTAGATATTCCACTCCGGACAACCCTTAATATTTGGGCTATAATTTTTCATATGATCTCTGAATTTTATAAATTTTATATTGTCCGAAATCTAAGACCGAGACCTATAACTTTCGCGGTGGAAATGTTTCCAATTTCGGATCAGAAATAGGTCACTAATTGTGATTTATATGGCTGTTATAGTGAAATTTGAGAATGAGCTAGAATTGGGTGATGTGGCACAACCTTAGCCACTCATTTCATTACAAAAACATCCATTCGCCTATAAATATAACATTATTCACTCATATTTTCTCTTAGCAAAAAACGTGAAGATAAAAAGCAAGAAATGAGGACTTTCTCATGCCAATTTCTCCTCTTGTCATCATTGCTCAAGTCATTTTTTTTGTTTATTCAAGCTTCATTCCAAGCATTGTAAGATTCCTTTCTCTTTCTATCTTTACAATTTTAGGTTTTAAGCAAAGAAAATAAAGCCCCAAATTCGCATCTTACATACCCTAGGATTTGGATTTGCTTAATTGACCTTGATGGTGTTGTTAGCATGCATTTTGAGGAGTGTCTTGATAGTATTAGCATAGAATGAAGTATTTTATATATGAATATGTTGGAGGATTTTACTTTGGGATATGATGATCCTAGAGTAAATGGTTTGTGTTGGACTGATGATATGACATGAGTTTTGATATATGTTAAAGATAGATGGTGGTGTTGAGATTCCCTTGAGTATTGGTATCGGAAAAGTTGGTGTTAGCCTTGAAATCGGGCTAGCGTCGCGACGCAAAAAACCCAGCATCATGACGCGTAATAAGGAGGTGCCCTATGCCATGACTCTATTTGTGTGGGTATCACGGCACGGAGTAGGAAGGTTCTATTTGCCTCAGGTCGGTCGTGTGGAAGAATCTGGTCGATCGTGTGGAAGACTCGGGTCGGTCGTGTGGAAGACTCATGTCGGTTGTGTGGCAGACTCGGGTCGGTCATGTGGAAGACCCGGGTCGGTCGTGTGAAAGCCCCGGGTTGGTCATGTGGAAGCCTCAGGTTGGTCATGTGGACATCGGGACGCTCATCATCTCGTGTCATGACGCAGAACAAGTAATGCACTCTATTTCAATCTGATCGTATGAGCGTTATAACGCGCAACAAGACCAGTTTCATCCCATTTCAGTTTCATCATAGGATGTTAAAGTCAGTTAACACGTTAGCTATCTCGACACATTTGTAATATGCATGAGCATCCACTACATCCATGACTATGATTAGGTTCAAGCTTATATATGCTAACCGTACTCAAATACAAGACGGACTAGCTTTTCTACATGAATCTCTTCAGTCCCATCCATGATCTTTGGCAATGGTTATTAATCAGTGAGTGGACCTTTTTCGTAAATTGATTTTACTTATTTGCTTTTTGATTTAAGACTTACTTTTAAACGTAATAGGGCCTTAGCCAAGTTTATTTCAGATGTTTCATGATTGGAAATGTTTTAGAAAGTCTTGACTTAAAAGCATGATTTTATTGATTTTAGAGGCATGAGGGAAAAACCCACCTCAGACGTAACTATTGGAATTGACGGATATAACATGTGCATATGTAGAGGAGGACTAGGGGAAGGATGAGACGTAACGCCCCTAGATCCTTGTTCAGGGCTAGTGATGACAGATGCCCATAGATCCTAGATTCTGGGTCGAGATGATCACATTTATTAGCACATCTGGCTCTAGTTCAGTGGCTTGGGAGACGGTGAGACGTAACGCCCCAAGACCACTAGTTTAGGAGTATGAGGGGATGGCGAGACGTAACACCCTCATACGTCAGCTTTTCAGAGACAGATTTGAGCATGGGGCGTGGATTAGAAACCCAACAATGGTATCATGGAGCCAATTACATACCACTATTTTAACTTCTACCCAACAATGGTAGCATTATTCTAACTTCTACCCAATTACATACCACTATTTTATACGTCAGGTTTTTCAGACCCGGGTTCAATGGCTTAGAAACCCAATAATGGTATCATGGAGCCTATTTGAGCATGAAATTTGATTAGGGTTTATATACTAAAATTTGGGTAAATTTGATTTGAGCATGATTTAATCAAATTGTTTGTTTGAGTATGCTTGTATATTGATAACTTAGAGTTATATATGATCAATTTGATGAAAAATTAATTGGATTAATTTTCCCCAATTTTGTTGGCTTGGCCGAAACTAGTGGAACCCTAGGTCATGTTGATTTTTTTTTTAAACCATTGGATGTGTTTAAATGCATGATAAATATTGATTTGTGATTTAATTGGATTGAAATCAAAATCGGATGTAAAATCCTTCCATTGCCGTGACCAAAGAGCATGTTAATGACTTGATTTTGTTTCAATAATGTTGGACATGTATTGATTATAATAAAGCATGATTAATTGATTAAATTAGTATTTTGGAAATGTTAATTTGGATAATTAATTATGACTATACACTTTAATTAATTAAATAATGATATTTGGAATATTAAAATTTAATTAGTTATGCTTAATTTGGAATTGGGCTAAAGTTGTTGTATTTGGGCCTAATTGGCTTGGTTGGGCCAAGTTGGTTTAGGATAATTGGATTGGATCCAAATTGGGCCTAAACCATTCCATTAAGTCCAAATATAATATATGGGCCTTTAATATTTAATTGGGTCTAATGGGCCAAAATTGATTTCTTGGCAAATAGAGTGATTCCTTAATTGGGCCTTGGTATTTGGGTTTGACCCATATTGACCAAAGCTCATGCCTTAAGAAATTAATTGAAAGCCCATTGGACTTTAATTAAATGAACATTGGATGTTAATTGGGCTTTGAGACCCATTAAGATTAGATTTAGAATCTAAGTCGTAAAGGCTCATTAAAAGTGTAATTATTTAATTTGGAATTAAATATAGAATTAGTATTGAATACAAATTAAATTAGATTTAAATTGTAGTTTGATATAATTCAGGAATTCGTACTTTGAGTACTTATTCTTAAACGAGTTGGACTCGCGCAAATCAAATCGTTGTTTGAACATCGGATGATCACTTTATTCAAAGATTAATTAATTGGATTAGATTGATTTAATTAATTGGATTAGATTGATTGAATAACATGCTTTGTGTGAATACATGGATGTGTTGTATGAATAATGTATATCAGATGGATATTAGAAGGATGATGGCAATTTTGGAAGTTGTTGTAATAAATTTAGAATTTATTAAATTGGACATGCGTGTCCAGCCTTATCTCTCGATTCT
Organism: Zanthoxylum bungeanum; assembly: GCA_019454045.1. NCBI lineage: Eukaryota > Viridiplantae > Streptophyta > Magnoliopsida > Sapindales > Rutaceae > Zanthoxylum > Zanthoxylum bungeanum. The sequence goes on along the minus strand of SKCR01027382.1, from coordinate 243,398 downwards.
TTGTAATTCTCTTCTCACCTAATTCCCCTCAATGTTAATGAGGTTTCTTTATTGTATTATGTAATTGGGTAGAAGTTAGAATAGTGCTAGCCGGGGAGAGGAAATAGAGTGATTTGTTCTAGGAACAATTTGTGAGATATCCATCCGCATATCATTATTAATTTATTTACTGCGCCTTATTATGCTTTTAGAATGCATGCTTAAGGGTGTATGATGAGACCTAAACAAAGATAATTAATTGGTTGCCAATTTAAGCGAAAAACCCTCAACAAATATTAAGCGTTTTCCTTCCATTGAGTGATTCATTCTCAAGATCCAAGATTGGCACTGGTTTGTTGGCCAAAGTCAAGACCTTTGTCCATCGCGGATGTATTTGAATCATGAAGGCTTTGTTTCATATCGTATGTCTTGTCTAATTTGTGATTTGTTGGCCAAAGTCAAGATCACTTCTTGTCCATCGACATCGATTGCGAAGCTTTCCAAAGTCAATGGGTCCCGCTTAACTGGAATCATTAAGCTTGTTGTGCCAAAGCCAAGGCTTAGTTGATTCAGAGGAAAAAGGTTAGGAAAATATATTGGATTTATTGGCATATATATTGTATATATGTTTCGGACTTGGAGGTCCACCTACCAGATATAGGAATTGGATGAGATCCAATTGATCTTAGAGATCTACCTATTTAAATATCATACAGCTTGTTGGCCAAAGTCAAGGTTGTGTGTTATTTAACGGGATCCTAGCCTACTAGGAAACTAGGTTTCCCGAGTACTCAACAGAGGGTTAGAGGCTCGCCGAAAAATAGTGGGAGGCTAGTATTGAATTTGCAATTTCGTTCAAATACTTGCCAAATACGCGCTTTCAAATTATTTCGTCAATTATAAATATTTATTAGTTGTACTAATATTTTATTATTTTTCTTGTAACAGTTGGACTGTACCCAAACATTGTTAATTGAATAGTTTGACTATTGCAATTAAGGTGACAGGAAAGTTGAGCATTAGAGATATTATCATGGGCGACAATGTCTTTAATGGCACGAACTTTCAAGACTGGGATATGAATCTCAGGATTTTCCTGGGATCCGAGAAGTTGCTATACATTATAAGAGACCTCTTGGGCCTAAGCCTAGATCTGATCAGATAGTTGAGCTAGAGCTTTGGAAGACTCATAGCGATGACAACTTCACTGCTCAATCTATAATGCTTGCTGCTATGACTCAACAATTCCGTCGTCAGAACAATGGATTGAATCCATATGAGATGATGGCGAAGTTGCATGATCTTCATCGATCTAATCTTAGATCGCAGAGATATGAGTTGCAGAAGAAGCTCTTTCGCGCTCGCATATCAGAGGGTACATCTGTCGAACACCATGTGTCGCAGATGATTGCTGACATAGAACAGCTGGGATAGCTGGGCATAGTCTTCGAGGCTGAGACTTCTATAGATTTGATCTTACAGTCTCTCCCTGACAGCTAAAGTGGGTTAATCATGAACTACAATATGATGAACCAAGACCAAACTCTTGGAGAGTTAATGTCAACACTGCGCGAAGAAGAAAAATAGCTCCTGAAGCGCAAAAAGCGTGAGGCGCACTTCGCTTCAACATCTCAGACTTCGAGGGCTTGGCCCAAGGCGACTGGTGGTGTAAAGAAGTAGAGGAAGAAGAAGAAGAAGGGCAAGGCCAAATCGTCAAAACCTTCTGGGAAGGGTAAGGACAAATCCCAAGATGTATGTCTGCAGTGCGGGAAGCGGGGTCACTGGAAGCATGACTACCGCGAGTACAAGACACACATGAAGGAAATCAAAGCGGGCAAGACACCGGCTTGATGTATGTTTGTTATAGAAATAAACATGTCTACTACTAGTTTTAAAAATTGGATTTTGATTCTGGTTGTGGTACTCATATATGTACTGATGTGCATGATCTGCAGATTAGTAGGAGACTGGCCTCAGGAGAGATTGACCTCCGCATTGGAAATGGGACACGAGTCACCGTTTTGGCCGTTGGCACTTATGTTTTGGAACTGCCCTCGGGGCATGTACTTAAACTTACAGACTGTTATTATGTACCTAGTTTGACTAGGAATATTATTTTTGTATCTATGTTAGCCTAATATGGGTATACTTTTGTATTTAGAAACACTGGGTGTTTTATGTATAAAAATGATATGGAGATTTGCACTGCTGATGTAGATAATGGTCTTTATATTTTGAATATAAATCAATCTCAAACATATAATGTAACAAACAAAAGGCTTAAACTAAGTAACAAAGATGAAACTTATATATGGCATTGTCGTCTGGGACACATTAACAAGACTCGCATATCCACACTTTCGAAGAGTGGGTACTTGGACGGATTTGATCCAAATTCATATGACGTCTGCGAATCTTGTTTATTAGGTAAAATGCCTAAAACACCTTTTAGTGGAAAGGGTGTACGTGCCACCGAACTGTTAGCCCTCGTTCATAGTGACATTTGTGGGCCAATGTCTAGCCAGGCTAGAGGTGGATATGAATACTTCGTAACCTTTATGAATGATGCATCGTGTTATGGTTATGTGTATCTTATAAGACACAAGTCGGAAACCTTTGAGAAATTCAAAGAGTTTCGACACGAAGTAGAAAAACAGACCGGTAAAAGTATTAAGACATTACGGTCGGACCGTGGTGGCGAATACTTAAGCAATGAGTTTCTTGATTACTTGAAAGAATATGGTATTCTTTCACATTGGACTCCTCCCGGAACATCGCAATTAAACGGTGTGTTCGAACAGAGAAACTGAACTTTGTTGGACATGGTAAGGTCTATGATGAGTTGCACAAAGCTATCTATTTCCTTATGGGGATATGCATTGAACAGTGCAATACTTATTTTGAATAAGGTTCCTTCAAATTCTGTTCAACAGACTCCGTACGAGATATGGACAGGAAAGAAACCGGGTTTCTCATTCCTGAAGATTTGGGGATGCTGGGCATACGTCAAACATTTGGAAGGTACCAAACTAGAACCCAAATCGGATAAATGCCTATTTGTAGGATATCCTAGGGAAACCAAATGATATTACTTCTATCACCTACAAGAGAACAAAGTATTTGTTGCTCTATATGCGGTTTTCCTTGAGAAGGAATTCCTAAATGCAGTGGAAAGTGGGAGGAAAGTAGAACTCGATGAAAATCAGAGTGATACTGTTCCTGGCATAGAATCCTTAATGAACATGAACAGTCCATCAGGGATGAGACTGTACCACAATCTTCGAATACATAAGAACCGCGTAGGTCGGAGAGAGTCAGAAAACAACCTGAGAGGTATGGGTTTCTGATCTCACCTCATGTGGATATTAATCTTATTGAGGAAGACGAACCAGCTACGTATGAGGAAGCGATACAAGGTATCAAATCCGCTTTATGGCAAGAGGCCATGAAGTCCGAAATGGATTCCATATACACCAACCAAGTTTGGACACTGGTTGATTCACCAGAAAGCGTAAAGCCTATTGGTTGCAAATGGGTCTTCAAGAAGAGGACCGACATGGATAGAAACATACAGACTTACAAATCTAGGCTTGTAGTAAAAGGGTATCGTCAACGACATGGTGTCGATTACGACGAAACTTTTTCTCTTGTTGCCATGATTAAATCCATTCGGATAATGCTTGTTATTGCTGCATATTTCGATTACGAGATATGGCAGATGGACATCAAAACCGCTTTCCTTAACGGAAACCTTTTGCAGGATGTTTATATGCAACAGCCTGACGGTTTTATCTTACCAAGACTTACAAACAAGGTTTGTAAGTTAAATCGATCCATTTATGGATTGAAGCAAGCATCGCGTTCTTGGAACCAACGTTTTGATGAGATCATAAAAGAATATGATTTCTTTCAAAACGAGGATGATCATTGTGTATATAAGAAGGTTAGTGGGAGCGCACTGACATTCATTGTCCATTACGTTGATGATGTATTGCTTATTGGCAATGAAATTCCCATGCTACAATCGGTGAAAGCTTGGCTTTTATTAAAATTCTCCATGAAGAATCTGGGAGAAGCAGCCTTTATTCTAGGAATAAAGATCTACCGGGATAGATCAAGAAAGCTGCTTGGACTCTCCCAGAGCACGTACATTGACAAAGTGTTGAAGAGATTCAACATGGATCAGTACAAGAGGGGACTGTTGCCAGTGTCACATGGCGTCACTCTTTCTAAGGACATGTGTCCTAAAACTCAAGATGAGAGAGACAACATGAGTCGGATCCCGTTCGCATTGGCAGTCGGATCGATCATGTATGCCATGATATGTATGCGACCTGATGTCTCGTATGCTTTGAGCATGTGTAGTCGCTATCAGGCCGATCCAGGTGATGGTCACTGGATGACAGTTAAGAATATCCTTAAGTATCTTAGACGAACTAAGGATGCTTTTTTAATCTATGGAGATGGAGAACTTGAGGTAACTGGGTATACCGATGCAAGTTTCCAAACCGATAAAGACGACTGCAAGTCACAATCCGGGTACATATTTTGTTTGAACAACGGAGCAGTAAGCTGGAAATCTTCCAAGCAAGAGACTGTTGCCGATTCAATAGCAGAAGCGGAATACATTGCTGCAGCTGAAGCATCAAAAGAGTCTGTTTGGATCCGTAAATTCCTAATTGGATTAGGAGTAGTTCCGTTAATAGCTGAGCCCGTTCCATTGTATTATGACAATAACGGGGCTATAGTACAGGCTAAGGAACCGCGGTCTCATCAACGATCCAAACATGTTCTTCGATGTTTCCATCTGATTCGTGAGATCATACATCGCGGCGATTTAGAGATCGAGAAGGTCGCATCAGAGGACAACATTGCAGATCCGCTGACGAAAGTAATTCCTCAGCAAAAGTTTGAGAGACATGTACATAGTTCAGGTGTTAGATGCTTGAGTGACTGGCTATAGGCCAAGTGGGAGATTGTTGGACAATTATGACCCATAGCGTCACTATTTGCAAAATACATTGTGGTTTTTGTACAAATTAACTATGTGACAATGGAAATTGCAATTTATCATTTTGTAATTTGATTACTTGAATATTTAAATGATAAAAGTCCTTATGATTAGTTCCGGATTATAAGATATGAGACAATATCAATCCACAAAGGTTTAATCATTAAATATCCATAATCATAGTATTATTGAGACTGGACATCGATAATGCGGAATAGACTAGTATTGCACCTGTGCCTGTTATGGAAGCATAACAGCACAGTTCTCATATATTTAAGTATTGGATACTTATGCAAGTTTGATAGGAGATTGTGTTTACCGATGGTACGGAAACAGTTTCGCTTTGGATAGACCCATCGGAATCCCATTGGTAGTATGACTATGTGTCTATAAGAATCCGAATCAGGGTAGGTGTATTTGGTCTTAACCTGAGACTTACATCGCTAGTACTTGCGATAATCAATACGCTTTGGTTTTGGTCGTCCGAGACTTTAACAGGTTCTGTGTACGCCTCTTCTGGGTTTATTGAGAATCGTAGTGTATTGGGTTTGATGTCAAGATGGAAGTATCACTTCAGTCATATGGAGATGATGATCACGCAGTGATATAGAACTGGTACTCTAATGTGTTGCAACCATCGGGATAATATGACAAGGTCATGATTATCCGATTAAAGAGACTAGTTGCTTGTGATGTGATATATGCTTCGTACGGGGCAGACACTATTCCAGCCCCAGGCCTTGTATGTGACATCCGATACTGGATCGTAATACGCAATACTACGTATACTACGCCCGACATAGATTATATTTTCCTTTAAGAATATTTCTGGAGAATTGGGTAGGCACGACGCTTTGCTAGAACCAACCATGTCTCGTAAATCGGTAAAAATGTGGTACGAGGTAAGCACATGTTCGGATAGTCCGACGACCGGATTTACTGCCAACATATCCAGGGATCTCATGGGTCGCTTCCTGAAGATTCACCGATAACGTATGATTCGAACATAATTAATCTGGGATTAATTACAGTGAGAATTTATCTGGGATAAAATTCAATTAGAAGAGAGAGAACGATTAATTTGGAATTAATCGATAAAATAATATATTTGATATATTAAATGAAATTAGATTTCATAACGGAATTAAAATTAGATTTTAATTCCGGCGAACGAATTAATTTAGAATTAATTCGCGAGCGACGTGAATAATAATTTTATTAGGCATAATTATTTAATTAAATTTGATTTAATTACGCTGCAACGGAAAATTCGTTAATTCGGAATTAACGAACCCGAGCCCAGAATGTGTTTGTGAGCCCACTCGGATTTTGAATTAAAGTGGGGCCCACAAGTCACATCGCAAGTCACTTTAGTGATGGAAGTCATGTCACTTTTTTGTGATTGACATCTAGTCACTATTGGTGATGGGAGTAGTTGGAAGCTTTAATTGTTTTTTTCCCTCCAAATTTGATTTAACCTTTTTGGAAAAGGATATACCAAATTTTGCCTTTGACTTTTTATAAGAGTAATTGGTTTTAGAAATAAAATATACCAAAAACTAAAAGTCTCTCTTCTTTCCTCCTTTGGCCGAATTTCACAAGGCTTTTAGGGAAAATTTAGTTGCAATTTTTTTCCAAAGCTAGCACTTAAAGGAATCATACAAGGTGATAGGGAAACCATTCCAAAGAGCTTGGAATCAATCTCAAAGCTTGGAGCTTGGACATCAACAATCAAAGAGAAGATCTTGGAGCACTTCGCAAAGGAAATTTTTGTTATCCACACATCCTACAACCGATCAAAGTGAGTATATTTCCGCTATTCTCCTTTAAGTATTCACATGTTTCATACTTAATATGATCTTGGGATGACCTTAGATACCCAACACCTTTATCCTCATCCCGAAGATATTCCCTGAAACAAGTGAATCCGTGGGGGAAGAAGACCGAGACATAAAACATGGAATAATAAGAACATAAAAGAAAGAGAAAAAAATTCTAAATAAAAGATTTAAAAGAGGAACTACCAAGATAAGACAATAAAAAAGGAAATGTTAGTCAAGTAATAACAAGAATACATTAGTAACAGCGTTGGACATGACTAAGGACGTATAACAACAAACTTTTCCATTAGGAAATTGAAGAATAAGGGTATCAACAGAATAAATTATGGAATGTATAGCAGCAAGCCCTCAAACGTTTGTATAAGGCCAAAGTTCTAATAAATATAGTTTGGAAGAAAGATAATGAGTATATACCATATGTTTCCTTTCGTGATGCACCGTTATAATGCTTAGGATGACTTGGAACATACTTATGGAAGTATAGCGTAAAAAGGGCAAAGAAAACTGAGTATACGGATATGATTGAGACCATGACAACAATTGACGGAATAAGACTATGGGAATAAGTGAAAGTGGGATAACCGGGCTAGGAAAAGAAGTCAATGTGAAAAACAGTTAACCAGATTTGCATTAGCAATGTATTTAAAGGTACGGGAAGAGTATGAATATTCACCAGAAATGAATCACCAGCGTCGCTGAATATAGAGGCATCGATAAATGATAAAAGTAATTAGAATTACATGGAGAATTGGACCATGAACCATGAGGTCCTAAGCCCCACAGATGACAGAGATATGAGAACTTGAAGGACGCAACCAATAAGCAGTTGGAGCTTAGCAATGAGAAAATGGAAAGTTAAATAGTTAAGTTCTGAGAATGAATGCCAGGATAAGATTGAGTATGTGGCACTAAGAAAATACCTAGTAAAAGTATTCCTTTATACATTTACACCCAAAAGGGAAGTGGGATATGAAAATGCCTAGTCATAGAGAACACTAGTATTTACAGAGACTCGGAAGTACGAGCTAGATAAACCCGAAGATATAGTCAAATAACTTGTTGAGCATGACTCGAGGACTGGAAATGAGATTTCTTTGATGCATATTCACTATAGCCACGAACTCTAGAGTAGTATGTGCGAGCGTAGTAAGAGGTGTTATACATAAGCAAATGTTAAGGTCAGACAAAGAGTATGTATGTTTGTTAGCCAAATGGTAAACGAACAGTTTGACAGAGATCTTAGTTATTAAGTCAAATTGAGCCCAGATAATGCCAGGGTATAATGACAGTAAATAGAAGGTCATCAGGAATTAGTGTGATATAGTTGATGAGACAGAGTTTATTATGAGTATGTAGTCATTTGGTTATGAGTATACACACTCCACGCTTGGCGTCATGACGTAGAGCAGGAATGTGCTCTCTACCTCGGGACGATCGTGTGAAAGACTCAAGTCAATCATGTTGAAGACTCGGGTTGGTCGTGTGGAAGACTCCGGTCGATTGTATGGAAGACTAGGGTTGGTTGTGTGGAAGACCCAGGTTGGTCGTGTGGAAGCCTCATGTCGTGACACTAGCATCTGAAAATGCGACGCAGAACAAGTAATGCTCTTTGTTTTAGTCTAATCGTATGAGCATCGCGATGAACAAGAACTTGAGTCAGGATGCGCAATGAGACTAGTTTCATCCTAGAATGTTAATTTCAGTTAACACGTTAGTTATCCCGACATGTAAGAAACATGCATGAGCATCCACTACATCCATGACTATTATTAGCTTCAAGCTTATATATGTTAACCGTACTCAAACACAAGACGGACTAGCTTTTCTACAGGAATCTCTCTAGTCGCATCCATGATATTTGGCAATGGTTATTAATCAGTGAGTGGATCCTTTTCGTAAATTGATTTTAATCATTTTATTTTTGATTTAAGACTTACTTTTAAATGTAATAGGGCCTTAGCCAAGTTTATTTCAGATGTTTCATGATTGGAAATTTCTTAGAAAGTATTCACTTAAAAACATGATTTTATTGATTTTAGAGAAATGGGGAGAAACCCACCTCAGATGTAACTATTGGAATTGACGGATATAACATGTGCACATGTAGAGGAGGACTAAGGGGAGGACGAGACGTAATGCCCCTAGATCCTAGTTCAGGGCTAGAGATGACAGATACCCATAGACCCTAGATTTAGGGTCGAGATGATTGCATTGATTAACATATTTGGCTCTAGTTCAGTGGCTTGGGAGACGGCGAGACGTAACACCCCAAGACCACTAGTTTAGACGTATGGGGGGATGGCGAGACGTAACGCCCTCATACATAAGGTTTTTCAGAAATAGATTTTCAGAGAAATGATTTTTTTAGACAGATTTGTAGAGATGAGATTTTCAGAGATATGAATTTTCAAAAATAATAAGTTTTATGAAAGAGTTTTCCAGAGAATTCAGTTTCACAAAAAGTAATTTTAGAATTTTTCGGAAAGAAAGGTTTCCAGAAAGGTTTTCTAGAAAGAGAATTATTTTTAGAAAAAATCAGTTTTCCTTGAGATGATCTTGATTTTAGTAAAACGAATGTTTCATAAAGTATTTCAGTTTCAGTTTTAAACAGTCCACTCACTAGGTCGTTCAAACGATCTAACCCCCTACCCTCGATGTTTCTGTTTTACAGGTATACCTAGAGGACGAGCTCGAGAGGATGGATACTGGTGATAGACATTAGAGGGTTTGGGTCCACCAGGTCGAGTCCAAGCTGCATTTCAGTCAGAGTTTAAGTAAACTCATGCATCATACATATTGTATAGTAGAGATTACGTACGTAATGTGTTAAAAGTGTTTACTATCAGAGTTGTAATGCGAAGTATTATTAAGTATATAGTACAAGTAATAAAATGCATTGATGTTGTTGAGTTGGGCAATGGTTCCATGCATTCGTTTATATTTGAGATGAGATTAGTAGTAGTCAGAGACTTAGAGGCTCATTGGGATATGTCAGCCTATTCCCTATCGGCATTATCTCCGGGAGAGAGATGTTAAGCTATATACCTCATTAATCTTAATGAAATGTTTGAGATCTAGCACTGCCTTGATTTTCTGAAGATTTGCTTCGATGCCCCTTACGCAGACCATGTATCCCAAGAATTTTCCCGAAGACACTCTGAAGGCACAATTGTCTCGATTCAACCTCATATTGTGATTTCTCAAGAGCTCAAACGTCCATCTGAGGTCGCCCAAATGGTCCTCAGGTTTGACAGTCTTTGTGATCATGTTGTCAACATATACATGCATTGTCTTTCCAATAAGTGGCTCAAAGACCTTGTTCACCAACCTCTGATATGTGGCCCCAACATTCTTTAGTCCAAAGGGCATTTCCTTGTAATAGTAGAACCTCTGGTCGGTGATGAAGTCTGTCTTTTTCTCATTCTCAAGATGTATTTCGACCTGATTATACCCCGAGAAGGCGTCCATAATGTTGGACAATTATGACCCATAGCATCACTATTTTGTAAAGAACATGGTGTTCTTGTACAAAATTAACTATGTGACAAATGAAATTACTCTTTTATCATTTTATAATTAGATTACTTGGATATATAAATGATAAAAGTACATATGATTAGTACCGGATTAATAAGATATGAGACAATATTAATCCACGAAAGGTTTAATCATTAGATATCCCTAGTTGTAGTATTATCGAGACTGGACATCGATAATGCGGAATAGGCTAGTATCACACTTGTGCGCGTTATGGAAGCTTAACGACATAGTTCTCATATATTTAAGTATTTGATACTTATGTAAGTGTGATAAGAGGTTTTGTTTACCGATGGTATGGGAACAGCTTCCATCTGGATAGACCCCTCGGAATCCCATTGGTAGTATGACTATGTGTCTATGGGAATCCGAATCAGGGTAGGTGTATTTGGTCTTAACCTGAGACTTGCATTGCTAATACTTGCGACAATCAGTATGCTTTGGTTTTGGTCATCCGGGGCTTTAACAGGTTCTGTGTACGCCTCTTCTGGGTTTACTGAGAATCGTAGTGTATTGGGTGTGATGTCAAGATGGAAGTATCACTTCAGTCATATGGAGATGATGATCATGTAGGATACGGAACTAGTACTCTTAAGTATTGCACTCATCGGGATAATATGACTAGGTCATGATTATCCGATTATAGAGAGTAGTTGCCAGTGATCCGATATATGCTTCATACGGGGCAGACACAATTCCACCCCCAGGCCTAGTATGTGACATCTGATGCTGGATCGTAATACGCAATACTACGTATACTATGCCTGACAAAGATATATATTCCTGAAAAGAATATTTCTGGAGAATTGGGTAGGCACGATGCTTTACTAGAAGCCAACCATGTCTTGTAAATCCGTAAGAACGTGATACCGGGTACGCACGTATTTGGATAGTCCGATTACCGTATTTACTACCAACATATCCAGGGATCTCTTGGGTCGTTTCCCAAAGATTCACCAATGACATTTGACTCGAAGAAAATTAATCTGGGATTAATTATGAGAGAGAAAATTAATCTGGGATTAATTACGGTAAGAATTAATATGGGATTAATTAACAGAGAAAGAATTAATCTTGGATTAATTGCGTCGAGAATTCATTTGGGATTAAATTCGTCGAGAAGAGAGAACGCGATTAATTTGGAATTAATCGATAAAATAAATTTAATAGTTAAATTGGATTTTTCTATTTAATTTATTTATTTAGGCTAAAATAATATATTGGACATATTAATTGAAATTGGATTTCAATTCGGAATTAAAATTAGATTTTAATTCTAACGAATGAATTAATTTAGAATTAATTCGTTAGCGACTTCCGTAATAATTTTGCGAGACATTATTATTTAATTAAATTGGATTTAATTACGTCGCGATGGAAAGTTCGTTTAATTGGATTAAATGTAACCGAGTCCGAAGTGTGTTGTCTAATCCCACTTGAATTTTGAATTTAATTGGGTGGGACCCACCACTCACATCACTTGTCAAAGGTGATGGTGGTAGTTGGCAAAAGTGAATGGTTTTTAGAAAACCACTTGCTTTTAACCAACATGGTTTTGGAAACCATATTTAACACACATTTGTTTATGAAACAAGTAACTCTTCATCTTCTTTCTTTCTTCCTCACAATGGGCGTGAACCATGCTCTCTCTAATGGAATTTTTGTTGCAAAAGTTTCCAAAGATAGCACTTAAAGGAGTCAACTAAGGTGATAGGGAAACTCATCCTTGAATTTGGAATTCAAATCAAAGGCTTGGAGCTTCCAACAAATAAGAAAAAGTCTTGAACTTCATCCGATCAAAGTGAGTAATTTCCGTAACTTTCTTTGATTTATTCACACACAAATCACTCTTAGACGATCTTGGCATGTTCTAGGAACACTAACACATAAAGCTAAGTAACCCATGACATGTTGTCGAGTCCACCAAATGATCTACCTTTGGGAGTGAGAATCTGTCATTCGGGCATGCCTTGTTCAAATCGGAGAAATACACGCACATCTTCCACTTCTCATTAGCCTTCTTCACCAAGACTACATTTGATAACCACTCTCGGTACTTAACCTCCCTGATAAACCCGGCCTTTATTAATCTTTTAACCTCTGTCTGGATCGCCTTATACCGCTCCCAGTTGAAAATCCCCATTTTATGCTTGACCGATTTATGGGCTCGATCTATCGCCAAACAATGACTGATGATCCTGGGATCAATCATGGGCATGTCCTCATGATCCCAAGCAAAGACATTTGTGTATTCCTTCAAAAAATCCAATAGTTGTTTCCTCAAATTTGGCTCCAGCCCGACCCTAACCTTTATCTCCAGTTACAGACTCCAGTTCCTCCCCTGCCCCTAGCTGAGTAGGGTCACCGGGTCGAGGATTTTTTGATTCCATTTCAGTTGCTTCATTCTCTCTTTCTTTTCTCTTCACCCTCACTTCCTTAATACAAAGAGTTTTCCTCAAAACGGCTGCGAAACAACTCCTTGCTAGCTTCTGGCTTCCACAAACTACTCTAACTCATTCTCTGGTCAAGAATTTCAACTTCAGGTAGTAGCTCGACATTGCTGCCCTTGACTTCATCATAAAGGGCCTTCCCAAAATCACATGATAGCTGCTCAGGCAGTCTACTACCCTGAAATCCATCATGATGATCCGAGTATGGGGCTGTCCCAATGGTCATTGTTAGTTGTACCCGACCTAATGAGACAACCGTTTCTCCCCCAAACCCATACAGTGGTGTTGCATTCTGGATCAAGGTTGTGAACTTCATGCCTAAATCATTCAAAGCATCCATGGAGATGATATCCACCACCCTCCCAGGGTTTATTAGTATTATGTCCACCTCGGCCCCGCCAATATTGGCCTAGATTATCAGTGCATCATCATGAGGGTAGCTCACCCCTTGGGCGTCTTCCTCGGTGAACATTATGGGCACTGGCCTGGCCTTTTGGATCATTGGAGCCCTCTCCGTTATCATTACCTCTGGGACATTGGTCCAACAGTAGTTCTTTCTTGCTCTGTTTGAATCTCTAGCCAACGTCCTTCCCCATACTATTTTGAACGTTGGCCTATGCTCCCTTCGAAGCCTGAGCCTCATAGCCTCGTGCTTTATACATTCATTCAAGTAACCATTCCTCATCAGGTCATTCACATGTTCATGCAGGTCTCTGCATCTCTCTATGGCATGCCTCTTCATATTATGGTATGGGCAATAAGCCTTGTGGGCTCTCTTCTCAATCAAAACCTCATCGGGTCGGGCTCAGTCAGTAGGCCTTTATCTTGAATCTCCCGAGCTTTATAGGCTAATGGCCTATTCAGGGAGGTGTATGTCGTTTCTCCGGAAATATGAGTGACCTTGATCGAGGGTTTCCTCTCAGGCATTGGATTACCATGAGCTATCGGCCTAAACTCCTTCTGCCTCGGGGCCGGTCCTCTCTGATTTTCTCCCATATCATGTCAATTCATTTGCCTTGACGCTTTTGGTGCTCGGGTAGCTCCTCCTCGGGCTATCTTCTCCTATTCTTCCAGCAACACAAACTTATTTGCCTGCTCCAAGGTTGCGGCATAGTCCGGCACCTCCTGGTTATTCAGGTGGGACCATAACTTTCCGACCCTTAAAGCTCATTTAAAACTCTCCAACGCATCTGAAGACTCATATGCCCCGATCTCTAACACCAAACGGTGGTATCTGTCAATAAAATTCTTCAAGGGCTCGTCATCTTTTTACTTCATCATCCTCAAAGACCCCATTGTATTCCTTGGTATGCACGCTCCTTTGAAATGGTGCACAAAAGACTTCCTCAACTGTGAAAAGCTGCTGATACTTCCCGGGGGTTAAGTTTCTGAACTACAAGTTAATGGAAACACCTTGTATATCGCCTCTCCTACCATTCCCTGGATTTCCATCAATAAAACAAACTTTTCAATGTGGCACTTGGGGTTTATGCTGCCCTTATAAACATTCATCGTGGGAATGATGAATCTCTTTGGAAATTCCACCACCAATATTTCCTTCGCAAATAGGGATGCTGTCTCCATATCTTGGTCACCCCGAGCCCCTCCCTTCATACATTCCTCTCATTTCCTCATCCCCCTCTGAAACCAATCCCTCAATTGGCTTTCGGAGCCATCGTGCTCTCGTCCAAGGGCCTCTTTACGTCTTCCACTTCGAGCGTGGTATCTTCCATAGTTGGGAACCTCACGTCCCCCCTCCGGATACCGTTCCACGTCATTTTCCCTAAAACACGGGATGTTAATGGATAACTCCGGGGTTCGCCTATCTTCTTCTTCCCACGGCTCTCCTGGCTGCGCGACACTAGCAACAACTACGTGACACATTCACAAAATGGTTCTTTACTCCCAAGTATAAGAGTGTCGAAGTAATAAAATAACTCGGTAAGTCCGAGGTCGATCCATGAGGAATAGATTTAGTGAAATAAAATAATAATTTGAGTAAAAATAAAATGAGTGAATTGTTTGAAGTGATTAGAGATTTTAAATTAAACTACAATAATAAAATAAAATATGGGGGGTTAGGGAATCCACTTTTAATATTTCAAATTTAGAAATCCCATTTTTTATAATATATAAATTATCATTATTACCTAATTAATTTATTTCAGGAATTAATTATGCCAAAACATATAAAACCAGCCATAAAGGCGGTGATAATATTTGTCTATAACAAATCCGGTTAGGTATTTAATTATGTAAAATAAATAAAATCACTCATATAGGCGGTAACAAAGTTTGTTAATAATTAATCCAGATTTAAATTAAATATTAATCATTAAATTATAATTTATATATTATGATATAAGTGAGATTAATCTATATTTTTTATTAAAAGCTTCACCATTTACCCCAGCAGGACGAAATAACTACTCATGATTTGAATAAAAACACACATAATTTTATTACTAAAAGAAAAAAAAAATTACAAGAAAGCTTTTTAAAAAATAAATAAAACACACAAGAGCTAGAACTCCAAAAATTGTCAAAGAAAACTATAGAATTCGGGTTGATTTTCTAAGGTATTGAGCACCTCTATTTATAGAGGGCTCAGCACCCTCCTTTTTGACATTTGGCCATTTATAATTTTTTTTAAATTTTTTTTTCTTTTTTTCTTTTTGTTTTTTTGCTTTGATAATTACATATAACACACTTTGTAGTTTTCATCAACTTCGGCCTTGAAAATTTCGGAACTAGAAAATATAATCAACAACAAAGTTGTAGATCTTTGAGTCTTATTTCATCTGGAACTAGAATCGCCTCAATCTGATATCAGAGTAAAAGTTATGGACAAAATAAGAAACTTACGCAGGGTTGGAATTTCTGAATTTGTACACTGTTAGAACACCCTTTCAAGTTTTTGGCCTCCAAAATCCAGTTGTCATGCCCATTTTTCTAGTTATGCATCCAAAGTATTATTTCACCTACATAAGAAATAAAAATCATAATAAAAATATATAAAACATAAATTTAATTATTATTTTACAAATATGCTAAATTAAAGGGATTAATGAAAGTACAAGTGTAAAATGATTAATTTTTCTTTTAATAAATGTGCCCTTTTAGTATTCATCACATCCTCCAACCAGCTTATTACTAGTCCCTAGTAATTGAAGTGAAAAATTTTAAAAAGATAAATTCTTATCCAAATTAATAATTGTTTTCTTTCTTTCTAAATAATCTAATGAGTAAATTATCCTGTATTTTTTTTACCATTCTTCCACACACACATAAAATAAAGTATCAATCAATTCATTGTGCCCACAATATTCAAAGGTCTTTGTTGAAAAAAGAGTAATATTTTTGTACTAGAGTTATATAAGAGTTCACATCTTTTTGGAAATGGAGAATTATTTATAAAGAAAAAAATATTTTTTTAATAATAAAACATCTTCAATCTTTGTAACGAGCTTTGAGCCAGTGACTCCCAAACCAGTTGGCTTTAGGGCATTAGGTGTTAAGTCACTCATACAGACTTAGTTGGTCAAATCGCAGATGTTAAAAGAAGAAGTGTCTGATTTCTTTAAGCTTTCTCTTTAACCCATGTAACAAGCTTTGGGCCAATAACTCACAGACCAGTTAACCTTAGGGCACTAAGTGTTAAAATACTCCTATGGACTTAATTGCTCGAGTTTGAGAGGCTACAAAATTGAACTTATTCACACACTTTTTTTTTTTTACAAACTCAAGCTCTACCATTTTACACGAACAATCATGCGTACTGAGGTAAAATGTCCGGTTACTAAGTAAAATCTTGATTATTATCATTTTTTGAATAAAAACACAAATTCCACTGCTTTTAGGTGCTACATCCAACAAACTAGAGAACTGAATATTACAAAATTTTCACTTACAACCCATGATTATATGTTACCGTGTATGTTGATAATACCTGTCAAATGAGCTTATGAAGATCAAATTTAATCAATATTATGGAGAATTCACAAATTTAAATGATTCAAAAAGAAAGGAACAAAAATAACTTGTTACGAATTATTTTGAGATGTGTCTCAGGAGCGAAAACTCCTTGCACAACCACCTCTGAACAACAATTCCACTTGGTTAGTCAAAAATTTGTTGTTAGTTTGTGTGTATTTGTTTTTGAAAAACACAAAATAAAATCAATATAAATTTTTTCACACAAAATAAGAACAAAACAAAAACAACATAAAAAGAAAAAAATGATTTTTTTGAACGAAAAACACAGCAACAAAACATAAAAATGAAAATTATCTAGTCAATTGTCCCCAATGTCTGAAAATGAAGAAGTAGAGTTTAGAAGAGATCACCTGGTTAGTGTGGAATTGACAATTGAATCTACGATTATTTAAAAGAAAAGAAAAATTACAGATTAAGATTCAAGTTCACTCTACGCTTTTTGCCACGATAGTTATCAGACCAGTTCAACTTGAAAAGAATGAGGTCGATTTTTGGTTAAGAGTTGGTCAATTAATTCATCAGCTTTTCTTACAGTTAGGACGATATCTTTTACCGGTTTCGAAATGAACCCAAGTCTTCTGGCATCCTCAAGAAATACTAAAAGAAAATTGAAAAAATGATCAACATTAAGTAGTCCAATGGGTTTTTGGTGAATGTTCAAGTTTGCCCATGATGCCATTGTGAATATTTCTTCCAGCGTGCCCAGCCCACCTGATGAAGTAATAAAAGCGTCAGCGTGACTAATCATTTCAGTAAGTCATTCAGACATACCTGAAATAATGCATTCTTCTCCATTTGATTTTCCGATGAGGCTTTCGTCTGCCAAAGGTTTTGGAATGATCCCCAAAACTTGACTGTCACCTTCTTGCACAGCTTTGAAACACATCCCATCAATCCAAGATTGCCACCGCCATATACTAAGTGCATATTTGTTTCCGCTATAACTCTATACGGAGTTGATGTCCAACATCGATTCTCTATAGGTAAAAGGGTCAGTCTCTTCAACTAAGAGAACATCGAGACTCTTTTCTTGTATCAAATACAAGCGTTCAGGAGGTCTAGATACCCTTTGTGACCTACGAAGTGTGTGTGTTGAAGGTTCTCCATCTTCTTAAACTACAGGTTCTTCCATTAGTTCGTTGGTTCCAGGTTGTACTTCATCAAGTTCAATCTGTCTATGATCACCACCTTCAGCCAAAAATTATATTCTAGAAATTTTGCGAAACGAGCTACGAACAAATTTCATGCTCGATATCATAGAATAAATATCCTTTCGTATTTGAAGGATATCCAACAAACCTAAACTTCTGCCCTCGAGGAAAGAGCTTGTTTTGCTGAGCCATCCTGACGTATGTAGGACACCCCAAAATCTTAATATAACTAAGATTCGGTTTCCTACTGGTGCATAGATCATACGAAGTCATATGAACAGTCTTGGAAGGAATCTTGTTCAAAAGATGTGCGGCAGTTAAAAGAGCATAACCCCATAAGTAATAGGGTAAATCTGTATAACTCAATATCGATCGGACCATATCCAATAAAGTTTGATTTCTCCTCTCTGACACTCCATTATATTACGGAGTTCTTGGAGGAGTATATTGAGCGAGAATCCCTTTCTCTTTTAAATAATCAGTGAACTTTCCACTCATATATTCACCGCCTCGATCAGATCGAAGACATTTAATATATTGACCAGTTTGTTTTTCAACTTCATTTCGGAATTCTTTGAACTTTTCAAAGGTTTCCGATTTATGTCTCATCAAATAGACATAACTGTACCATGACAGATCATCGGTAAAGGTGACGAAGTAAGAAAAACCATTGTGAGCAGTTTGACTTAAAAGACTACATACATCAGAATGTACGAGTTCAAATAAGTCAGTGGCTCGGTGTCCAACACCCAAAAATGGGGCTTTGGTCATTTTACCCCGAATACAAGGTTCGCAAGTTGGATAAGGTTCAATGGTGAGATCATGTATCAAACCATTCTTAACCAATTGGGTTAGGCGTTTCACGCCTATATGACCTAACCGCATATGCCAAAGTTCAGTATTATTTATATCAGATTATTTACGTTTATTTATTCCAGTATTAAAGATATCTTGTGAGGTACGCAATATGTAATGGCCATGCTCGTTTGGACAACAAAGGATCTGAATATTATTACTATTATATAAATACAAAGAACGATTCTTAATATTTACATTATAACCTTCAGTATCTAATACAAAAATGGACATAATATTCGCCACATATCCTGGCACAAAATAGCATTCATTTAACAAAAGTCTCCCACTGGGTAAGGGAATCTCGCATACACCCACTACAACTGCATCCAGAGAGTCGCCACTCCCGAATCGTAACTGCATCTCCCCAGATTTCAGATGTCTACTTCCCGTCATATGAATAGGACAAGCAGGATCCAAAATCCAATTAGATTTCATAGCTTCACAAGCCAATGAGATATCGATAATCGGAAAAATAAAAGCACCTGATGTTGATGTTATTTCCTTCCTTAGTTGTGCAAGAATGTCCGGGCAGTTGCGTTTCCAGTCCCCAACTTTTTGGCAGTGGTGGCACTTGTTTTCAGAAGCTCTCTTGGGCTTCACCGTCTTACCTTTTGGAGGAATATTGAAACCCTTCTTTTTCTTTCCTTTTGTCTTCTTCCCATTCGCCTTGGATTGGGAAGAAGCGAAAAGTGAAATGTGTTTCGGAAGGTGAGTCGGAACTCCCTTCCTTAAATCTTCCTCTGCTGTGAGAAGCATCCTATGCAACTCACGGTAAGAACAGTGAATCCTATTCATGTTGAAGTACATGATGAACTGGCGATATGAAGCCGAGAGTGAACCGAGAATGACACTACGACCAAGAGTTTCATTGAGAGGGAAATCTTGTCGCCTCAACTGCTCGATCAAATCGATCAAGTGAAACACATGCGGGCTCACAGCCTGCCCCTCATCAAGTTTAGAATGGAACAGTTCCATCGAAACTCTATGAACCACGGTCTATTTCTGGTTTATGAACGATTCACGAAGTTGTGTCATCATGCTATATGCATCATGCATCTCAAAATAAGTCTTCTTAAGCTCAGAAGAAAGAGAACTCATGATGAATGATTTTACCCTTAAATCATCATCATTCCATAGCTGGAAAGTCTCATGTTCTTCAGGAGATGCATCTGGTGATATAGCAAGCGGTAAATGACCTTCCAAAATGTACCCCAGCTTTTCAGAATTGAGGACAATCCTCAAATCCATATCCCAATCGGCAAAATTCTCAGCGCCTTTTAGCTTATTCGTATTTAGCATACGAGCAAAATGATTGGTTGGAGGTGCCGCCATCGCAAATCTATCAAATAGACAGCGAATCAACGGTAAGCAGATAAGTAGAAAAAACGATAATAACAGTTTCATATTATATCATAAAGCATTAACTAGATCATGGATTTTTAATCTAAAAATGCCCCTCCCACTATTTCATGCAATACTGTAATCCCCAAACAGAATACAAAACATGCGATAATCTAATCATAACATAATAATGAAAGTGGACCCCATGAATATATTTAAGCT
Organism: Zanthoxylum bungeanum; assembly: GCA_019454045.1. Lineage (NCBI taxonomy): Eukaryota > Viridiplantae > Streptophyta > Magnoliopsida > Sapindales > Rutaceae > Zanthoxylum > Zanthoxylum bungeanum. The sequence goes on along the minus strand of SKCR01027382.1, from coordinate 223,012 downwards.
CACAGCTTTGGCACGTTCTCGCCTACGTATATTCATTTAGGTAGACAACTCATTGTCGATCACCCAATAGTGACTCCTGGTTTTGGTCCTGGTTATTTCTCATTGTGACAGCTTTGACACGTTCACAATGAGGCATACTAAGGTCAAACTTGTCAATGATGAATTCAAGATAATTGCGAAACCCTGACAGCTTTGGCACGTTCAGGATTCATCTTTCGCTTGAATTCACCTAATATCAAATATATTCGGTATAGATTAAATTTCTACCGGCCATATCCTCACAGCTTTGGCACGTTCTCAGATATAGTCGCAGAAAATTTATCGATAAGCGGTATTGACAAGACGGACCGATTAATATGCATCAAATACATATTAAATTAGAAATCTTATTTTAAAAAGGGATTTTCCGCTAAAGATGCTTTTAATTTATTTAATCAAATTAAATAAACACATGCACGGATTAAAGTCAAGATTAAAGTCAACATTGAATTTTAAAGGCATATTCATATATCAGGGTTCCAGAATCAGACTCGCTTGATACCAATTTTGTTGGGGTTTTATAAGGAGTTACAGGTTTGCACAGCGGAGCGCGGAAAACGAATTTTTCCGATTTCAAAATTTTTCTTGGAACAATTAAATAAACTAATTTATTTAATTAACCAATACTTAAAATATGAAATTTTAACCCAAGAAATCATATTTCTTTTAATTACCAAATTACCCCAAACTTTTAAAAATTAATTATTTTGGTGCTTAATTATGTCAATTACATATTTAATTGATTCCAAATCAATCCCAAAATAATTTTTACAATTTTGCAACATAAACCATAAACTTTCCAGAATTTCCGAAAATGAGCAGAATTTTCCAGAATTTACGAAAACATCACAGAATTTTAATTAATTGTAATTTGGCTCAATTTATTCAAAACACATCAAGATCAAATCCAATCAATCCCAAATTTGACATACATCAAATATACATCAAATTATATCATATGTATGAAAATCCCCAAAATTTGAATGGGTTAAGAACCTTAATTTCAGAAATTACTCAAATTGGGCAATTTACATTAAATTGACAAAATTCAATACTTTAATCTTCCAATTACCACACCAATTAAGTCTCACCATCATGAAATTAATCAAGAACAATTCTAGGCTAATTATGAATGGCTAATTAACTCTAGAATGGCAACTTTAATTTTTTAATTAATATATTAAACTTAATTACACTAATAAGCTAATAAATTAATTATACATGCATGAACTCATCCAACAAGCTTCCAAGAAATTTAATTACGAACTAAAAGAGTAGAGACATGATCTTAACAACACAATTGAAGCTAAGAAAAATGAAACAATTTTCATGTAGAAGAAGAAATGAAATTACTTACAAAATCCAATTTTGCTTTGATTTTTCTTTTCCTTTTCAACAAATGCTCTCAACTCTCTTTTGTAATTTTTTTGTTGAACTTGTGTAAGTGTTGGAAAAAAAGAAACAAAACCATTTTGTATATACAATTGCATATTGCCAATTTTCCATGCCCCAAAATAAACAACAAATTATTTATTTTATAACAATAAAATTGGCACACATTTTAGATTTAATAAAGTAACACTTTAACTTTAATAAAGTTGTCAAAATGTGTTCCAATTATAACAAGCCATTTCCTACTTAAAAAAGGTGAAATATTACTTAAAGATATTTATTTTATAAATTAATTTAATTATTTAACAATTAAATAACTAATTAATAAATATAAATATCTTAAATATATGTATTATATTTACATTAAATATCTCAAATACATATATTAATGATATAAGTTTAAATATCACAAATTGATATTTAATTAATGTGTATTTAATAATATCAAATATTAAATACAAATACACATTAATTCGGAAATGACCGTTAGGTCCCGATTGCATGTATTTTTCGTTTAACCATTAAACAAGTTATAAATAACCAGTATAATTCATAACAGTTGCCCTAGTGCTCTACGAGTATATTTCATTAATGAGACTCTAGATTCAGGCATATCCGTCACGAAATCAAATTTCGTGTCCATAATTCACCCACCCGTAAATTATGACGAACACGGATAAACTCACTGAATCATACAGGTCGAGGTCACTACATACGTATAATCCCCCATTCACAGGTATGGCCTTCGTAAGCAGGTCTGCTACATTATCTTCACTCAGTACCTTGCATACGATAATGTCCCCTCGCGATATAATCTATCGAATGCCCTAGTGCTCTACGAGTATATTTCATTAATGAGACTCTAGATTCAGGCATATCCGTCACGAAATCAAATTTCGTGTCCATAATTCACCCACCCGTAAATTATGACGAACACGGATAAACTCATTGAATCATACAGGTCGAGGTCACTACATACGTATAATCCCCCATTCACAGGTATGGCCTTCGTAAGCAGGTCTGCTACATTATCTTCACTCAGTACCTTGCATACGATAATGTCCCATCGCGATATAATCTCTCGAATAATGTGGTACTTTCATTCCACATGCTTCGACTATGGATGCGCCCTTGGCTCTTTTGCTTGCGCAATGGCTCCAGTATTATCACAGTATAAGAAAATCGGATTCTCGATACTTGGGACTACTCCCAATTCTGTGATAAAGTTCCTAACCCAAACAGCTTCCTTTACAGCTTCAGAAGCTGCAATATATTCTGCCTATGTGGTGGAATCAGTTGTCGACCCATGTTTGGAACTCTTCCAACAAACTGTACCAATGTTAAGGGTAAACACGAATCCTGATGTAGACTTTCTATCATCATGATCCGATTGGAAATCAGAATCCGTATACCCATTAACTTTTAGTTCGTTTCCTCCATATATAATAAAATTATCCTTAGTACCTTTAAGATACTTTAGGATATGTTTAATGGCCATCCAATGGTCATTTCCTGGATTGGACTGATATCTGCTCGTCACACTAACTGCGAAGCTGATATCAGGCCTAATACATAACATGACATACATGATGCTGCCCAAACATGAAGTATAAGGTTAATTAGACATTCTAATCTTCTCATCTTCTGTTTACGGACACATCTTCTTCGAAAGATGTATGTTTGCTGAACGATATTTTTGTTGTCTTATAGTTACCAAAATTATACCGTTCTAAGATCTTCTTTATGTACGTTGATTGGGATAACCCAATAAGCTTCCTTTCTCTATCTATATAGAGTTTTATGCCTAAGACACAAGAAGCTTCACCCAGGTCCTTCATGGAGAAATTCTTACAGAGGTAAGCTTTGATGTCTTGCATCATCCCGATATCATTCCTAATTATAAGGATTTCGTCAACATAGAGAATTAAAAATATCACCATACTTCCACTGGCCTTCTGATACACACAAGATTCTTCCGAATTCTTGAGAAAACCAGACAATTTGATTATCTCATCGAATCAAAGATTCCAACTTCGTGAAGCCTGTTTAAGTCCATAAATGGACTTCTTCAGCTTCCATACTGTGCCCGAGTACTCGCTGGATGCAAAACCCTCCGGTTATTCCATATAGATTTCTTCATCAAGAAATCCATTTAGAAAAACCTTTTTGACATCCATTTGTCAAATCTCGTAATCATGATATGCGGCAATTGACAACAAAATCCGGATGGACTTTAGCATTGCCATTGGAGAAAACGTTTCATCGTAGTCGACACCAGGTCACTGCGAGTAACATTTAGCTACCAGTCGGGCCTTAAAGGTTTCAACCTTTCCATTGGGCTCTAGCTTCCTCTTGTAAATCCATTTTCAACCGATAGGAACAATTATTTCGGGAAGCGGAACGAAGGTCCAAACTTGATTCTCATGCATTGAGTCCATCTCGGATTTCATGGCGTCTTGCCACTACACGGAGTCGATGTCCAACATCGATTCTCTATAGGTAAAAAGGGTCAGTCTCTTCAACTAAGAGAACATCGAGACTCTTTTCTTGTATCAAATACAAGCGTTCAGGAGGTCTAGATACCCTTTTTTACCTACAAAGTGTGTGTGTGTTGAAGGTTCTCCATCTTCTTGAACTACAAGTTCTTCCATTAGTTCGTTGGTTCCAGGTTGTACTTCATCAAGTTCAACCTGTCTATGATCACCACATTCAGCCAAAAATTATGATGTTGATGTCATTAGATGTCATAGCTTCACAAGCCAATGAGATATCGATAATTGGAAAAATAAAAGTATCTGATGTTGATGCTCTTTCCTTCCTTAGTATTAGATGTCATATCTTCTTGAACTTCAGGTTCTTCCATTAGTTCGTTGGTTCCAGGTTGTACTTCATCAAGTTCAACCTGTCTATGATCACCACATTCAGCCAAAAATTCTATTTCTAGAAATTTTGCGAAACGAGCTACAAACAATAGGTAAATTATTTCGGGAAGCGGAAATAAGACAAGTTCCAAACTATTTCGGAAATAATCTTCCTCTTGTAAATCCATTTTCAACCGAAAGGAACAATTATTTCGGGAAGCGGAACCAAGTTCCAAACTTGATTCTCATGCATTGAGTCCATTTTGGATTTCATGGCGTCTTGCCACTACACGGAGTCGATGTTCAACATCGATTCTCTATAGGTAAAAGGGTCAGTTTCTTCAACTAAGAGAACATCGAGACTCTTTTCTTGTATCAAATACAAGCTTCCTCTTGTAAATCCATTTTCAACCGATAGGAACAATTATTTCGGGAAGCGGAACCAAGTTCCAAACTTGATTCTCATGCATTGAGTCCATCTCGGATTTCATGGCGTCTTGCCACTACACGGAGTCGATGTCCAACATCGATTCTCTATAGGTAAAAGGGTCAGTCTCTTCAACTAAGAGAACATCGAGACTCTTTTCTTGTATCAAATAGAAGCGTTCAGGAGGTCTAGATACCCTTTGTGACCTACAAAGTGTGTGTGTTGAAGGTTCTCCATCTTCTTGAACTACAGGTTCTTCCATTAGTTCGTTGGTTCCAGGTTGTACTTCATTAAGTTCAACCTGTCTATGATCACCACATTCAGCCAAAAATTCTATTTCTAGAAATTTTGCGAAACGAGCTACAAACAAATTTCGTTGCTCGGTATCATAGAATAAATATCCTTTCGTATTTGAAGGATATCCAACAAACCTAAACTTCTGGCCTCGTGGCAAAAGCCTGTCTTGCTGAGCCATTCTGACGTATGCAGGACACCCCAAAATCTTAATATAATAAGATTCGGTTTCCTACCGGTCCATATCTCATACAGAGTAGTAGGAACAGTCTTGGAAGGAATCTTGTTCAAAAGATGTGCGGCAGTTAAAAGAGCATAACCCCATAAGTAATAGGGTAAATCTGTATAACTCAACATCGATCGGACCATATCCAATAAAGTTCGATTTCTCATCTCTGACACTCCATTATATTACGGAGTGCCTGGATGAGTATATTGAGCGAGAATCCCATTCTCTTTTAAATATTCAGTGAACTCTCCACTCATATATTCACCGCCTCGATCAGATCGAAGACATTTAATATATTGACCAGTTTGTTTTTCAACTTCATTTCAGAATTCTTTGAACTTTTCAAAGGTTTCTGATTTATGTCTCATCAAATAGACATAACAGTACCATAACAGATCATCGGTAAAGGTGATGAAGTAAGAAAAACCACTGTGAGCAGTTTGACTTAAAGCTTTTCTTGTCAGCACCTGCAACGTATTACAAATGTGAATAGGACAAGAAAAATCCAAAATCTAATTAGATGTCATAGCTTCACAAGCCAATGAGATATCTATAATTGGAAAAATAAAAGTATCTGATGTTGATGCTCTTTCCTTCCTTAGTTGTTCAAGATAGTTCGGGCAGTTGCGTTTCTAGTGCCCGAATTTTTGGCAGTGGAGGTATTTGTCTTCAGATGCTCTTTTGGGCTTCACCGTCTTACCTTGCAGAGGAATATTGAAACCCTTCTTTTTTTCTTTCCTTTTGTCTTCTTCCGCTTCGCCTTGGATTGGGAAGAAGCGAAAAGTGAAATGTGTTTCGGAAGGCGAGTCAGAACTTCCTTCTTTAAATCTTCCTCTACTGTGAGAAGCATCATATGCAACTCACGGTAAGAATAGTGAATCCCATTCATGTTGAAGTACATGACGGACTGGCGATATGAAGCCGGGAGTGAACCGAGAATGACACTACGACTAAGAGTTTCATTGAGAGGGAAATCCTGTCGCCTCAACTGCTCGATCAAATCGATCGATTGAAGCACATACGGGCTCACAGCCTGCCCCTCATCAAGTTTAGAATGGAACAGTTCCATCAAAACTCTATGAACTACGATCTGTTCCTGGTTCATGAACGATTCACGAAGTTGTATCATCATGCTATATGCATCATGCATCTCAGAATAAGTCTTCTTAAGCTCAGAAGAAAGAGAACTCAAGATGAATGATTTAACCCTTAAATCATCATCATTCCATCACTGGAAAGTCTCATGTTCTTCAGGAGATGTATCTGGTGATATAGCAAGCGGTAATGGACCTTCCAAAATGTACCCCAGCTTTTCGGAATTGAGGACAATCCTCAAATCCATATTATATCATAAAGTATTAACTAGATCATGGATTTTTATCTAAAAATGCTCATCCCACTATTTCATGCAATATTGTAATCCCCAAACTAAATACAAAACATGCGATAATCAAATCATAACATAATAGTGAAAGGTGGACCCTATGAATATATTTCAGCTCACAGCTTTGGCACGTTCTCGCCTACGTATATTCATTTAGGCAGACAACTCATTGTCGATCACTCAATAGTGACTCCTGGGTTTGGTCCTGGTTGTTTCTCGTTGTGACAGCTTTGACACGTTCACTAGGAGGCATACCAAGGTCAAACTTGTCAATGATGAATTCAAGATAATTGCGAAACCCTGACAGCTTTGGCACGTTCAGGATTCCGCTTTCACTTGAATTCACCTAATATCAATTATATCCGGTACAGATTAAATTTCTACCGGCCATATCCTCACAACTTTGGCACGTTCTTGGATATAGTGTCGCAGAAAATTTATCGATAAGCGGTATTGACAAGACGAACCGATTAATATGCATCAAATACATATTAAATTAGAAACCTTATTTTAAATAGGGATTTTCCGCTAAATATACTTTTAATTTATTTAATCAAATTAAATAAAAAAATGCATGCATTAAAGTCAAGATTAAAGTAAACATTGAATTTTAAAGGCATATTCATATATCAGGGTTCCAGAATCAGACTCGCTTTGATACCAATTTTGTTGGGGTTTTATAAGGAATTACGAGTTTGCACAGCGGAGCGCGGACAACAAATTTTCCGATTTCAAAATTTTTCTTGGAACAATTAAATAAACTAATTTATTTAATTAACCAATACTTAAAATATGAAATTTTAACCCAAGAAATCAAATTTCTTTTAATTACCAAATTACCCCAAACTTTTACAAATTAATTATTTTGGTGTTAATTATGTCAATTACATATTTAATTGATTCCAAATCAATCCCAAATTTTTTTTAAAATTTTGCAACATAAACCAGAAACTTTTCAGAATTTTCGAAAATGCCCAGAATTTTCGAAAATAGCCCAGAATTTTAATTAATTATAATTTGGCCCAATTTGTTCAAAACACATCAAGATCAAATTCAATCAATCCCAAATTTGACATACATCAAATATACATCAAATTATATCATATATATGAAAATACCCAAAATTTGAATGGGTTAAGAATCCTAATTTCATAAATTACTCAAATTGGGCAATTTACATTAAATTGACAAAATTCAATACTTTAATCTTCCAATTACCACACCAATTAAGTCTCACCATCATGAAATTAATCAAGAACAATTCTAGGCTAATTATGAATGGCTAATTAACTCTAGAATGGCAAATTTAATTTTCTAATTAATTTATTAAGCTTAATTACACGAATAAGTAAATAAACTAATTATACATGCATGAACTCATCCAACAAACTTCCAACAAATTTAATTACAAAATAAAAGAGTATTGACATGATCTTAACAGCACAATTGAAGCTAAGAAAAATGAAACAATTTTCATGTAGAAGAAGAAATGAAATTACTTACAAAATCCAATTTTGCTTTGATTTTCTTTTCTTTTTCAACAAATGCTCTCAACTCTCTATTGTAATTTTTTGTTGAACTTGTGTAAGTGTTGGAAAAAAAGAAACAAAACCATTTTGTATATACAATTGTATATTGCCGATTTTCCATGCCCAAAAATAAACAACAAATTATTTATTTTTGTAATAATATAATTGGCACACATTTTAGCTTTAATAAAGTAACACTTTAACTTTAATAAAGTTGTCAAAATGTGTTCCAATTATAACAAGCCATTTCCTACTTAAAAAAGGTGAAATCATTACTTAAAGATATTTATTTTATAAATTAATTTAATTATTTAACAATTAAATAACTAATTACTAAATATAAATATCTTAAATATATGTATTATATTTACATTAAATATCTCAAATACATATATTAATGATATAAGTTTAAATATCACAAATTGATATTTAATTAATGTGTATTTAATAATATCAAATATTAAATACAAATACACATTAATTCGGAAATGACCGTTAGGTCCCGATTGCATGTATTTTTTGTTTAACCGTTAAACGAGTTATCAATAATCAGTATAATTCATAATAGTTGCCCTAGTACTCTACGAGTATATTTCATTAGTGAGACTCTATAGATTCAGGCATATCCGTCACGAAATCAAATTTCATGTCCATAATTCACCCACTCGTAAATTATGACGAACACGGATAAACTCACTGAATCATACAAGTCAAGGTCACTGCATACGTATAATCCCTCCGTCGCAGGTATCCGGATTAATCCAGAGATATAGATACAAACGTCAAATCTTTATAGATGTAATCACGTCGACGTTTCTATTAGCAATCTCTCAAAAAACACTTAGAACTAATTTCTACAGTGTACCACGGAAACATGGATTTAACAGATTGCTAATTCCATATTGAAGACCTATGCTATGTACACAGAGTTGACGGATCCTATCTTAATACACACAGGATATCCTGAGCATCAGTCCACACCCAACGAACATGCGGAGGTCTGATCTAAATAGATCGATGACGTGATTGCCCTCTAAGTGTGGAGGATAACTGAGATATCCACAGTGGTATCTCAAGTCAAAGAATCATTATGCTCACTCAACCCGAGAAGATTCTTATTGACGTTGGTGTACCATCCAATAAGAATCTTCGGTGAGTCGTTCAGTATTTATCGGTTATAAACACCTACACGTCTATAGAAGTCTCCAAGACTCATGATTCACTGAGAAACCATCGGAATCCAAGATTCCCATATACGACATGTACCAGTCTCAACGGGTTCACTTTACTGACCAAGTAGTGTAAACCTTGACCGGGAACATTCTAAGAACGACAACGTCATGATACAACTCAATGTCAGTTGCGACGTTTTTGCAACAGTATCATAACTAATCATTCTAAGGTCGGTTACATCTTTACCATATTAAAGAAGAAGTTATATAAAAGAAAATGTTCATTTTATTCATAATAAAACGTTACATTAGTATTTACAAGGAAATACATAATAAAATTGGAGCTTAGAGCACCAACCCTAACATTTTTCTCCAAACTTGGTACGTAATAGATGAATGAATCAAGAAATTTAAGGACTCATGTTTTAACAACTTCTTTCTTGTAAAAGTTTAATATTTTTTTAGGTAGTCGACGTGTCTTGACATTATCTTTGAAATATATTATGCGTGTCCATTTTAAAAAATTAATGTATTTTATTTCTTTTAAAGTACATCCAATTCCCTGTTTATGTTTTCTTGACACATTTAACAACTTACCTTCTTGATCGCTTATAAGATAAGAAGAAAATACCGCAGGGTAAGTTTGTTTATCTCCAAGAAATGTATATTTCAATTTTTCGGGCAAAGTCTTTAATTTCAATTTAGGTGCTTCTCCATGTTTCTCTTCTTCAAGTGTTCATAGTTCCTTAAAATTTTATTTCCCTCCATCGTGTACTAATACCTGTGTAGAATCAAGTAAAAAATCATTAGAAATATCTGAATATAATTGCGTACTTGATTCAAGAAAATTAGATGTATAAATTTCCGTAGGATCAGGTAAAATCCCCTGAATATATTCCTCCACAAATGGTTAAATTAGTTCCATGCTCTCATATTCACTGTCTTCATCGTATGGTTGTTTGGACATATTAAAAACATTAAGCTCCAGCGTCATATCGTATAAAATAAATTCATGATTCCATTCCTACAATTAATTAAAGCATTAGTTGTTTCTAAAAATGGGAGACCAAGTATGACAGAAATTGGCTTATAACTGTTTCCTACAAGTTATGTTTCTAAGACAATAAAATCCACATGATATATGAATTTATCGATTTATAATAACATGTCTTCCACAATTTCTTTTTGTACCTTGATTGATCTATCGGTAAGTAAAATAGTAGTTGAGGTTGGTTTTAACTCGGCAATATTAAATTGTTGGTAAACCGAAAATGGAAGCAAATTGACACTAGCTCCAAGATCAAGCAAAACTTGTTCAATTTTTTGATTTCCAATAATACATGAAATAGTTGGACAACCAGGGTCCTTGTATTTTAATGTATTATTAGTTGAGAGAATGGAACTTACATGTTCAGCTAGAAAAACTTTCTTTCTTACCAGATGTTTCCTTTTAACGATGCACAAGTCTTTCATAAATTTGGCATAAGATGGTATCTGTTGGATTGTAACATCCCTCTCCTGGAGTTGTTACCGGAAGGGGATAGGTCGACATATCCCCCTGAGCCTCTGAATTTCTGACTTTGATCAACACTGTTAAACTCATCTCAAATATAAACTCATGCATGAGACCATAACCCACCACAACAACAAAAGATGCATCCCAATTACTCATAACTGTGAACTCAATAAAAATACAATGTATAACTCTATCATGGACATTTTAACTTATTTTACACACAATCTTTACTATATAATTGTCTGATACATGATTTTACTCTGACTTTGACTGAATTATGTCTCTGACTTGACCTGGTGGACTCAAACACCCTAGTGACTGCCATCAGTATCCATTCTCTCGAGCTCGTCCTCCGGGTATACCTGCAAAATAGAAATACTGGGAGTGGATGGGTTAAATCATTTGAACGACCTAGTGAGTGGATATTTTTAAAACTGAAACTGAAATACTTAACAAAGAAATTCATTTTTTTGAATTTGAAATCATCTCGAGAAAAAATGATCTTTTCTGAAAATTCTTTTCTTATCTGAAAACAATTCTCCTTCTGGAAAACCTTTTTGAAAATCCTTTATGTCTGTAAAACTCTGAGATTTTCTGTAAAATTAAATTCTTTCTGAAAATCTTTCATAAAACTATCATGTGTCTGAAAATTATATATCTAAAAATCTGTCTCTGAAAATATGACGCATGAGGGCGTTACGTATCGCCGTCCCCTCATAGGCCTAAACTAGTGGTCTTGGGGCGTTACATATTGTCGTCCCCTAGCCACTGAACTAGAGCCAGGTGTGCAAATCCATGCCATTGGGGCATTACGTATCGCCGTCTCCCAATGCATGCCACCATCATTTCCCTGAATCTAGGGTCTAGGCCGTTACGTATCGTCATCCCCCTAGCCCTGAAATCTAGTGGTCTTAGGGCATTACGTATCAACGTCCCCAAGCCACTGAACTAGAGACAGATGTGCTGATCAATGTTATCATCTTGACCCTTAATCTAGGGTCTAGGGGCATTACGTATCGCCGTCCCCCTAGCCCTAAACTAAGTGTGCACACGTCATTTGTGTCCATCAATTCCATATCCATCAATTCCCATAAGTCACAACTGAGGTAGGTTTTTCCCCATGCCTCCAAGAATTATAAAATCATGCTTTTCAAATAAAAAACTTTTTGAAACATGCTCATGCATAATATAACTGTAAATCCACTTGGCTAACTCCCTAATGCGTTTAAAAATTAAGTCTTAAATCAAAAGCAATTAAGTAAAATCAATTGAAAAAGAAAGGTCCACTCATGGATTTTGAATCTAGCTGGCACTTCTTTCCTTCGTCGAAGAAAATTATGGTTCTTGCCGACAATCAATAGTCGAGAAACTTAGTTAGAATATAAGGTATGTAACATGCTTCAAAACTAGACTAAGCTTCTCAATTCAACTAATCTATAAACACCACATGATGTATTATGCTTGCGGCATGTCATAATACATGTATATGTGCCGATAGGAAACCCTTAGGGTGGCCTCTAACATCTTAAGTTGAGATTGAAATGAAATGAAACTATTTTCATCACGCGTCGCGACGCCAGGTCTGGCGCGTCGCGACGCCTATGAAAGCAGAACGAGGCAGAGAGCATTTCCAGTTTTGCATTGTGACGTAAGGGGTTGGGCGTCGTGACTCCCTACTATAGCGTCGCGATGCTCTCACATCCAGAACTGAAACATAGGGCATCTCTAAGCTCGGTTTGGTTATCTTGTTGTTTCATGATTTGTCTATCCTTGTTAGATACTATTCTTTACTTGTTCAAATCCTTACTGGGCTCTATGTTGAGGGGTGAATACATACTTTTTCATAGAGATCTGAGAATACACATTACTGTTGTTTCGTGATTTGTCTATCCTTGTTAGATAATCTTCTTTACTTGTTCAAATCCTTACTGGGCTTTATGTTGAAGGGTGAATACATACTTCTCATAGAGATCTGAGAATACACATTACTATTAATTGTCTAAGCTCAATGATGGTCTGGTTAGGTGTCTATATACTTACTAGAGTAGAGGCTGCTGGAAAGAAAAATTATCATTCGTTCATTTGGGATCCGCATCGACTCCTCAATACCTTAAGGTTCCATAACTTTTATCAACCATTCTGAGGTCTCCAATCTAATGAGGTTGTTTCTTACGTTCGTATGGATTTCTACTATGTTTGGTCTATTATGTGGACTTCTGCTAGTATTGCAAGCCTCGTGCTGACTTTCCTAGATTCTTGAATTATGTTGGGTTCTCTTCATTCTAACTTCATAAACTTCCTTGGACCTTTTCTGGCTGACTAATATTTCAGTGTTTTCTGTCTCTATCTTAGGATATACTATCACTGGGCTTTCTTATGGTTATCTTTATTTATGCTAGTTAAGGATGGGGTAAGAATTTCACATCTCAACGGATGTCGGCGTTATAGTTTTGGTATTTTTGTCCTGGTAGAAGCTATTACTCATGTAAGATAGGTATGAGATAGACTATGTCAAGATAATTTCCTTAACCAGTATCACTGAGAGGTGAGAATTTGGGTAGGTCAGGGCCTTATCTATATCGGATTTTTTTAGCTAAGGCAACTAATTTGTTTTCCTGACGTCATTCACTTTATCTCTTACGAGTCTAGGTTTGGGTGTCTAGAATTCGTATATCCTTTGCGACACCTCATGTCTATTAGAAGCTTTCACGACTAATCCTGATTTCTTGCTTATTTTGCCTTCATGACTATTCCTCAATACTCGAAAGGCTTGCTACTTGTACAAGGTATTTAAGGACTTTTGAATCTCCTCGAATGAATCTTATGAAAAAAGAAAGGAACCTTACTTAGGTCTATTCGATATTTTTATTTTTGCTCGGGCTTATTGTATTTTCCTTTCTACTATAAGTTCTAGCATTTACTTTGTTATCTTATTATGTATCTCTACCTCTTATTGCCTCTAGTTATTTTAAGTATTTGTACTTCATTCCTTACTTTTCTTATAGCTTTATCTTTCTCTTTCTGCTCCACTGAATGAGTATTCTTATAACTTTACTATCTAGTTTCATAACTTATCTTGAACTTCTGATAATAAGCCAGGATGAATACAGAAGAATCCTCATCTAGGATAAGGAGTGTAGTTACTTTCATTAGGAAGAAAATTCAAGTAGCTTTGGGAATTCTTATTAACCTTTCTATAGGACTTGAAGACGTACTCGAGGATCAGATATTGGAGAGGTAGTGCCTCGCATACGGGTATCTCAAGCATACTACGTATACAAGACCCCAACACTCTACCCACTGCAGTCACTGACTCCCTAGACCATGCTCTGATACCATTTTTGTAACATCCTTCTCCCGGAGTTGTTACCTACAGGGGATAGGTCTTGAGCCTCTGACTTTCTGAATATGATCAACACTACTAAACTCATCTCAAATATAAACTCATGCATGGGATCATTGCCCACCTCAACAACAAAAGATGCATCTCAATTACTCATAAATGTGAACTCAATAACAATACACTGTATAACTATGTCATGTACACTTTAACTTATTTTAAACACAATATTTACTATATAATTGTCTGATACATGATTTTACTCTGACTCTGAAAAAACTGTGTCTCTGACTTGACCTGGTGGACTCAAACACCCTAGTGACTGCCATCAGTATCTATTCTCTCGAGCTCGCCCTCCGGGTATACCTGCAAAATAGAAATACTGGGAGTGGGGGGTTAAATCATTTGAACGACCTAGTGGGTGGATATTTTTAAAACTGAAACTGAAATACTAACAAAGAAATTCATTTTTTTGAATTCGAAATCATCTCGAGAAAAAATGATATTTTCTGAAAATTCTTTTCTTATCTGAAAACAATTCTCCTTCTGGAAGACCTTTTTAAAAATCCTTTATGTCTGTAAAACTATGAGATTTTCTGTAAAATTAAATTCTTTCTGAAAATCTTTCATAAAACTGTCTTGTGTCTGAAAATTATATATATGAAAATTTGTCTCTAAAAATCTGATGCATGAGGAAATCTGTCTCAGAAATTTGTCTTTGAAAATCAAAAGCAATTAAGTAAAATCAATTGAAAAAGAAAGGTCCACTCAGAGATTTGGAATCTGGCTGGCAATTTTTTCATTCGTTGAAGAAAATTATGATTCATGCCGACAATATTGTTGTGTGAGGAACGGACAAACCCGAGTGCAGCGGAAACCCGCCCGAGATCAAATCACGAGCGAATAAAATATATATATTTTATAATTTTCGGTAGTCCTTAAAAATAAAGTGGGTTTAAAATTTTTAATTACAAACTTAAAATTTCCAATGCATTAAAACATTTTCATGTATTAAAAATTACCATAAGTCCATTTAAAAAATTTCAACACACTTTAATCAATTTATCAACTATTGACAAATTAAAACTAAGCATCCTAATTATTTCCAACACTTGAAAATAATCCAAACATACTAAAATTAATTTTCCAAAACTTGAAAAAATTAATTTAAGCATACAAAATAATTTTCCAACTCTTGAAAAAATTAATCCAAGCATTCAAAATTAACATATCAACTATATACTAATTTTCAACACTTAAATGCTTCTAATTCCTCACTAACATGCTTCCTATTAATCCAACAAATCCACAACAATTTTTCTCAACAATAATCATCAAGAAATTGAACAAATAAATTCACAAATTAAATGTACCAACAAGCTTTGTCAATTGATCCTTCCTTCAAGCTTTTCCAAATTTTCCAAGCTTTAAGCTTTCTCCAAATCTCTTCTTCCTCCACCAAATTAAGCAACTCAAGGAACAAATCTTGGTGATCAAAAGGTGGTTTGATCACTCAAGAGTAGCAACCAACTTTTCCCCAAATTTTAACTCTTAAAACCCTAGGAAAAGGAAAACCTCAAGAACATAAATTAACCCTTAACACTTAGGGATTAATTCCATGGACTTGATTATATGTAGGGTAATATTTGGTGAGATTATTGGCTTGGATTATGAAAACAAAAATCAATTTCTTTCTCTTGTTTCTGTCGGCAGAGAGCAAAGAAGCAAAATGAAGGTTTCTTTTTAATTCATTTTCTTGTTTTCGGCAGAGAGGCAGAGAAGAAAAAGAAAAGCATAAAGCCTTTTGTTGTTCTCATTTTCTTTTATTGGTCAACGGCAGTAGCCTTGTAAAATGAGCAAAAGTTTTTGCTTTTAATAAATTAAAATAATCAAAAACAAAATCAAACCGTTTACCTTTAATTAAACCATGGTTTAAGGAATCTTTTTCCTACACCACAAATTTCAAAAAATTAACTCAACCAATGTTAAATTAATTAATCTCACCAACTTTAATAACTTAGTTGCAATTGAATGAATTAGTTACTTTAACCAAAAAAAATTCAATAGCTTTAACTTAATTACTTTAATTAATTAAAACCTTTATTTATATAAACCAAGTAACTAATTTTATATATTAATTTAACAATTAAATTAATTTCACAAAATAATTACTAATTTAATGTAAATCAAATTTACATTTATTATACAATAAAAATTATATCAACTCTTGATATAAAATTAATTAATTCAATTCATCTCATGAATTATCAGATTAAACAATTTAATCCTAAAAACCCAAAAATATTTTGTCAACATTTGACGAAAGGTCGCCCTAGTGCTCAACGAGTAAACTCAATATAATGGAACTCTCTAGGCTCACGTTCGGTTGTTATTTATATATATATACATATATATCTCATATACTTATATATATATTTCATGAAGGCCTGTCCACCTACAAATCATGACTAAACAACACGACACGTCGAACCATACAAGTCGAGATTAAAAACGCTAATGTATAATCCCTTCGTCATTTCTGTTTCCAATTGAGTAAGGTTATAGTTATACTGTCAAAACCTTATCTACTCAATATATGAAATTTTTCATTCTTATATTCCATTAATAAATAATATAGCAAAACTCTTTTTGAATATTATTTATAATGTCAAAAAAACAATTTCTTCAACGAACTTTCGGCCAAAAGATTTCCGGAATATATTCTAAAAATTTCTGGAAACAAAATCCAACCATATGGACTGACGAATCCTCATATTAACACACACCGATCTTCGTGAGCATCGGTCTATACCTAACAGTCATCCATAGGCCAGACCATGAAAGGTCTCTGACATGCATGGTATCAGGCACAGAGGATCACTCACAAGACCACCGTGGTGTCTCAAGTCAAAGGACCACAATAACTACTCAACTCGAAAAGATAACTATTGACAGTTTTATGGAATATCTATTAGTCATCTTTTATGAGTTAATTCAATTCATTCAACTAATGAATATCTGCATTTCTATACGAACTTCCGCTAAGCTCACAGTCTGTTGAGACAAACCATATGTCCATTACATATATAGACAATGCACTAGTCTTACCAATATAATGACCGACCCATGTCAATATATCTAGACTAAGAATAATTTATATTCGAGAGAATGCGTGATATTTCTCAACACCATTTGCAACTCTTGCAACTATATCACCATATGTAGTAACTCTCGGGTCTTTACTAAATTCATATAAGGTTCCGAGTGTAACTCGAAATCTCTAACTCTCAGAGTAATCTAACAATTAGATTTACATTATATAAATAAAGTAAGAGTTTTACCATATTAATAAATAAATAACCATGATAAAATAAATATTATATTGCATAAATATCAAATATTCATACAAAAAGTGAATGATGCTCGATCACCATTTCCAACACTCCCACTTGATCTAGTGCCATTCACGATGGTATCTAATACCCATAGACTCCACGTGTTTCTCAAACACCTTGGGAGTTAAGGCTTTAGTCAGTGGATCCGCTACATTTTCTTCAGTTCGTACTTTACAAACTACAATGGCACCGCCATTGAGAGAAAACACAAACTCAGATGTAGACTTTCTATCATCTGGATCAGATTGAAATTCTGAATCTGTGTAACCTCTCAACTATAAGTCATTTTCTCCATAAATGAGAAACTTATCCTTTGTACCCTTAAGGTATTTCAGATATGTTTCACAACCATCCAATGGTCCTGACCCGGATCAGACTGATAACGGCTTGTAACACTTATAGCCATGCTGATATCAGGTCTAGTACATAACATGGCATACATTATGCTACCAATAGCGGAAGCATAAGGCTGGCTAAGCATTTTAGCCCTTTCATCATCTGTCTTAGGACACATTTTCTTAGACAGATGAATACCATGTTTGAAAGGCACATTAACTGTCTTACAGTCAACAAATTTGTACCTTTCTAAGATCAAATCAATGTACTTGGACTGAGAGAGTCCTATCAACCTCCTTGCTCTATCTCTATAAAGCTTTATACCTAGTATATAAGAGGCTTCTCCCAAATCCTTCATGGAGAAATTCTTACTCAGATAGGCTTTGACAGATTGTAACATACCTATATCGTTTCCGATAATAAGTATATCATCAACATAAAGTACTAAGAAGACTACCATGCTCTCACTAACCTTTTTATAGACACATGATTCCTCTCCATTCTTAATGAAACCAGACGATCTGATCACATCATCAAAACGAAGATTCCAACTACGGGAAGCTTGTTTAAGTCCATAAATAGACTTTTTAAGCTTACATACCAGATTAGGATCTTTGGCGAATGCGAATCCCTCGGATTGTTCCATATGGATATCTTCCTCAAGATTTCCATTCAGAAAAGCCGTTTTTCACATCCATCTGCCAAATTTCATAATCATAGTGTGCGGCAATAGCTAATAAAATCCTGATTGACTTAAGCATGGCTACAGGAGAAAAGGTTTCCTCATAATCAATACCTGATTTTTGAGTATATCCTTTTGCTACTAGTCGGGCCTTAAAGGTTTCAACCTTTCCATCGGGCCCCCGCTTCCTCTTGTAAACCCATTTACAACCGATAGGAACAATTCCGTCGGGAAGCGGAACCAAGTCCCAGAATTGATTATCATGCATTGAGGCAATCTCGGATTTCATAGCTTCCAGCCATTTCTCCGCATCGATGTCTAACATCGCATCTCTGTAAGTTAAAGGATCTTTTTCTTCAATTAAGAAAACATCGAGTGTATCATCAGATGACGTCCTGTACCTGACAGGGGGTCTCGATATCCTTTGTGACCTACGAGGTGGTTGTGTCAAAGATATCTCATCTTCTTGAACTTCTGGTTCTATCGTCGATTCAATGTTACTTTGATTGACTTCATCTAAATCAATCATTCTATGATCTGCACTTTCTAACACAAATTGTGTTTCTAAGAAAGTTGCATTTCGAGCAACGAACACATTTCGGTTCTCGGGATCATAGAACTGATATCCCATGGAATTTTTAGGATATCCAATGAATCGATACTTGTACCCTCTAGGTGCAAGTTTATCCCGCTGTGCAACTCTTACATAGGCAGGACAACCCCAAATCTTAACATACTTAAGACTTGGTTTCTTTCCAGTCCATAACTCATACGGAGTAGTCGGAACGGCTTTCGATGGAACTTTGTTCAAAAGGTGAGCGGCAGTGTCTAGAGCATGGCCCCATAAGTATATTGGTAGATCAGTAAAACTCATCATCGATCGAACCATATCTAATAAAGTTCGATTGCTCCTCTCTGAAACACCATTGTGTTGAGGAGTACCTGGAGGAGCATACTGAGCGAGAATCCCATTCTCTTTTAAATAACTCACGAACTCACTGCTCATGTACTCACCGCCCCGATCTGATCGAAGGCATTTCAAGAGTTTTCCGGTTTGTTTCTCTACTTCAAATCGGTATTCTTTGAACTTTTCAAAAGTTTCCGATTTGTGTTTCATAAGAAACACATAACCATATCGTGACAAATCATCGATAAAAGTTACAAAGTATTGAAACCCACCCATGGCAGCATGATTTAAAGGACCACATACATCGGAATGTACAAGTTCCAATAAATCATTAGCACGGTGTCCAACACCACTAAATGAGGATTTGGTCATTTTACCTTGAATACAATATTCGCAAACTGGTAAAGGTTCTATGGTTAGATCAGATATCACACCATCCTTAACTAGTTTGGTTAGGCGTTTTATGCCTATATGACTTAATCTCATATGCCAAAGTTCTGTGTTATTTATTTCTTCCGATCTTTTCCTTTTAGATTTCTCTATATTAAAGACATCACGATTTTTGGTAAGAATGTAATGACCATCAACCATGGGACATGAAACAAGCAAAACATTCACATTATCATATAAATTCAAAAGACCATCTTTAATATTTACATGAAATCCTTCGCTGTCAAGTACAGGAAGTGAGATGATTTGCCGTATCATAGTCGGCACAAAATAACAGTTATTAAGTTTAATATTACATTCATCAGAGAGTTTCAAAAACAAAATTCCTACTGCTTCAACTTGTAGAGAATCTCCATTCCCTACTCGCAGCTGGATCTCTCCCTCGCTTCAATCTTCTAGTTTCCTCAGATCCTGCAACGAATTGCAGATATGAGAAGGACAAGCAGTGTCTAACACCCAAGTTGAACTAGAATCAAAAGCAAGTGTAATGTCAATAATAGGAAAACAAATACCTGAGGGAGCTTTCTTCAAAGAGGCTAAATATTTCGGACAGTTGCGTTTCCAGTGTCCAAGCATGTCGCAGTGGAAACATTTTCCTTTTGCAAGCATCTGTCTTCACCTTTGGCTTAGAAACCCCTGCGGAAGCAACCTTTGGACCTTTACCTTTAACTTTCTTCTTCTTTTTCTGTTTCTTCCCTACCGGCTTATGAGAAGCCTGAGAAGGTCCAGAAGAAGAACCACCAGCGACCATGAAAGCAGAACTATTCTTATTCATGTCTTCTTGAGCCGTCAGCAACATATTGTGCAACTCAGAATAGGTAGGTTGCATCTTATGCATGTTAAAGTTAACGATAAGGTCATTGAAAGACTTAGAAGAGACGCGAGAATCACACTATTCCCGAGGCGGTTATCAATAGGAATATCCATCCTTTCAAGCTCTTCGATACAGTCTATTAGCTTCATCACATGTGGGCTAACAGGTTTTCCCTCTGGGAGGAAAGTATGAAAAAGCTCGACAGCCACCCTATACATCTCTACCTGTGGTCGATCACTGAATAGTTCCTTCATATGCATCAAGATGGATCCAGAATCAGGCATCGGCATATACTTCCTCTGTAGTTCCGGCACCATAGATCCCAAGATGTATGACCGGACTTTCCGATCATCATCCTTCCATTTGATGAGCGTCTCACGTTCTTCATCTAAAGCATCATCTGAAACCCTTGCGGGCATTGGACGATCAAGAACATATTCAAGTTGCTCCGCTTGGCAAAGAATTCGGAGATTCATGAGCCAAACATTATAGTTAACAGCACCCTGGAGCCTATGCGTATCAAGTATACGCGAAAGCGGGTTCGACACAGAAATTCTGTCTACACAAGGGTAAAATAAAGCAGAAATTAATATTTAAATATCATGATAAAAAATACTAAATAGAATATGGATTTAATTTTTCTATAAAGTGCCCTCGCATTGTTTTACATATTCTTTATAATCTCTACAAACAAGAATACGAAAATTTAATTCTTAAATTTCACAAAGCAAAGTAGATCCTTCTTGATATTTACGCAAATCTCACGCTTTAGCAATATTGACCTTTGTAAATTCTAGAAGGTAGACAACTATTGTCAATTGCATCTCATACAACTCTTATATTCGGTCCTAAATCGAATCTCATCCTCACGCTTTAGCAATATTGGATAGTTCAATTTTTTTTTAGATCAACTTGTCTATTGCCGAAAGTAAGATACTAATATTAACCTCACGCTTTAGCAATATTGGATAATATTTTCTCTTAAATTCGACTCATCTCATGCTTAACCGGAATAGTACAAAACATTAGTCAAACCCTCACGCTTTAGCAATATTGGGAATAATCACAATGGTTTTACTAACACCGTATAGACAAGCCGGACCATGTCATATTTTCAACTAAAATAATGACACTTAATAATCTAGCGTAGAGATTTTCCCAAAATCAAATGCACACAAATATATAAATGTATGCATGTCCAAAAATGCCTAAAACATGTAATTCATAATTAAATGTATGCATGGGCATTTTATAACATTGAGAAAAATTATAAGGAACATGAACAATTAGAAGCATGTATCGCTCTGATACCACTTGTTGTGTGAGGAACGGACAAACCCGAGTGCAGCGGAAACCCGCCCGAGATCAAATCGCGAGCGAATAAAATATATATATTTTATAATTTTCGGTAGTCCTTAAAAATAAAGTGGGTTTAAAATTTTTAATTACAAACTTAAAATTTCCAATGCATTAAAACATTTTCATGTATTAAAAATTACCATAAGTCCATTTAAAAATTTCAACACACTTTAATCAATTTATCAACTATTGACAAATTAAAACTAAGCATCCTAATTATTTCCAACACTTGAAAATAATCCAAACATACTAAAATTAATTTTCCAACACTTGAAAAAATTAATTTAAGCATACAAAATAATTTTCCAACTCTTGAAAAAATTAATCCAAGCATTCAAAATTAACATATCAACTATATACTAATTTTCAACACTTAAATGCTTCTAATTCCTCACTAACATGCTTCCTATTAATCCAACAAATCCACAACAATTTTTCTCAACAATAATCATCAAGAAATTGAACAAATAAATTCACAAATTAAATATACCAACAAGCTTTGTCAATTGATCCTTCCTTCAAGCTTTTCCAAATTTTCCAAGCTTTAAGCTTTCTCCAAATCTCTTCTTCCTCCACCAAATTAAGCAACTCAAGGAACAAATCTTGGTGATCAAAATGTGGTTTGATCACTCAAGAGTAGCAACCAACTTTTCCCCAAATTTTAACTCTTAAAACCCTAGGAAAAGGAAAACCTCAAGAACAAATTAACCCTTAACACTTAGGGATTAATTCCATGGACTTGATTATATGTAGGGTAATATTTGGTGAGATTATTGGCTTGGATTATGAAAACAAAAATCAATTTCTTTCTCTTGTTTCTGTCGGCAGAGAGCAAAGAAGCAAAAGAAGGTTTCTTTTTAATTCATTTTCTTGTTTTCGGCAGAGAGGCAGAGAAGAAAAAGAAAAGCATAAGCCTTTTGTTGTTCTCATTTTCTTTTATTGGTCAACGGCAGTAGCCTTGTAAAATGAGCAAAAGTTTTTGCTTTTAATAAATTAAAATAATCAAAAACAATCAAACCATTTACCTTTAATTAAACCATGGTTTAAGGAATCTTTTTCCTACACCACAAATTTCAAAAAATTAACTCAACCAAGTTAAATTAATTAATCTCACCAACTTTAATAACTTAGTTGCAATTGAATGATTAGTTACTTTAACCAAAAAAAATTCAATAGCTTTAACTTAGTTACTTTAATTAATTAAAACCTTTATTTATAAAACCAAGTAACTAATTTTATATATTAATTTAACAATTAAATTAATTTCACAAAATAATTACTAATTTAATGTAAATCAAATTTACATTTATTATACAATAAAAATTATATCAACTCTTGATATAAAATTAATTAATTCAATTCATCTCATGAATTATCAGATTAAACAATTTAATCCTAAAAACCCAAAATATTTTGTCAACATTTGACGAAAGGTCGCCCTAGTGCTCAACGAGTAAACTCAATATAATGGAACTCTCTAGGCTCACGTTCGGTTGTTATTTATATATATATACATATATATCTCATATACTTATATATATATTTCATGAAGGCCTGTCCACCTACAAATCATGACTAAACAACACGACACGTCGAACCATACAAGTCGAGGTTAAAAACGCTAATGTATAATCCCTTCGTCATTTCTGTTTCCAATTGAGTAAGGTTATAGTTATACTGTCAAAACCTTATCTACTCAATATATGAAATTTTTCATTCTTATATTCCATTAATAAATAATATAGCAAAACTCTTTTTGAATATTATTTATAATGTCAAAGAAACAATTTCTTCAACGAACTTTCGGCCAAAAGATTTCCGGAATATATTCTAAAAATTTCTGGAAACAAAATCCAACCATATGGACTGACAAATCCTCATATTAACACACACCGATCTTCGTGAGCATCGGTCTATACCTAACAGTCATCCATAGGCCAGACCATGAAAGGTCTCTGACATGCATGGTATCAGGCACAGAGGATCACTCACAAGACCACCGTGGTGTCTCAAGTCAAAGGACCACAATAACTACTCAACTCGAAAAGATAACTATTGACAGTTTTATGGAATATCTATTAGTCATCTTTTATGAGTTAATTCAATATTCATTCAACTAATGAATATCTGCATTTCTATACGAACTTCCGCTAAGCTCACAGTCTGTTGAGACAAACCATATGTCCATTACATATATAGACAATGCACTAGTCTTACCAATATAATGACCGACCCATGTCAATATATCTAGACTAGGAATAATTTATATTCGAGAGAATGCGTGATATTTCTCAACACCATTTGCAACTCTTGCAACTATATCACCATATGTAGTAACTCTCGGGTCTTTACTAAATTCATATAAGGTTCCGAGTGTAACTCGAAATCTCTAACTCTCAGAGTAATCTAACAATTAGATTTACATTATATAAATAAAGTAAGAGTTTTACCATATTAATAAATAAATAACCATGATAAAATAAATATTATATTGCATAAATATCAAATATTCATACAAAAAGTGAATGATGCTCGATCACCATTTCCAACAAATATATAGTCGAGAAACTTAGTTAGAATATAAGGTATGTAACTTGATTCGAAACTAGACTAAGCTTCTCAATTCAACTAATCTATAAACACCACATGATGTATTATGCGTGTGACATGTCATAATATGTGTATATGTGCCGATACGAAACCCTTAGGGTGGCCTCTAACATCCTAAGTTGAGATTGAAATGAAATGAAACTATTTTCGCCATGCGTCGCGACGCCAGGTCTGGCGCGTCTCGAGGCCAATGAAAATAGAACGAGACAGAGATCATTTCTAGTTTCGTATCGCGACGCAAGGGGCTAGGCATCGTGATGTTGCTCTTGCGTCGCGACTCGCTACTATAGCGTCACGACGCCCTCACGTCCAAATCTGAAACAGAGGGAATCTCTACGCTCGGCGTCACGATGATGGCCTGATTCCAGGCCAACATTCATTTCTCCATATCCAATTTCCCAAGTGCAATTCCAACACCATCATCACATATTATCTAAAACCATAAAAATCAATCACCCACATTTATATCATGATTTGGCTAAGGGTAGAATCATGCTTAAACATCAATCCAACACTTGAATTAACATCATTCAACATCAATTGAAACACAAATAACCCCTCCCTTTAACTAGGTGAAATTCGACCCTCATGCCCATTTTTTTATCTTGACCTTATTTCAACCAACACTTAAGCATAATCCAATCTAACAATCATCGTAAACATGTATTGATGCTTAGATTTTGCTCAACCTTCTCAATTAACAAAGCCCCAATTCTTAAGGTTCCTAAGTCCTAAAGTACAAGTGATGAATGGATGTTCATTTTCCTAAATAAGGAGAAGAAAGAAGAAAAAATGACTTACTTGACCAATACTAGCTTAAGGATCCATCACCATTCCTCCAAAAGTTTTAAGAAGACTGAATAAAATTTGGAGCTCTATGGCTCACGTTTTTTGCCTTCAAATGGATGAACAAATAATGCTATATTTATAGGGGAAAATGGCTGATTTTATAATGAAATGGGTGGCCAAGATATGACACGTGACTTCTTGAAATGACTTGACATGATCAATCTTCCGCATTTCTAATGTCTCAATTTTTTTAACTAGAGATGCATATTTAGCAGAAAGGTTATGGTATTCCCTAAGGTTAAACATACATTTACCAGATGACTGTGGTTTTACAAGCGACTCATAAGTGCCAACTGTATCCCATTGTTGTACATTCTCTGCTATGTTGTTAGGTAATCTAGTGCATCTTCGAGATTTTTTGTCCCTAAACTCACCATTACACATCATTTCCACCACTACTTGTCTACCTTGGGGTGTTAAACCCTCGTATAAGTAGGAAACCGGCCTCCATGTTTCAAACCCGTAATGTGGACAAACATGTAACATCTCTTTAAATCTCTCCCAATATTGGTAAAGTTTTCCCCCGACTCTTGTGTGAAAATTGTGATTCTCATCTTAAAGGAGTTTGTCTTGTGATGGGGAAAGAAGTTTTTCAAAAATTGCTCTTGTAAATCATTCAATGTTATGATAGATCCTGACCTAAGGTTCTGTAGCCAAATTTTAACTTTATCATTTAAAGAAAAGGGAAACAAATTAATCGAATTATATTCATGCTGTAATTTTGGTCTGTGCAAGTGTTACATACCTCTTCAAATTCCCTTAAGTGCTGATAATGATTTTCAGATTCTAGACCGTGGAATATGGGTAAAAGTTGGATGACACCTGGTTTAAAATTAAAACGTGACGCATCTGAGGGAAAAAACAATGCAAGATGGTGATCCTGTCCGTGTGGGATTCATAGATTATCTAAATGTCCTATATGATGATAAGATCGTCATGCCGAGACTCGTTTTCTTCATGATCAACTGTATTTCCAACTCGGGCATGTGGATTTTCATTTTGGTTCTCTGTCATTTTGACTGACGAGGAAGGTGATGGAGACTCTCTATTTAATCTACCACTAGATGATCGAGACCAATATCTCATGCAATCTAAATGCAGACTATATGATAAAATGTAAATATGCAAATACAATACTTATAAAAAGAAAAAATAATAAACAAGTGAGAGAAAGAAAAAAATTAAAATAAATGACAAAAAAAAAATATAGTGATTAAAAAATGAGATATAGAAAATAGAAACAACAGAAATACAAAAGAAAAAATTACAAGGATTTTAAATTATTATTCTATTTACTAAATTATATTCCCCCACAACAGCACCAAAAACTTGACACACTCACAAAGTGGTTCTTTACTCCCCAAGTATAAGAGTGTCGAAGTAATCAAATAACCCGGTAAGTCCGAGGTCGATCCACAGGAAATAGATTTAGGGAAATAAAATAATAATTTGAGTTAAAATAAAATGAGTGAATTGTTTGAAGTGATTGGAGATTTTAAATTAAACTGCAACAATAAAATAAAATATTGGGATTTGGGGATCCACTTTTAATATTTCAAATTTAGAAATCTCACTTTTTATAATATATAAATTGTCATTATTACCCAATTAATTTATTTTAGGAATTAATTATGCCAAAACATATAAAATCAGCCATAAAAGTGGTGATAATATTTGTCTATAACAAGTCCAGTTAAGTACTCAATTATGCCAAATAAATAAAACCATCCATATAGGCAATAATAAAATTTATCAGTAATTTATCCAGATTTAAATTAAATATTAATCATTAAATTATAATTTATATATTGTAATATAAGTGAGATTAATCTATATTTTCATATTAAAAGCTTCACCCTTTACCCTAGTAGAACGAATTAACTACTCATGATTTGAATAAAAACACACATAATTTTATTACTGAAAGAAAAAAATTACAAGAAAGCTTTTTAAAAAAAAAAATAAAACACACGAGAGCTAGAACTCCACAAATTTTCAGAGAAAACTATAGAATTCATGCTGATTTTCTAAGGTGTTAAGCACCTCTATTTATAATGGGCTCAACACCCCTCATTCTTTGACAATTTGCATTGCATTATCAATGTAATGAAAATTGTCAAATTACGGTGGATTGGCCATTTATAATTTTTTTTTTTTAAAAAAAAAATTCATTTTCTTTTTGTTTTTTTTTTTTTGATTTTTTGCTTTAATAATTACATATAACACACTTTGTAGTTTTCATCAATTTCGGCCATGAAAACTTCGGAACTAGAGAATCTTTTCAACAGCAAAGTTGTAGATATTTGAGTATTCGTTCATCTGGAACTAGAATCGCCTCAATCCGATATCGAAGTAAAAAATTTATGGCCAAAATACGAAAATTACGCAGGGTTGTAATTTCTGAATTTGTACACTGTTAGAACGCCATTTCAAGTTTTTGGCCTCCAAAATCCAAATATCATGTCCATCTTTCTAGTTATGCATCCAAAGTATTATTTCACCTATATAATAAATAAAAATCACAATAAAAATATATAAAACATAAATTTAATTATTAGTTTACAAATATGTTAAATTAAGGGGATTAATGAAACTACAAATGTAAAATGATTAATTTTTCTTTTAATAGATGTGCAATTTTTAGTATTCATCACTACAAACCTCATTCTCTGTGAATTTTTCTCCCCATCTCCTCGATCTTCGTTTACTTCGGCGATCCTCTTTTCTTTGGCTATTTATTCTCTTATTTTGATGGGACTCGCTTGTCCCTGTTTTCTTGTCGTCTTCTCCAACTTCTCAATTTTCTCCATCATGGCTCTCATGAAGGCTTGAGTTATTTCCCTTTCTTTTCAAGCATCTTCCCTTTTATTTCGTAGGGTTTCTTCCATCTTCTTCATCCACTCCGTTGTCCAAACCTCTCAAGTCATGTGGTTTCTGTCTCCTGCCATCGCCTTAGTGTGTTTGCTACATTTTGTACCGTTCCCCACAAACGGCACCAATTGTTGATTATTGTTTTTCATTCCAGGGATAATTCTAGAAATCTACTCCTCGAACAAACCTCCCCCAGCAGTGAATTTGTTTGGTTAGTTGTGAACCAAAGCAGACTTGGTAAGCAAACAGAAAAATCACAGAGAAAACAAAGGTTTAACGTGGTTCGGCAGAGAGTGGCTCCAACTTACGTCCATATGAACAAAGAAATGAAATTTTATTAGGAGCTTGGGTCAAGACCGATCAGCTTTCTCTCTCTATCACTGAGCTTTTTAGAGCTCTTTTACAAGTTGTGGAATGTAAAAAATGCTAACCTTTAAATCTGAGCCTTTATCCCCATTTTATAGGCTCCCAAATATACTATTACACCAACTCATGATGTCAGCTCATGTCAGCTTGTCACTGTCTTCCATGCTCTTTTTTCCAACTAATCTGCAAATAGTAGGTCTGGCCTTCTGACTCAACCACCATATGTCAGCAAAAAACCATCATTCTCACATTTATGCTCTGCTACACATTTTGCCCATGTGACAGTCTGCAATTAAACCACTCCCACGTTCTTCCGTGTGTCAAAAGGGAAGTCTTTGACCAACTTCCGTCATATCAGCCTTTTGGAGGCTCAAACTCTCATATAGGGCTTATGTCATTCATATATAAGTACAAGATACTGGAATCTCGATCTCAGCCCCCGAGTAATTAAGTTTGTAAGAGTGTTTTAACACCCAGTGCCCTAAAGCCAACTGGTTTTGGAGTCACTGGCCCAAAGCTCGCTACATGGATGAAATTTATTGTTTATAAAAAAAATCAGAAAAATATTCCATTGCTAAAAAAGGTGTGAATTCTGATATAACTTTAGGACAAAAATATTACTCTCTTTTCAACTACACTTATAAATATTATGGGCACAATGAGCTGATTAATACTTTGTTGGTTGTGTATATGAAGAATGGTAAAAATAATCGGAGAATTTACTTATTTGGTAATTTAGAAAGAACAAAAAAAATTCTTAACTTGGATAAGAAGTTTCACTTATTTAGTCACTAACTTGTTTATTCTCTTTTCTCTTGTCTTTTTGCTTTTATTGCATTAGTTTTATTATTTTTGCTTTTGTGTGCATTAGTTTGACGTTTGTGGGTATCGTCATTGTAAGCCCTCACGAGACTACAACTCGTCCACTATGGACACTTAGGGGTTTAAAGGCTTGTTGCATACGCTAAATGGTTTAAAGGCTTGTTGCATATGCTAAATGCAACCGTGATCCCTACCAAAGTGGCTTAGTTTAATTTTATATTAAAGATATTTAAGTTATTTTATTTTGTTTTTTTGCTCGAGGACTAGCAAAATGTTAGGATTTGAGGTGTGATGAGTGGTAAATATATCACTATTTCTCACTCCTTTAACCTAATATTTTGTATAGTTTCTTGGGTTTTGTGAATGTTTGGATGTGTTTTGTGTTATTTTGTAGATAAATAAGGTTTCAGGACTTACTGGAAGTATTTCGGGGCTAAAACAGCGGAAAACGGACAAAAAGGGTAAAAATGTAAATTTCCTGCTAAAATGCGCCGTTTGCTAAAATACGCCTTTTGCTAGAATGCACCGTGCTAAAATATGCCGCCTGCTATCATACGCCGCTAACGTGCGCCGGACACGTGTCACCATCAGAGAAGTTTGCTAACATGCTCACTTGCTAACATGCGTCTGCCACGTGTCAACATCCCAACAAATCTGATAGAATGTGTCGTGTGACCGGCGTAAACACACACGTATAACACAAGCGCATGTATCGTTCAAGTAGTATAAAAATATCGATCCCACGAGGACTTAATATCTAATCTATTAATTTTATGAGGTCAAATGATTACTAGTATCTAACAGGTTGTTGGATTGATTTGAAATGGTGACGATTCTAAAAAAAAAACAAGTAAATAAAATTGTTCGAAAGTAGATTTAAGAAAATTCAATATTAAAAACTATCTAGGGTTGTGATTTCTTCCAATATCATTTAAAAGATGAAGTGGTTATCTTAAAGTTAGGTAATATATTGATTTATTAACCTGGAACACTAAATTATGTGTAAGCCTCTGTTGATGGTCAGACACAAATACCCAGTTTAACCCAATTGAACCATATGTCTATGTCAACCAAATTATCTGGATTCATTAAGTTTAAGTTCCAATTATGGCTACCGCCGCCCGACAGGTATATGTCTATCCTGTAAGGAAATCTATTAAAGGGTTATCTATCCTCAAGGAAGATCGTGGGCTATTGAGTCTAAGGCTGAAACCTAAAATCCCTATATCTAGTTCATTTTAGATTTACCAGATCAATTTTATTAATGGCCAGTTAATGAAAAATATTAAGATTAAGACTCAATAAATAAATCTTTATAATACCCAAACTATAATCTAACCCCTTATAAACCGGTGATATTAAAATTCATCACAACCCCAGATAACTAATTTAGTTACAACACATAACTAGGGCTAGTAAAAACTTGAAAATAAAAGACATAAAGTAAAAATGCGGTAAAGTAAATACTGAAAAGTAAATTACAATAAAATAAAATGCTAAGGTAAAAGGAATTACTTTTACTACTACTAATTTAGATATCTCCCATAATATAATATATAAACTTGTGATAACATTACCAACCAGCCATATAGGCGGTATCCTGATTAAGTCAAATTAAGTCCAACCAACCATTAAGGCGGTAACAAGATTTGTCCATGAACCTGCCATATAAGCGGTAAGAAAGTTTAATTACCAACCGACCAATCTGGCGATATCCTTGATTAGTCAGGTTTAAACTAGATTAAAATGAATTACCAACCGACCAATCTGGCGGTATCATTTTTAAGTCAATATTTTAAATAGTGAATATATTATATTTTAGGGAGATTAATCTAAATAGCAATAGTAAAAGAATTACATTTCACCCTAGCTGGGGAAGTTACCTCCTCATAGTAAATAGTAAAAACTGTAAAAAGTAAAAAAAGTAAATTACTATTATTACAAAACGTAATTAAAATTAATTACAAAACTAAAAAACTAAAAATTAAAAGAAAGTAGAGAGAGAAACTCCCTCTTTACATCAAAGAGATGAGAGAGAGT
This sequence comes from Zanthoxylum bungeanum, assembly GCA_019454045.1. NCBI lineage: Eukaryota > Viridiplantae > Streptophyta > Magnoliopsida > Sapindales > Rutaceae > Zanthoxylum > Zanthoxylum bungeanum. The sequence continues at coordinate 191,328 of SKCR01027382.1, read as the reverse complement.
GGTACAACTGAAACTGGAAATCCGTGCTCTATTTATAGGGGTCAGTAGGGGTCCGGCGTCGCGACGCCAAGCTCGCGTCGCGACGCCAATTATGTCGACGTGGCACGCTCTGGTTCGTCGATTGAAGATTCTGGATAAGGTGATAAGGTGACACGTGGCAAAGTGGTTGAGACTCAATTATTGTGACACGTGGCGGCTTCTGATTGGTCGGCTAGATTCTTATCCGCCACGTATCAGATAGGGATAAGAGAGCCAATAATTGACGCTGACGTGGTGGTGACGTGGCGACACGTGGCAAAGTGACTGTCGGCACCATAGAATTGCGACACGTGGCACTTCCTGATTGGCTGATGATGACGTAGCAGTGACGTGGCTGTTTGACTCGGTCAACCTGGTGATGTGGATGATGACGTGGCAATGACATGGAGTTACACGTGGCGACATGTGGCGATGGTGACTGTCGGCACCGTAGGATGCTGACATGTGGCACGGTGCATGTTAGCAGATCGGCTGTGATGGTGACACGTGGCACGGCACATGTTAGCAAAGTCAAACTTTTCTCAGATTCTGATTTGTGGACCCGGCGCACGTTAGCACTGTTCAGCGCACGTTAGGCGTCGCGACGCGGAAGGTCTTGGCGTCGCGACGCGGGAAATTACCAAAATGCCATTTTCGTCCAATTTTCACTATTTTGGCCCAAATCATATCCAGAGTGTCCTGAAACTTTATTTATCTACAAAATAACACAAAACACATCAAAATATTCTCAAGACTCAAGAAACTATACAAAATATTAGGTTAAATGAGTGGGAAATAGTGATAGATTTACCACCCATCACCGTGCCATGTGTCATCATCATATGTTATCGACACTACGTGTGCCACGTGTCATCATCCGATTAGACCGCATCAATCGTGTGCGACGTGTCAGCCACATATCATCCACGTGTCTGACATGTGTCAGCCGCATCAGCCGCATGCCGAGTCAACATGTCACGTGTCAGCCACATCACCATCCGTGAATCATCTTTCGCCATGTGGCAACACTTCATTGGACCGCATCAACTGCGTGCCACATGTCAGCATTCTATTGGACCGACAGATTACGCGTGCCACATTCTGCTAGCTCAGGCATCGTGACGCGCAGACCCTTGAGCGTCATGACGCGCCAGAAGAAATTTTGCCTATAAATTAGATTCGATTTCATTTCATTTTCTTCATGCTTTCCTTAGGTTTCTATAGGGAATTTAAGGATTGCATCTTGTTTGTATTTATTTTAAGTATTTTAATTATGTATTTTATATTTAGTAATAGCAGTTTCAATGTTCTTACTTTCTTTTATGTTTTGTAGTTAAATTTTCGCTGGGGGAAGGGTGAAGCTATTATTATTTTAGTTTAGATCAATCTCCCTTAATGTTCTTACTTTCTTGAACTTAATGAATTCAAGTCAGTTGACAGGTATTATCAACATGCATGGTAACATATGGACATGAGTTGTAATTGAAAAAGTTTGTAATATTCAGTGCTCTAGTTTAATTGGAAGAAGCATCTAAAAAATTGATGAAATAAAAAAAATAAAAATAAAAAACACGTCTGAAATCCGAGTAATTAAGTCTGTATGGGTGTTTTAACACCTAGTGCCCTAAAACCAACTAGTTTGGGAGTCACTGACCCAAAGCTCGCTACATGGATTGAAGATGTTATAAAAAAAAAATATATATATATATATATATATCTTAACACCTAGTGCCCTAAAGTCATCTGGTTTGGGAGTCACTGGCCCAAAGCTCGCTACATGGGTGGAAGATATTGTTTATAAATAAAAAAAATTCAGAAAAATATTACATTGCTAAAAAAGGTGTGAATTCTGATATAACTTTAGGACAAAAATATTACTCTCTTTTCAACTACACTTATAAATATTGTGGGCACAATGAGCTGATTAATACTTTGTTGATTGTGTATATGAAGAATGGTAAAAATAATCGGAGAATTTACTTATTTGGTAATTTAGAAAGAAAGAAAACAACTCTTAACATGGATAAGAAGTTTCACATGTTTAGTCATTAACTTGTTTATTCTATTTTCTCTTGTTTTTTTGCTTTTGTGTGCATTAGTTTTATTATTTTTACTTTGTGTGCATTAGTTTGACGTTTGTGAGTATCGTAACTGTAAGCCCTCCCTACGAAAGTGGCTTAGTTTAATTTTATTTTAAAGATTTTTATGTTATTTTATTTTGTTATTTTTCTCGAGGACTAGCAAAATGTTATGTTTGGGGGTGTGATGAGTGGTAAATATATCACTATTTCCCACTCTTTTAACCTAATATTTTGTATAGTTTCTTGGATTTTGTGAATGTTTTGATGTGTTTTGTGTTATTTTGTAGATAAATAAGGTTTCAGGACTTACTGTAAGCAATTCGGGGATAAAATAGCGGAAAACGGACAAAAAGAGCAAAAATATAAATTTCCTGCTAAAATACGCTGTTTGCTAAAATGTGTCGCCTGCTATCATTCGCCGCTAACGTGCGCCGGACACGTGTCACCATCAAAGAAGTTTGCTAACATGCGCATTTGCTAACATGCGCATGCCACGTGTCAACATCACAACAAATCCGCTAACATGCGTCGTGCCACGTGTCTTCATCATATGCTGCCGACACTACACATGCCATGTGTCATCATCCGATTGGACCGCATCAACCGTGTGCGACGTGTCAGCCATGTGTCATCCATGTGTCTGACACGTGTCAGCCACATCAGCCGCATGCCGAGTCAACGCACCACGTGTGAGCCACGTCACCATCCGCGAATCACTTTCGCCATATGGCAACCCTTCATTGGACCGCATCAACCGTGTGCCATGTGTCAGCATTCTATTGGACCGACAGATTATGTGTGCCATGTCTGCAGACAACTGTACAAGCTGTGTTACACGTTCTGCCAGCTCAGGCGTCGCGACGCGCAGACCCTTTCGCGTCGCGACGAGCAGACCCTTTCGCGTCGCGACGCGCCAGAAGAAATTTTGCTTATAATTTAGATTCGATTTCATTTCATTTTCTTCATGCTTTCCTTAGGTTTCTATAAGGAATTTAAGGATTGCATCTTGTTTGTATTAATTTTTAGTCTTTTAATTATGTATTTTTATTTGTAGTAATAACAGTTTAAGTGTTTTTACTTTCTTTTTTGTTTTGTAGTTAAATTTCCGCTGGGGGAATGATGAAACTTTTATTATTTTAGTTTAAATCAATCTCCTTTAATTATAATATGGAAATTATAATTTAAACTAAAGGTTATACCGACTTAATGGCTGGTTTTATTTATTTTACATAATGCGTCACCGCCTATATGGCCGGTCTTTAGGTGACAGATGATTACCACCTATATGACTGGTTATAGACAAATAATAACACCGCATTTATGGTCTGGTGGACTTAATTGAAAAACTGACTTAATTAGGATACCGCCTATATGGTCGGTTGGTAATATCAGTGATAATTTATATATTATAATAAGTGAGATTTCTAAATTAGAAATAGTAAAGGTGGATCCCCTAACCCCAGCATTTTATTTTTTGTTCTAGGGAAGTGATGAAGCACAATATTCACAAGTTTCATAATTGATTTTCATTATATTATGGGTAATACTTTAGTTTATTTATTGAATCTTAAGCCTAATGCTTCTTGTTAACTGGCCATTAATAAGATTGATTTGGTAAACTTAAAATGATCTTGAAAAATAGATTTTAGGTTTCAGCCTTAGATTCAATAGCTCACGATCTCCCTTAAGGATAGATAACCCTTAATAGATTTCCTTCCAGGATAGACATATACCTGTCGGGCGGGGGTAGCCATAATTGGAACTTGAACTTAATGAATTCAGGTAACTTGATTAACATAGTAATATGATTAATTGGGTTATACTGGGTATTTGCATCTGACCATCGGAAGAGGCTTTTGCATAATTTCGTGTTCCAGGTTAGCAAACTTATTTATTACACATATATAAGAGAATCAATTCATCATTAGAGTAATATTGTGTGGAAACACAACCCTAGATATTTTTGTCTTTTATTATTTTCTTTAATATTTTATTTTGTGTAATTATTTATTTTATTTATTTATCAAATCCACATTCAACCAACCAATCAAGTATTCATTCTCTTCTCCATTAATTAGATACTGTAAATAAATAGTATCAATAATTAATAACAACAGTAGAAATTAAGTTCTTGTGGGATCGATATTTGTATACTACTTGAACGATATGTGCGCTTGCGTTATACGCGTGTGATTACGCCGATCAAGTTTTTGTCAAAAACTTGACCGGCGTAATCACACTCGTATAACGCAAGCGCACGTATCGTTCAAGTAGTATAAATGTATCGATCCCACAAGGACTTAATACCTCAGTTATTAATTTATGAAGCCAAATGTTTACGAGTATCTAATGGATTGGTTGTTTGATTGGATGGTGACTTTAAACTAACGACGAATAAATAAAACAGTGCGAAAGTAATTGAAGGAAAAATTCAATATTAAGAAACTATCTAGGGTTGTGAATCTTTCCAACATCTTTTTAAAGATGAAGTTGTTATTTTATGTTTGTGTAATATATTGGTTTATTAACCTGTAACACGAAAATATGAAAAAAACATCTTCCAATAGTCAAATACAAATACCCAGTATAACTAAATTAATCATATTCTATGTAAACCAAGTTACCTGAATTCATTAAGAATAAGTTCCAATTATGGCTACCCCCATGACCGGTGTTGTCACACGTATAACGCAAGCGCACGTATCGCTTAAGTAGCATAAAAAGTATCGATCCCCTGAGGACTTAAAACCTAAGCTATTAATTTATGAAGCCAAATTTTTACAAGTATCTAATTGATTGATTGTTTGATTGGGTGGTAACTTAAAATTAAAATAAGTAAAAGAAATAGCGCGAAAGTAGATTGAGGAAAATTCAATATTAATAAATTATCCAGGGTTGTGAATCATTCCAATATCTTTTAAAAGATGAAGTGATTATTTTACGTTTGTGTAATATATTAGTTTACTAACCTTGAACACGAAATTCTACAAAAGCATCTGTCGATGGTCAGATGCAAATACCCAGTGTAACCTAATTAAACCATATGTCTATGTCAACCAAGTTACCTGAATTTATTAAGATTAAGTTCCAATTATGGCTACCTGTAGGCACTGCATTTTTGCATATTAGTCCCTATGATGAGTCTCATTTGGAGGCACTACCTTTTGAGTCACGGAAGTCACGAGAAACGGACGTCGGAAGGGGAAATTCAGAATAAACAAGGTTCATTGTTTTCGTTCGTGCTGCGTTCATTAATTCGTACGAACTCCAAAAAGATTACGGGCGTTCGTGCCGCGTTCGAGAAGGCATTCGAACGGTGTCGGTAATTCTGGTTTTGCTGCTAACCTCACATTAAGCCTGATTCGCCCAAGCCTTGGCCCACACGCCCAAGCCCACTTAAAACACATATTTAACACATGGTGAAATCAAAACAAATCTAAAAATCACATACCAAATTAAAAAGATGTCATGCCTAATTAAAATCAATCAACCAATTATATTCTCAATCAAATATATATTATTCCTAACTTAAAATATTGTATTCCTAAACCAAGCCAATCAAATATTCAACCTTCCTAATCTAAACCAAATCAAATCCCTTGCTTTCCTTGTCCAACACCAAATCAAATCCTCCCTTAAATGCCAAATCCCTTCCTTGTGAGACAAGGTGAAACCCTAGCCATTCTCTATATAAACAACACCTCTCCAAGGCATTCCCCCCCCCCCGGAGTGCACGCCCATTACAGGAAAAGAAGCAAAGAATTTCCAACCCTTTCCCCTAGCTCATTCACGCAAGAAACACCCAAGCTTATGGACACAACTCTCCCTCACTCTCAATAACCAAAGATCACAAACCAAAGAACCCTCATTGCCTTGACCAAAATACATCCCGAACAGCCCCTTTACCTCATCAAAACAGCCCCCGAACCACACCATAACATCACCGAAAATCACACCCAAAACGGTAGCCAAAACATCCCAAAAACAGTAACTAAAATACATCAGCAAAATAGTAGCAACGGCAGCGAATTGGAGTCAAAAGCAGCAGCAAAAGACGGAGAACGACGACTCAAAACAGTAAGACAACGAACGAGAGCAGTGAACCAGTGAACCGGAAGAGTTGCGGAGCATCCACCCTTCCGACGATCGTGTACCGTACATCCGAGAGGTGATTTAAAAGGTTAGACCTGAGGGTACTTTTCTCATTAGTTTATATTCGTTTTTTTTATCGAATTCTATTTGCATGAGAGTCGTTTGTGGATGCATGTTGTGGGTATTGGATGAATAAAAGAGTGTCGCCTCTCGTGGTATATAGGATGGAAACCCAGACGTAAATTCCGTAGCTGAATCCGAATGGACGGTAGTGCGGTCTGTACTTGGGATACAACTCCACGTACCACTTGAGTAAACGGCACCTTCTCTTATTTTGTGTTGCTTTGGTTTATTTATTTCTCGTCACTTGAATTTTGTATGTTGCTTATTCCTGCATGATTCAATCGAGCGCATGGGCTTAGTAAGTGGAATGAAAGATCCCCTATGGGGAGGGGTTAAAGCCCTTTACCACGATGCTTTGCCGCGCCGGTTGATGTGTCCGGTTGAATGCAAGATACGTTCAATCGGGCATACTTAGTTTGATATGATTGTCTTTATGTTTGTATGCATGATGCGATCGAGCGCATGGGCTTAGTAAGTGCGATGAGAGGTCCTTTAATTGAAGAGGTTAAAATCCTTTACCATGATGCTTTGCTGGCGCCGGTTGATGTGTGTCGGTGAATGCAAGATACGTTCAATCGGGCATACTTAGTTTGATATGATTGTCTTTATGTTTGTATGCATGATGCGATCGAGCGCATGGGCTTAGTAAGTGCGATGAGAGGTCCTCTAATTGAAAGAGGTTACAATCATTTACCACGATGCTTCGCCGCGACTCGCATTGTACTATTGTCATTTATGTATTGCGTCCCATTTCATGCATCAGGTCTGTTCCCGTTCGAACGCATACGAATGTAACTCGAACGCGCATGTATTTTGCCTTATCATGCATCAGGTCTTATTTCTGTTCGAACGCGTTCATGAACGCCATACTAATGTGAGCATTCTGTTTCATTTCTGTTCGAACGCGTTCACAAACGCCACACGAACGTGAGTATTCTGTTTCATTTCTGTTCGAACGCGTTCACAAACGCCATACGAACGTGAGCATTCTGTTTCATTTCCGTTCGAACGCGTTTACGAACGCTACTCGAACGAGAACCTTCTGTTTACCGTTCGAACGCGTCTACGAATGCTGCACGAACGCACACGGTAAACAGATCCTCTTGCATCACATTACGACATGTCCATCTTAGCATATAGTCACCTTTTTTTACGTTATGCATTTGTATTACCTCTCTAGTTATCTATCTCTGTTATGCGCTTAAATATCTTTTCTTAATATGCATGTTAGTAAGAATGCTATTTGTTTGCGCTTCTATGTCCACCAATGCGTTCATTAACTTGTATGCTTGCCGTATGATAATCCTTATGTATGTAAATTGAGACATAGTTTACATGCAAATAGGCTGTATGCAAATTCGAATATGTGTTACATATAAATTTAGATGAACTTGTTGATGTATGTATGTGAATGTAGAAGCATGATATTCTTAGAAATAAGTGTTACTTAAGCCTGATTAAATTATTATATAAATCTTTTCATTATAAGTGGCATAAGTAAGGGACCATTCGGAACCCAACGGTTTGAGGTCTTCCCTTGCGAGGGGTGAGTGCGGCCTTAAATCTCATTTTACCGGTTCACACCGGGTGGCGACTCCATTATTCTCTGGTTTAGTCCCCCACGGGCTACTCCGTACTCCCGACCGGGCCGCGAGCCTGGAACAGCGTGCGTCGCCCAGTTCCTGTGTTCCCACAGTCTGGCGACTCCACTCGGGATAGAGAATCGGCCCCGAAATATTGTCTGTGATGTTTTGTTTGGATTATGTTTTAATTGACCGTGTCTATAGTGGATAAAGTGAGGGTTTAATCAAAGGCATTTTAAGGCTAGGTAATGGTTTGGTGTCTTCCTTCACTCACTACCTTTCTAGAAGGAAAAGCTGTGAAGGCACCTAGATATCCATTTACTCGTAGCCTTTTGTGATGGACTAATTTGGAGGACTCGTTGTTTATTCCTGACACCAAGCGATAAGAGCCTAAGAGGCTTGGGTATTTAAGTGAGCCTCGCTCCACCTTCCCTCTGGGGAATCTGCAATGGGAAATCCATTTGACAGTCCGTCACACACCATAGCTCATTGGCACATACCTTAGTGTATAAAAAGGGGTGCGCTCACTTGGTTGCTCGAACCCTTGAGTGGGGAGACCTAGTTGTGGGCCATCCTTCGCCGGTGGGAGCCTTTGTATATACTCTTGCTAACCCACCCATAGACCGGGTTGGCTAAAGTAACAATTATTCCTTGAGTATGTGCTTGTGGACCATCCTCATTTGGATGCAGTTGGACTATTGTCAGAAATGCGGACTTGCTGGGCCATTTAAACTGGGGCGAGTTCGTACCTTATGACTATTAGGCCCAAAGCTTCTGAAATGTTGATGGGCCATTATGTAGAAATTATTACGTTATGTTTGCATTATCTTTCTTCCATGCTTGTGTTTGGGAACATCGTCGTTTGGATCCATTTGGACCATTTGTCATGGGATATGGGCTTGTTGGGCCATTTAAATTGGGACAAGAACGTATTTCATGACGATTGGGCCAAAGGCTTCTAAGTGTTGATGGGCCACTTTGTGCTTGTGTTCAGAACATTATCATTTGGATTTAGTTGGGCTCCTTGTCATAAGATGTGAACTCGTTGGGCCATTTAAACTGGAATAGGTTCACTCCTATGACAATTAGCCCGAAAGATTCTAAAATGGTAACGGGCCGATTTGTTTGAAAATTTTAAATTGATTTAATATCTATGTTACATGCATCTCGTGCACCACATGCATACATACATCACGTTAACCCTTGTGTTCTGAAAGCCATCATAGATTCCCGTTGGGTTAGGGAAAAGGAAAGACTCACCAGAACACTTGGAACAGACATGAGTGAATCAGATATTGAGGTATCCCGTATGGATCAGTTGGAAAACAGTCTCGCCAAGGTCACCGAACAGTTGCAAGCCATGACCACTGCCATGGCAAATATGGCTGTGCCCCGTGCTGGGGGAAATTCTGAGAATGTGAGGCGCGAGGAGCCTCCGAATGGGTTGGGGGATGATATCCCCACTTTTGATGATGACATAGCAGAGTATGCAACAGGAAAATGGATTGGGTCTCAGACAGAATTTCAGAAGCTTCGGGATCAGGTTGAAACAGTTACCCGCAAAATGAGGGGTAAACATGAAGAGTTGTTAGATTATGAGGCAATGACCTTCGGAGAACAGCTGCCAGCTCAGTTTAAAATGCCAGACATGGCCAAGTTTAATGGGAATGGAGACCCAAGAGTCCATCTGCAGCAATATGTCTCAGTCATGAGTATGGCCTATCACAGCGCCAAGTCCAAAAGATGTTTGGGATGTCACTCGAGGGGGCACCTGTGGTTTGGTATCATAGCCTTAAGAAGAATGTTAAAGAAGATTGGAAGGAACTAGCTGATGCTTTTCTGAAGCAGTATGTTACAGACTTAGAAATTGACTTGTCACTCCGTGTGATTTGGAGAACACTAAACAGAAGCCAGAGGAAAGTTTCAAAGAGTATGTGGATCGCTGGAGAAGCCAGCTTTTGAAAATACAGACTCGGCCTTCAGAGAAAGACCAAATTAAGATGATTATCAAGGGCACCAAGCCCTCTATTTATGGTAAGCTGAGGAGGATGACTTCGATGATTTCTGATTTTCGACAGTTGAGGGAAACTGTCATGGATATTGAGGAAGAGGATGCCGAAAATAGAAAGTTTTATGGCCAGAATAAAAGAACTTTTGGGGGGCCTTCTGAGACAAAGCCGCTACTGCCGAAGTCGCTGTCATCAGAAACCGGCAATTCTCCAACCTTGGTAGACCTTTGTCGAAGGTATTTGAAAAGTTACAGGGACAAGGAATCTTGAAACCCTTAGAAGGCAAGCCACTTCCACACCCCCCACAGCCACATATAAATGTGAACCTTTATTGTCACTTCCACCAGCTACATGGCCATGACACCGACAACTGCACCCGCCTCAGGCATGAAATTCAAGATCTCATAGATTGCCATAAAATACCCAACCCATGAAAAGAAACCCTCAACCCTCAAGCTTCTTACATGGATGACAGTGAAGAACCATAGGCCGAGGAAGAAGGCAGTACTGCGGATGATGGAGATGTTCCTCCTAGTCTATTTGATCCAGTTTTTTTTAAGACATTGATTTTGTTACTTGTTCGAACTCTTTTCCTCAACGATAATAAAGACGTTCATTTCGCTGAAACTCTCTGCAATATGAGTATATTGAGAAAAGTATTCAACATTGGTACTATGGAATCCAGTGATGAACACGGGGAACCTTCGAAATAAGCAAACATAAAAGATAAGACAGACATTCAGAAATTGGGAAATAGGGGCAGTGAGACTGTCAGATTTGGAAGGGAACGAGTTCACCAAGCCGATCAATATGGATAGATTGAAGCAGTATTCGCCTAAGGAAGAAAAGGTCGAGCGATCACCAGGAGGACTGGCAGAAGACCTAACCCAACGGAATAGAAAATTCATTCATGCATGCATGCATACACGTAACATATTTGCATCCTTTTTGTGTTTGTTATGTTTTGTAATAACAGGTTTCAAATGAGAAAAAAAAAGCGCCGAATGCAAGCCAACCAAAAGCAAAGCAGTAGTAACAGTACAATGTCAGCAGTCTTCAGGAATGAATCATATGGGCGAGGGGCCATATCAGCAGTATCAGTCTGAGGGGCGAAGCCCATATCAGTATCAGTCTGGGGGCGAGGCCCATATCAATAGCAGTTAGGGCCGACGCCCACATCAGCATCGGTATCAGTTTGGGGATGAATCTCGAGGATCGAGGCCCACATCAATATCAGTCTGGGGGCGAGGCCCGTATCAATAGCAGTTAGGGCCGAGGCCCACTTCAGCATCAGTTTTGGGGATGAGTCCCAGGGTCGAAGCCCACATCACTATCAATTTTGGGGATGAATCCTAGGGTAGAGGCCCATTGCATCACAAGCCAAGAATGGCACTCCAAGAATGGAAACACAGTTCAAGAATGAACAAGCCGGGAATGGCAATCCAAGAATGGAGCATAGTTCAAGAATGAACAAGCCGGGAATGGCAATCCAAGAATGGAGCAGAGTTCAAGAATGAACAAGCCAAGAATGGCAATCCAATAATGAAGCAGAGTTCAAGAATGAACAAGCCGAGAATGTCAATCCAAGATTGGAGCAGAGTTCAAGAATGAACAAGCCGAGAATGTCAATCCAAGAATGGAGCAGAGTTCAAGAATGAACAAGTCGATGATGGCAATCCAAGAATGGAGCAGAGTTCAGGAATAATAAAAAGCCGAGAATGGCACTCCAAGAATGGAAACACGGTTCGGGAATGGACCACCTTACAGAAACAGTTCGGGAATGGAAAACTCACAGTAACAGTTCGGGAATGGACATTTCACGGTAACAGTTCGGGAATGGACCACATCACAGCGGTTCGGGAATGAACCAGGGGTCGCAGCACCTCACCACCGAAATCAACTCAACACGTGGAAAGTCAAGTGGCAGTTGGCGAGCCAGGTAAGTGAAAATGCATTGCATAACTTTGATAAGATTGTCACTGTTGCACATTACACAAGTCCCATCAAAGTGGGGGCGACTATAGGCACTGTTTTTGCATATTAGTCCCTATGATGAGTCTCATTTGGAGGCACTACCTTTTGAGTCACGGAAGTCACGAAAACGGACGTCGGAAGGGGAAATTCAGAATAAACAAGGTTCACTGTTTTCGTTTGTGCTGCGTTCGTTAATTCGTTCGAACTCCAAACAGATTGTGGGCATTCGTGCCGCGTTCGAGGAGGTGTTCGAACGGTGTTGTTGGTAATTCTGGTTTTGCTGCTAACCTCACATTAAGCCCGATTCGCCCAAGCCTTGGCCCACACGCCCAAGCCCACTTAAAACACATATTTAACACATGGTGAAATCAAAACAAATCTAAAAATCACATACCAAATTAAAAAGATGTCATGCCTAATTAAAATCAATCAACCAATTATATTCCCAATCAAATATATATTATTCCTAACTTAAAATATTGTATTCCTAAACCAAGCCAATCAAATATTCAACCTTCCTAATCTAAACCAAATCAAATCCCTTGCTTTCCTTGTCCAACACCAAATCAAATCCTCCCTTTAAATGCCAAATCCCTTCCTTGTGAGACAAGGTGAAACCCTAGCCATTCTCTATATAAACAACACTTCTCCAAGGCATTCCCCCCCCGGAGTGCACGCCCATTACAGGAAAAGAAGCAAAGAATTTCCAACCCTTTTCCCCTAGCTCATTCACGCAAGAAACACCCAAGCTTATGGACACAACTCTCCCTCACTCTCAATAACCAAAGATCACAAACCAAAGAACCCTCATTGCCTTGACCAAAATACATCCCGAAAGCCCCTTTACCTCATCAAAACAGCCCATGAACCACACCATAACATCACCGAAAATCACACCCAAAACGGTAGCCAAAACATCCCAAAAACAGTAACTAATATACAGCAGCAAAATAGTAGCAACGGCAGCAAATTGGAGTCAAAAGCAGCAGAAATAAAAGACGGAGAACGACGACTCAAAACAGTAAGACAACGAACGACGAAAGCCGTGAACACCAGTGAACCGGAAGAGTTGCGGAGCATCCACCCTTCCGACGATCGTGTACCGTACATCCGAGAGGTGATTTAAAAGGTTAGACCTGAGGGTACTTTCTCATTAGTTTATATTCATTTTTTTTATCGAATTCTATTTGCATGAGAGTCGTTTGTGGATGCATGTTGTGGGTATTGGATGAATAAAAGAGTGTCGCCTCTCGTGGTATATAGGATGGAAACCCAGACGTAAATTCCGTAGCCGAATCCGAATGGACGGTAGTGCGGTCTGTACTTGGGATACAACTCCACGTACCACTTGAGTAAACGGCACCTTCTTGTTTTGTGTTGTTTTGGTTTATTTATTTCTCGTCACTTGAATTTTGTATGTGCTTATTCCTGCATGATTCAATCGAGCGCATGGGCTTAGTAAGTGGAATGAAAGATCCCCTATAGGGAGGGGTTAAAGCCCTTTACCACGATGCTTTGCCGCGCCGGTTGATGTGTGTCCGGTTGAATGCAAGATACGTTCAATCGGGCATACTTAGTTTGATATGATTGTCTTTATGTTTGTATGCATGATGCGATCGAGCGCATGGGCTTAGTAAGTGCGATGAGAGGTCTCTAATTGAAGAGGTTAAAATCCTTTACCACGATGCTTTGCCGCGCCGGTTGATGTGTTCCGGTTGAATGCAAGATACGTTCAATCGGGCATACTTAGTTTGATATGATTGTCTTTATGTTTGTATGCATGATGCGATCGAGCACATGGGCTTAGTAAGTGCGATGAGAGGTCCTCTAATTGAAGAGGTTACAATCCTTTACCACGATGCTTCGCCGCGACTCGCATTGTACTATTTTTCATTTATGTATTGCGTCCCATTTCATGCATCAGGTCTGTTCCCGTTCGAACGCGTTTACGAACGCAACTCGAACGCGCATGTATTTTGCCTTATCATGGATCAGGTCTTATTTCTGTTCGAACGCGTTCACGAACGCCATACGAACGTGAGCATTCTGTTTCATTTCTATTCGAACGCGTTCACAAACGCCACACGAACGTGAGTATTCTGTTTCATTTCTGTTCGAACGCGTTCACAAACGCCATACGAACGTGAGCATTCTGTTTCATTTCCGTTCGAACGCGTTTACGAACGCTACTCGAACGAGAACCTTCTGTTTACCGTTCGAACGCGTCTACGAACGCTGCACGAACGCACACGGTAAACAGATCCTCTTGCATCACATTACAACATGTCCATCTTAGCATATAGTCACCCCTTTTTTACGTTATGCATTTGTATTACCTCTCTAGTTGTCTATCTCTGTTATGCGCTTAAATATCTTTTCTTAATATGCATGCTAGTAAGAATGCTATTTGTTTGCGCTTCTGTGTCCACCAATGCGTTCATTAACTTGTATGCTTGCCGTATGATAATCCTTATGTATGTAAATTGAGACATAGATTACATGCAAATAGGCTGTATGCAAATTCGAATATGTGTTACATATAAATTTAGATGAACTTGTTGATGTATGTATGTGAAAGTAGAAGCATGATATTCTTAGAAATAAGTGTTACTTAAGCCTGATTAAATTATTATATAAATCCTTTCATTATAAGTGGCATAAGTAAGGGACCATTCTGAACCCAACGGTTTGAGGTCTTCCCTTGCGAGGGGTGAGTGCGGCCTTAAATCTCATTTTCCCGGTTCACACCGGGTGGCGACTCCATTATTCTCCGGTTTAGTCCCCCACGGGCTACTCCGTACTCCCGACTGAGCCGCGAGCCTGGAACAGCATGCGTCGCCCAGTTCCTGTGTTCCCACACTACCCTCGTCTGACAGGTATATGTCTATCCTCAAGGAAGATCGTGGGCTATTAAGTCTAAGGCTGAAACATAAAATTCATTTGTCAAGTTATTTTAAGTTTACCATATCAATCTTATTAGTGGCCAGTTAACAAGAAGCATTAAGCTTAAGACTTAATAAGTATATATTTATATTACCCAAACTATAAAATAACCCCTTATAAACCGGTGATAATGGAATTCATCACAACCCCAGATAACGGGCTTAGTTACGACACATATCTACAAATAGTAAAAGCTTAAAAATAAAAGACATAAAGTAAAATGTTGAAAAGTAAATGCTGTAAAGTAAATGCTGGAAATTAAAAAGGAAAAGTACAATAAAAGAAAACGTTGGGGTTAGAGGATCCACTTCTATTACTACTATTTTAGATATCTCCATTAATATAATATATTAACTTTGCATAATATTACCAACTAGCCATATAAGTGGTATCATGATTAAGTCAAATTAATAATTAATTACCAACCGACCAACCAGGCAATATCCATGCTTAGTCAGGTTAAAATAAATTTATAATTAATTACCAACCGACCAATATGGCGGTATCCTCGTTAAGTCGGGTTTTAAATAGTTATTATATTATAATTAAGGGAGATTAATCTAAATATTAGTAATAGAAGCTTTACCTTTTACCCCAGCAGGGGGAGTTACCTCCTCATTACTGAAAAGTAAAAACTGAAAAGTAAAGAAATGAAAGTATTGTGCGTAAAAGTAAATAAAATTAATTACAGAACTGAAAATAAACAAATAAGATACAATCTTCTTAGTATTCTTAAGGAATTACATTGAAGAAAGCATGGTCTGATTCTGAAATTTCGGCCTGAATTTATAGACATTAATAAGTGTCGCGCGTCGCGATGCGAAACCCTTGCTCGTCGCGACACGCCATGAATTACGGTGCGAATAATGGAGATCCTGAAACGTGTCCTCGTGGCGTCGGTAGCTTAATGATTTTACTGATGTGGCGATGATGTGGCGATGTCGATTGTCGGCAGCATGTGATGGTGACATGTGGCATAAGATGATTGGCTGATGACACGTGGCAAGCTGACTCGACATGTGACTGATGTGAACGCCACGTGGCTGACACGTGGACGACACGTAGATGACGTGGCGGTGGCGATTGTCGGTAGCATGTGATGATGACACGTGGCACGGCGCACGTTAGGGTATCTGCTCTGATGTTGACACGTGGTAGGCGCACGTTAGCAAAGGCGCATGTTAGCAGACTTCTCAGATTTTGACACGTGTCCCAATGCATTTTAGCATGACTCGATGCACGTTAGCAAGGTCCGGCGCACGTTAGCGGTCGCGACGCCCAAAAGTCAGATTTGCCTTTTTTGTCCGTTTTTCACTGTTTTAGCCCTGAATTGCCTCCAGAGAGTCCTGAAACTTTATTTATCTACAAAATAACACAAAACACATCAAAACATTCACAAAACTCAAGACACTATACAAAATATTAGGTCAAATGAGTGAGAAATAGTGATATATTTACCACTCATCACACCCCCAAACCTAACATTTTGCTAGTCCTCGAGCAAAACAACAAGATAAAAAATAACATAAACATCTTTAAAATAAAATTAAACTAAGCCACTTTCGTAGGGATCACAGTTGCATTTAGCATATGCAACAAGCCTTTAAACCTCTAGGTGTCCCTAGTGGACGAGTTGTAGTCTCGTGAGGGCTTACAGCGACGATACCCACAAACGTCAATCTAATGCACACAAAAGCAAAAAGATAATAAAACTAATGCACACAAAAGCAAAAAGACAAGAGAAAATATAATAAAAAAGTTAGTGACTAAACAGGTGAAACTTCTTTTCCAAGTTAAGAGTTGTTTTCTTTCTTTCTAAATTACCAAATAAGTAAATTCTCTGATTATTTTTACCCTTCTCCATATACACGATCAACAAGGTATTAATCAATCATTGTTCCCACAATATTCACAAGTGTAGTTGAAAAGAGAGTAATAATTTTGTCCTAAAGTTATATCATAATTCACACTTTTTTTAGCAATGGAATATTTTTCTGATTTTTCCATTTTTTTATTATTATTGTGCGTAAAATAAAGAAAGCAACATCTTCAATCCATGTAACGAGCTTTGGGTCAGTGATTCCCAAGTGGCTTTAGGGCACTAGGTGTTAAGACACCCCTACGAACTTAATTACTCATATTTCAGATGTCTCTTTTTATTTTTATAACATCTTTTTGATCCATGTAGCAAGTTTTGGGTCAGTGACTCCCAAACCAGTTGGTTTTAGGGCACTAGGTGTTAAAACACCCCTACGGACTTAATTACTCGGATCTCGGATTTTTTTTTTATTCCATCGCTTTTTTTAGATGCTTCCTCCAATTAAACTAGAGCATTGAATATTACAAACTTTTCAATTACAACTCATGTCTGTATGTTACCATGTATGTTGATAATACCTGTCAACTAAGCATATGAAGATCCATTTTAGTCAGTATTATGGAGAATTCACAAATTAAATAATTTAAAAGGAAATAAACAAAAATTAACTTGTTACGAAATAGGTTGAGATACGTCTCAGGAGTGGAAATTCCTTACACAACTATCTCACACCAATTTCATCTGATTAATCAAATTAAAAACATAAAAACACAAAATATATAGGCGGTGTCACATTATGTCAAATAAATAAAACCAGCCATTAAGGCGGTATAACATTTAGTTTAAATTATAATTTCCATATTATAATTAAGGGAGATTGATCTAAACTAAAATAATAAAAGCTTCACCCTTCCCCCGGCGGAAATTTAACTACAAAACATAAAAGAAAGTAAAAACACTGAAACTGCTATTACTAAAAAAAAAAATAATAATTAAAATACTAAAAATAAATACAAACAAGATGCAATCCCTAAATTCCCTATAGAAACCTAAGGAAAGCATGAAGAAAATGAAATGAAATCGAATCTAATTTATAGGCGAAATTTCTTCTGGCGTGTCGCGACGCGAAAAGGTTTGCGTTGCGACGCCTGAGCTAGCAGAACGTGTAACACGGCTTGCACTGTTGTCTAGTGACATGGCACGCGTAATTCGTCGATCCAATAGAATGCTGACATGTGGCACGTGGTTGTTGCGGTCCAATGAAGTGTTGCCACGTGGCGAAAGGTGATTCGCGGATGGTGATGTGGCTAACACGTGGCAGGTTGACTCGGCATACGGGTGATGTGGCTGACACGTGTCAGACACGTGGCTGACACGTCGCACGCGATTGATGCGGTCCAATCGGATGATGACACGTGGCACGCATAGTGTCGGCAGCATATGATGATGACATGTGGCATGGCGCCTGTTAGCGAATTTGTTGTGATATTGACACGTGGAGGCGCATGTTAGCAAATGCGCATGTTAGCAAACTTCTCTGATTGTGACACATGTCCGACGCACGTTACCGGCGTATGATAGCAGGCGTCGCATTTTAGCACAGCGTATATTAGAAAACGGCGCATTTTAGCAGGAAATTTATATTTTTACCCTTTTTGTCCGTTTTCCTCTGTTTTAGCCCCGAATTGCTTCCAGTAAGTCTTGAAACCTTATTTATCTACAAAATAACCCAAAACACATCAAAACATTCACAAAACTCAAGAAACTATACAAAATGTTAGGTTAAAGGAGTGGAAAATAATGATATATTTACCACTCATCAGTAGTCTTAGTCCACCTCGGGTCAGCCTTCACAGATGCTCAAGTTCAACTGGTTCTGATACTTTCTCACCAGGTCAGGTCGGTATCACAACCTATCCTCCTCAACTAGCTCTTCCCTAAGGCGTCATTTTGTACCTCAGACTCGGGCTTTTAGTCTGACATCTCATCCTCACAAGGGCCCTTGGACCATCTGCTGTGTAAACCCTATTATACCGCTCTTCGGGCTTCAGAGTTCCTCGGGACTTAAAATCACCATCAACAAACTTATTGCTAATTTCCATAAGAAAAATAATATTATCTAGATTTATTGGGTCATTTTTAATAAATCTATTGATTATGTAACTCATACATATGTGTTTATGAAGGATTAATATAAATAAATGACGGTAAATTATGTTATTGAATCATGACAGGACTGAATGAATTTTCATTTATTAAACGAATCATATTAGGATTCATTTATTAAACGAATCGAATACAAATCTATTACATTTTAATTCGATTTATTTAAGATTCGATGCAAATTTGATTCTTCGTTTTAATAGCCCTAGTTTTAGGGGTGAACACAATTTCGGGTCAAACCGCGAACCACACCGAACCGAACCGAACCGAATCGCGCGGTTTGAAAAAATATTAAAAATGATTTTGAACCGCACCGAATCGAACCGCAAATTTCAGGTCGGTATGCGGTTTTGACCCATGTCAAACCGCGAACCGCCTAAACTGCAAATTTTGACTCGAACCGCGACCCGAACCGCCTAAACCGCCGACCCGCGTTCAAATTAAATATTATTTTATATTTTTCTTCTTCTTTAACTATGAAAATTAAGATATTTAATGATCATATAACAATATGTAATGAATAAATGAAAATTATGTAATTTTTTCTTCAATTATAATGTGAAAACACACAAAAATTTCTTATAGAATTTATAATTCAAACCGCCGACCCGAACCGCCCAAACCGCTAAACCGCCAACCCGAACCGCCGCGGTTTTCCTTATAAAATTTGCGGTTTCGTTTTCTAATTTCCCAAACAGCCAACCCGCGCGGTTTGAAGTAAAAAACGAAAAAACCGCCCCAAACCGCACCGCGAACACCCCTACACAGTTTTTACTATTAGATCAACAAACATGAACTTTTGGAGGTGGTATATTATGTGCCAGGTGTATATGACATCTCTCTCATAGCAGTTGGGTCACACACAGTTATGGGACCCAACTGCTGTGAGAGAGATGACATATACACCCGGCACATAATATAATTTTTCGAACTTTTGACTTCGTTATCTTATATCTAAAAATTATTATTTTATTAAGTTTAATAAAATCGGAATCTCATGTTCTCACGGGCACGCAATAAAATAATTGTAAAAGTTATTATACCAAAAATAAATAACTTTTATAACAAATGGCTTTAAATCTCTCTAATATTTAATCTGATTAGAAAATCCCTTTATCTTGTCTTTTATTTTAACATTTAATCCAAAAATATTTTTTTAATAAATTCCTCCAAAGTCGTGAAGTTGAGTTGCATTTATGGTCGTTATAATATTGAAGATTGATTCAGATAATTAAAACTTCAAGGCAAGTCCGAGATTAAGATGTGGCGTTTTTAGAGGATCATCTTCTGATGTGAACCAGGAGTGCTGTGGTTTCGAGGAACGAGTGGATTAAAAACAAGTTAATTAAATAATGTTTCTTTAAATCAATTATAATTAGGGTGGTAAACGGGTTGAGTTTGAAAAATTACATCCATAAATTCATTTATTATTTATTAATTTTTCAATATATTAGAATATTCAATTTCTTAATATTTGAATTGATACTCTTATTGTGTTTTCCTAAATCCGATCTTAAATAGAAAACACTTAAATTATAATAGAGATTTTCCAAATTTGGTGAAATTGCCAACCCTAATTATATTGTTCTTCTTGTCCATATACATATTTTTGTTATAACTCCTTCAATAATTATATTAATAAATATATAAAATTATTTTATTTGTATTATATATAATTTTCTCTAATGGATCCCTCAAATTAATAAATTAAGGATGGATTTAAAAGACACAAAAACAAGAATTCCAATATGTTAAAACATAAAAAAAAAAAAAAAAAAAAATATTACATTGAAATTTGTGTTTTTTTTTTTAAAAAAAAAATTTCACCCTAAACTTATTAATTTTTTATTAAAATATTACTATAATATATATAGAGGATATAGGCATCTTACCTTAAATTTTTAACTTAAATCTATATATCAAGATCTAGCCATTAATTTAAATCAGTTGAATAGTAGATAATGATTACTGACTTAACGTCATTAAATGCAATTTTAATTTTAAATATCCACCATTATATTTCATTAAAATCAATAGATAGATTTTAAAGACTATATTTAAATATATAAATGTAAGGGAGAAAAAAAAAAATAAAGTGGGATAGCCAAGCCAGCCATAGAGAAGATTAAAAAAAAAGGAAAGAAAAAAAAAAGACTATTGAGACTTTAGAGAGAAGTTGAAGAAGAAGAGAAGAGCTTGTAATTGTTAAGTCTCGTGAAGATCAATTTTTTTCCAAGAAAGAAGATAAAAAGCAGTTTCTGTGGTTTCCTTATAAACAAAACTTTGGTTATTTCACATATCAATTCATTCACATTCATTAATTCTTTTGCATCTTCCTTCAATTATAAATAATATCACAAGATTCCCATCATCACATCACCTTCTCTTCATGTTCTGTTCACAAACTCATTTATCTTAAAAATTTTGACACAAAAAAAGGAACAATATTATTTTTTTTGTTTTTGTTTTTGAAGTGTTGTAACAATGTCATATTCGAAGAAATTACACAGAGGCTCATTGAACGACAGTGACAACATCAACAAGCCAGATTTCAAAGAACTAGATCTGGGTTCGCCATTTTCACCGTTAGTAACACGTGGCTTTGGTAGTAACACAAATGGTGCATCCACAGGCACGGCCACATCAAGCGGCAGCAGTTCAAGCTCCTCTGGTTCAGCCTCTGTCAAAATAAACGCAACCCAATTGCCTAATAACAGTAACAAAACCAGAAACCACTCAGGCGAGCTATCTGGATCCGGGACTACACAACGTAGTGTGAAGCCGGGTCATCGGAGATCAGTCTCTGCTGGCCAGCCTTTGATCTACTCTGGCTCAAGTTTCAGTACAGCAAGCAACGGTAGCAGTTGTTACAACGGTAACGGATCGCATTCAGTTTCTTCTAATCCAAACACAAGCAATGTGCTTCCAAGTGGCAACATTTGTCCATCTGGGAAGATCCTCAAGACTGGGATGACGTGTCGGGTTTCGAACAGGACGGACACGTTGGGCACGGGCACCGGCAACTATGGACACGGCAGCATACTGCGTGGTCATAGCAGTTATAACAATAATGTGAAAATGAATGATGTGACAGTGACAGTGGATGCAGAGGAAGTGAAGGGGGCTGGCAATGAGATGTATAAAAAAGGGAATTTTGTTGAGGCTTTGAAGTTATATGATAAGGCTATATCGATGTCGCCGGAAAACGCTGCGTATAGGAGTAATCGGGCAGCGGCGCTGACGGCGTTGGGGAGGTTGACTGAGGCTGTGTCTGAGTGTGAAGAGGCTGTGAGGTTGGATTCTGCTTATAGCAGGGCTCATCAGAGGCTGGCTTCTCTTTATTTGAGGTAAGTGAATGCTAATGCATTTGCTTTTGCTTTTGAATGTGTTGCGTTTCCTGTTGGTTTTTGATACAAATGGGATATGTTTCATTGAATTTTATTAGATCAGTAGTTTCTTGCTTACTGGTCTGCTTTCATTCATTTAGAATTTTAGAATGGTTGATCTTTTTTGTTTGCATTTACATGATGATTCTTGAATGTTAATCTGGTTGGTTCATTATATTTGTGCAAGTTTAAATACCGGGATCATCCTGTGTTGCTGTGATTGATTCAAGTTTTGCTTTATAAATTTCATTTTTCAGTTTGAATTTTACTGAAACTTTGGTTCATTTGTTTTTGGTGAACATCTAGCTTTTCACTGTTTATTCATGAATTTTCTGTGATGGGTTATTGACAATTTCATTTGGATTTCATTCCAGATTAGGGCTGGTTGAAAATGCTCGGCGTCACCTCTGTTTTCCTGGGCAACACCCAGATCCAAATGAATTGCTGAAGTTGCAATCATTTGAGAAGCATCTAATCCGATGTGCAGAAAGCAGGAAGATTGGGGATTGGAAGAGCGTACTTAGGGAAACAGATGCAGCTATAGCAATTGGAGCAGACTCCTCTCCTCAGGTATCAAACATTTCTCCGTAGTTTTGGTCACATAAAACTGGAATTCAGATTGCCTGATCTTTTCCAAATGGAATTTTACAGCTTGTTGCTTGTAAATCAGAATCTCATTTGAAGCTCCACCAAATTGAGGATGCTGACTCTTGTCTATCAAACATGCCTAAATTTGAACATTATCTACCTCCCTCTCAAGTCAAGTTCTTTGGTATGGTTGCTGAAGCTTATGTTCTCTATGTCCGAGCTCAGGTTGAGATGGCATTAGGAAGGTGAGCTCCGAACTATGTAGTTCATATTCAGAATTTTTTATTTATTGAGGGTGAGTGAGAATGGTTAATAGATGTGTTGCAGATTTGAGGATGCAGTTTCAGCGGCGGAGAAAGCTGGGCTTCTTGATTACAGTAATATAGAGATTGCAGCAGTGTTAAACAATGTGAAAATGGTGGTAAGGGCTCGTACTCGTGGTAATGATCTTTTCAGTTCTGGAAGATATTCGGAAGCCTGCTCAGCTTATGGGGAAGGCCTCAAATATGATAGTTGCAACTCCGTTCTCTATTGCAATAGAGCAGTTTGTTGGTCTAAGATGGGATTATGGGAAAATTCCATAGAGGACTGCAATATAGCCCTCAGAATACAACCAAATTACACAAAGGCTCTTCTTCGCAGGGCTGTCTCAAATGAAAAGGTGCACCTATGTGTATCTGTTGCTTTATAGAACATATACTTTCTTTGTAATACTGTATTTGACTATTGTATCTTTTTTCTTTTTTCTTTTTTTGTGGGGGTACTTATAGCTTGGGCGATGGTCAGAAGCTGTGAGAGATTACAGCGCCTTGAGGAGGGAACTTCCGGGAGACAATGAAGTTGCTGCATCTCTGCAGCAAGCACAACATGCATTAAAGAAATCTCGCGGAGAGTTTGTATATAATATGAAAATGAGTGGTGAGGTAGAGGAGGTTTCAAGCCTAGATAAGTACAAAGCTGCAATATCATCACCTGGTGGGGTTTCTCTTGACACAGTGTTGAGTTATTCATTTGTCTCGTTTCTTTAGCACTTCAATATATCTCAACTTTCTCGACTGATTTCAGGTGTTACGGTAGTTCATTTTAAAGATTCATCAAGCGAAAAGTGTGAAGCAATATCCCCATTCGTAAATATGCTTTGTGTTCGATACCCAAATGTGCGTTTTCTTAAGGTATATTTGATTTATTGGTCTTCACTCAACCTAGGTTGGATGTAATCTTTTAACCAAATTGACATGTAACAATTTGTGGTCATTTGATTGACTGAAGGTGGATGTGGAGGAGAGCTTGGCAATAGCAAAAGCTGAGGGTATAAGAACTGTTCCGACTTTCAAGATGTACAAGAATGGAGATAAGGTAAAGGAGATAATCTGCCCAAGCCACCAATTCTTGGAGGAATCAGTGAGAAACCTTGATTCATACTAGGATTACAAATTTTACCTGTGACTTAATTATCTATATAATTGTTCCAGAATTTTTTTCAAGTCAAAACATTCAAGAGAGAAAAATAGCTTCTTTAGTTAAGATTTGTAGTGCTTTTGATTAATCTTTCACCAAGTGCATAATGCTCCTCTTGTCTGAGAAAGTTTATGATATACACAGCCTAACCTCTATTTTTCATACAGTGATTGATTTCGGACATATGATTAAACGAATAGTAAATTAACACTCGTTTTTTTCGGGTACAATAACCCTGCAACAAGACTTTACCAGACTGTAATATGGAATTGGAACCCTCAAAGAAGCAAATCTTGCTTCTAGGCTAGCTGTACAAACTTTTGTTATTGACTATGGCTTGTTCCCTGTTTGGCTGGTTCAGGATTGCTTTCTAAATTAATGGGATATAGCTTTTTTTTTCCTACGTATATGATACTTTAAGGATGTTTCCTTTTAATAAAGTGACAGTAGATGCAGTGCAGGTCCAATATTGCACCAGCTGGAAAGTTTTAAATAAAGTGTTAAAAACAAAGATTATAGAGCAATGATATACATATTCCCTAATTTCCCGAAAGTTTTCCTTCCCTTCTTATTGTAGCTACAGTAAATCACAGTGATTCACTGTAACTGCAGTGAGAGGAGAGGAAAAACTTTCGATACAATAGGGAATATATTTATTATATTTGAAAATTATAAGCCCTATTATATTATATCACCTCCCAAAAAACAAAATATCTGAAGAATTTATACTGCTGACTGTAATTGGGTTCTTGGCCGGGATGAGTGACACTGTGACATCGTGAAAACAGTGAGAGATCCAAGTGGTGGTGATGGTAATAATGGTACGGTGTGTACGTTCTTTATTGTCGGAAGGCACAGAGACGGAGGGTGTAGGGTCAAACTGGTAAATATGACCGTTCTGTTCTGTTCTGTTCTGTTTGATTCTCCTCGAATTTCTAACACTCGTAAAGTGTTTTGTCACAAACTTTTGTTTCGTGCATCATCGTGTCGTCTCCATCCGTTTTCAAGGGGTGTAATTTGGTAGTGTCATGAGTTCGAATTTAGGGAGTGCATTTTTTATCAGAATTTAAGATTGAGTCGAAGATTTTACATATTTCATTTAAACCCGGAAGAAATAATTTGACAATAAAATTTCCAACAATTAAAAAAAATGTCGTGTCCATGCCTGCTGACCAAATAGTATTGCTCTCTCTATGTCATTATCTATATGATTTCCTAAAAGATGTTCGGTGTCTGGAAAAAAAATGTCGGTGACCCCAAAGTTGTGCAATTAAGTCTGGCGGCAATTTTTGCTCCACTTCGAGACCCATTAGTGTGGGTCTCAATAATAACAAGCGAGTCTACCGTAGGCTGTTAAAATGAATTTATATTTTATTTCACATATGTTCCTGCTATGTAGGGGTGGACGCGGTTCGATTTGGTTCGATTTATATTTTACGATTCGGATTTTTTACCTCTCAAACCAAATCATTAAATAACGGTTTGGTTCGGATTGAAAATTTTTTAAACTAATGGTTTACGGATTAGTTTGGTTCGGTTTACGGATTATTATATTTAAAACAAATTTTCATTCACTTAAGTGAAGACAAAAAAAAAAAAAAAAAAAAAAAAAATATATATATATATAATATATATATATATATATATATATATATATATATATCCAACAAAT
Organism: Zanthoxylum bungeanum; assembly: GCA_019454045.1. NCBI lineage: Eukaryota > Viridiplantae > Streptophyta > Magnoliopsida > Sapindales > Rutaceae > Zanthoxylum > Zanthoxylum bungeanum. The sequence goes on along the minus strand of SKCR01027382.1, from coordinate 165,419 downwards.
AGTATGAAGTGCTATGATGTAAGCTGTGACTCCAGGGAACACATGCACTCCATTAAGGATTGAAAAATGAGGCACAATTATTTCTTGTATTTTTTAAAAATTACCTTGAATAATGATTCTACCATCGTTCTAATTAAGAGACAAATCCAACATCTTACTTTCAAGAATAATGATGCTACCATAAAATAAAAAATTTAATAATAAAAATATTAACAAATAAATTGAAGAATAAAAGTATTAACAAAAAATTTAAGAATAAAAGTATTAACATACTAATAAAAAGAAAACATAAAATAAAATTAAAAGAAAAATACAAATACAAATACAAATTTTTTTATAAAAATATATAATTTTTTTTTAATTATAACGGTTCGGTTCGGTTTAACAGGTGCGGTTCGGATTAGCTCCTGAACCGAACCGTAAACCGTTTGGGGTGGGCCAATCCGAACCGCAAACCAAACCGTTAGAAAAAAAATCGTAAATTCGGTCTGGTTTGCGGTTTGGTTTGGTTCGGTCGGTTTTTTTGCCCACCCCTACTGCCATGCAATAGGCTGAATATGGTATATGAGGTTATCAATATATATATTTGATCCGTATAATTAATGGATACGAAAATCGTATATGTATCTCATCGATCATAATATTCTTAGGATTTAATGTCATTTTTATATTTTGATGCTTCCGATCATAACTATTACTTAAAAAAATTTAGAGTCCTTAATCATTAGTTATTCAGGACCGGCTCTAATTTATCGGGTCCTGTAGGCTTCGATTACACGAGAATTATTTTTCCTTTACTAATATAACAATATCAATACATATACATGACCCATTCAACAAATAAATATACAAAATTATACATGTACCGAACTCCATTCCCGTGATAATTTTTGTCATTCCTATTATCGTGATGTTTCATTAGGAATCTATTAATGAAATTAATTATTCAAGTTAAATACTACTATAATAAATATTTTTCAGAGAATCCCACTCAAAAGTCATTAAAACTTATTATGTCTAAAATGAAAAACAGATAACATTATTGTTAATTATCACCGCACCACACATGAATAAAATTGTAAAATATTTTAAAGGGGACAGAAAGTTATATTGTAACGAGTAGCCCCTTTACATGTATACGTAGGAGGGTTATTATCTCCCGGATAAGTGTTATGATCCAAAACCGGAGTTAATGATATTTAGTTAAATAGCCTAAAATATAACAATTTTAAAAATCACTCAAAACGATCAAAAAAACAAAATTATTGGAAATCAAGCCCCCATGACTTATAAAACGTAAATAAACATAAAATAACAATTTAAAATTTATTTTAAATACTTCCCACAATTTAAATTTGAACACATGTTGAATTCTAAAATACTTAAAACCATGGTCTAGTTATGCTATGTATCATCTAGATATTTACACAGTCTGAAAATCTAAGTACAAGTCAAGAAAACTGTGAAACATACCAAATTGGTTGGCGAAGAGAAAGAGCTCACGCGATGACATTCCAATCTTCGAAAAATCCAATTACGTACCCTCATGCTCCAAAGCTCCATTACCTAATCTAAAATGTTAAGTTGAGGGGTGAACAAATCACATGTTTAGCAGGGATTAATGCACTCACCTCAAAAGTATGTCAGATAAAACACATGTTTGGGTATATGAGAAATCTATAATTTATACATTTTCACCAATATGATTAAAATATACACCATCAATATATTTTATCATTTAAATAAAAAAAACATGTGAGTGAAATGTCACACGGAACCATGTAAACGTGTGCCACAACGGGGCCACATAACAAGTGCCACGTCTGGACAACAATAAACATATGCCATAACATGGCAATAATAAACAAACCCTACGCATGTCGGGACTTACACCCAAGGACGCGTCATCACTGTCCAAATAGCGCAACTCGGGACCATGTAACAACTACCACAATGGGGCGACCGAGTTTATAAGGTGGGCCACAATGGGGCTCCTCACAAGAAAATACCGCAACATGGCAATATAATATTCAAGATATGTGCCACAATTAGACTTCATATATACCAATTTTAAATCTATCCAATTTTAAATGTTATTACCAATCTAGGTCGGTTCCATTTTAATTTTGTAACCATGCAGATATTTCTAAAGACAAAACAAATTTATTAAATCATGATGGTCATGTCATGGCGCTCGAAAGATATTCTTCATTTGAAATTGTTAACAGTCATCTCTTATAATAGAGCATAGACATATTCAGCATATTTCTTGAACAGGGTTCCATAACAGCTGCATCGATGATGAGTGGTAAATCTATCACTATTTCCTACTCATTTAACCTAATATTTTGTATAGTTTCTCGGGTTTTGTGAACATTTTGATGTGTTTTGTGTTATTTTGTAGATAAATAAAGTTTCAGGACATTTTGGAGGAGATTTGGACCAAAACAGTGAAAATTGGACGAAAATGGCATTTTAGTAAATTCCCGCGTCGCAACGCCTAACGTGCGCCGAACAGTGCTAACGTGCGCCGGGTCCACAAATCAGAATCTGAGAAAAGTTTGACTTTGTTAACGTGCGACGTGCCACGTGTCACCATCACAGCCGATCTGCTAATGTGCGCCGTGCCACGTGTCAGCATCCTACGGTGCCGACAGTCATCATCGCCACGTGTGCCACGTGTCACTCCACGTCATCAGCCACATCACCAGGTTGACCAAGTCAAACTGCCACCTCACCGCCATGTCATCATCAGCAATCAGGAAGTGCCACGTGTCGCAATCATACGGTGCTGACAGTCTCTTTCCCACGTCATTGCCACATCATCAGCCACATCACCAGGTTGACCAAGTCAAACTGCCACCTCACCGCCACGTCATCATCAGCCAATCAGGAAGTGCCACGTGTCGCAATCATACGGTGCCGACAGTCTCTTTCCCACGTGTCGCCACGTCACCGCCACGTCAGCATCAATCATTGAGTATCTAATCCTTATCTGACACGTGGCGGATAAGAATCTCATCGACCAATCAGAAGCTGCCACGTGTCACAATAATTGAAGCCCAACCATCTCGCCACGTGTCACCTTATCAGCTTATCCAGAATCTGCAAACCGATGAACCAGAGCGTGCCACGTTGACAGAAGCTGGCGTAGCGACGCCAAAGGCCTTGGCGTCGCGACGCTGGAAGCCTACAGAGTTCAAATTTCAGTTTTAGTTGCACCACTCTCTCTCTCTTTGATGTAAAGAGAGAGTTTCTCTCTCTACTTTCTTTTAATTTTTAGTTTTTTAGTTTTGCAATTAATTTTAATTACGTTTTGTAATAATAGTAATTTACTTGTTTTTTACTTTTTACAGTTTTTACTATTTACCATGAGGAGGTAACTTCCCCAGCTAGGGTGAAAGGTAATTCTTTTACTATTACTATTTAGATTAATCTCCCTTAAATATAATATATTCAATATTTAAAATATTGACTTAAAAAGGATACCGCCAGATTGGTCAGTTGGTAATTAAAGTTTCTTATCGCCTATATGGCAGGTTCATGGATAAATCTTTTTACCGCCTTAATGGCTGGTTGGACTTAATTTGACTTAATCAGGATACCGCCTATATGGCTGGTTGGTAATGTTATCACAAGTTTATATATTATATTATGGGAGATATCTAAATTAGTAGTAGTGTAGGCACTGCATTTTTACACATAAGTCCCTATGATGAGTCTCATTTTGGAGACACTACCTTTTAAGTCACGGAGGTCACGGAAAACGGACATCGGAAGGGGGAATTCAGAATAAACAAGGTTCACTGTTTTCGTTGGTGCTACGTTCGTGTATACGTTCGAACGTCAGGCAGATTGCGGACGTTGGTGTCGCGTTCGAGTAAGCGTTCGAACGGTGTCGGTAATTCTGGTTTTGCTGCTAGCCTCACATTAAGCCCAATTCGCCCAAACCTTGGCCCACACGCCCAAGCCCACTTAAAACACATATTTAACACATGGTGAAATCAAAACAAATCTAAAAATCATATACCAAATTAAATAAAATACTTACACAAACTAAAGAAATTGCATGCCTAATTAAAATCAACCAACAAACTAAATGCCTAATCTAAACAATCAAATATATCATACCAAGTAAAATCAATCAACCAATATATTATTCCCAAACTTAAAATATTGTATGCCTAATCAACATAAACTAAATATTCAACCTTCCCTATCTAGCCAAGATTTGTCCCCCCTCAATCTTTGACTTCCCTTATCCAAGCCAATCAAATCCCTTTCCTTGTCAAGCCTAACCCTTTGCCTATAAAAAGAACCTTCACCAACCTTCTCAAGGGTAGCTGGAGCTCATAGACACAACTCCCTCACTCTCAATAACAAAAAAGATCACAAACCAAAGAACCCCCATCGCCTTGACCAAAACACATCCCGAACAGCCCCCTCACCTCACCGAAAAACACATCCCAAGCAGCCCTAAACACACACATAAAACAGCCCCCGAACCACATCATAACACCACCGAAAATAACACCCAAAATAGTAGCCAAAACATCCCAAAAACAGTAACTAAGATATAGCAGCAAAACAGTAGCAGCGGCAGCGAATCGGAGTCAAAACAGCAGCAAAAGAGGGAGGACGACGACCCAAAACAGTAAGACAACGAACGAGAGCAGTGAACCAGTGAACCGGAAGAGTTACGGAGCTTTACCCCTTCCGATCTTCGTGAAACGCGAGTCCGAGAGACGACTTAAAAGGTTAGACCTGAGGGCACTTTTTCATTAGTTTCTATCCGTTTCTTTTATTAAATTTTATTCGCATGAGAGTCGTTTATGGATGCATGTTGTGGCTTGAATGAAATGGAAGAGTGTCGTCTCTTGTGGTATATAGGATGGAAACCCAGACGTAAATTCCGTAGCCGAATCCGAATGGACGGTAGTGCGGTCTGTACTTGGGACACAACTCCACGTACCACTTGAGTAAACGGCACCTTCTCTTGTTTTGTGTTGCTTTGGTTTATTTAATTCTTGTCATTTAAATTCTGCATGTCGCTTATTTGTGTATGATATAATCGAGTGCATGGGCTCAGTAAGTGCGATGAAAGGTCCCCTAATCGGAAGGGTTAAAATCCTTCACCACGATGTTTTGCCGCGCCGGTTGATGTGTGTTCGGTTGAATGCGAGACACGTTCAATCGGACATACTTAGTTGAATATGATTGTCTTTATGTTTGTATGCATGATGTGATATGACGCGCATGGGCTTAGTATGTTGGTCTAAAGGTCCTCTCTTTGAGAGATCAAGAGCCCCCCAAAAGGCCACCTTTACGGTAGTACTTCGCCGCGCCCCCTTTATTTTGTTGTTTATGTATTGTGTCCCATTTCATGCATCAGGTCTGTTACCGTTCGAACGCGTTTACGAACGCAACTCGAACGCGCATGCATTTTGCCTTATCATGCATCAGGTCTCATTTTCGTTCGAACGCGTTATCAAACGCCATACGAACGCGAGTATTCTGTTTCATTTACGTTCGAACGCGTTATCAAACGCCATACGAACGCGAGTATTCTGTTTCATTTCCGTTCGAACGCGTTATCAAACGCCACACGAACGCGAACCTTCTGTTTACCGTTCGAACGCATTTACGAACGCTACACGAACGCGCGCACACTGAACTGAGTCTGTCTTATCATATTCATGCATAATTGCCTCTTGATTGATCTTTCTTGTGTTATATAGCCAACCGTATTATTTGTATTCTTGCATTTATCCATTCTATGTGTTCTTGGGATTGTATTCAGGCATGATTAGGCTGTTAGCAGGTTATTTGGTTAATAGGCTCATGAGATAGTACTCAAGCATGATTAGGTTGTTCTTAGTTTTCCATATCATAGTATTGAAATATGTTCATGAGATTGTCATGTGATGTTGCATGTTGTGATGAACTTGTTGATGTATGCATATGAATCTAGAAGCATGATTTTTTGGAAATAAATGTTATTTAAGCCTGGTTAAATTATTACATAAATCCTTTTATTACAAGTGACATAAGTAAGGGACCATTCCGAACTCAACGGTTTGAGGTCTTCCCTTGCGAGGGGTGAGTGCGGCCTTAAATCTTTGTCCCGGTTCACACCGGGTGGCGACTCCATATTATTTAGTACTTCCCAACTAGTGCCGCGAGCCTAGGAACGGCGTCGCCCAGGTCCTGTTGTCCTACAGTCTGGCGACTCCACTGGGGATATAGAATTGGCCCCGAAATATTGACTTGTGATGTTTGGATTTATGTTTTAATTGACCGTGTCTATAGTGGATAAAGTGAGGGTTTAATCAAAGGCATTTTGAGGCTAGGTAATGGTTTGGTGTCTTCCTTCATTCACTACCTTTCTAGAAGGAAAAGCTGTGAAGGCACCTAGATAGCCATCTACTCGTAGCCTATTGTGATGGACTAATTGGAGGACTCGTTGTTTATTCCTGACAACAAGCGATAAGAGCCTAAGAGGCTTGGGTATTAAGTGAGCCTCGCTCCACCTTCCCTCTGGGGGATCTACAACGGGAAATCCATTTGACAGTCCGTCACACACCATAGCTCATTGGCACGTACCTAAGTGTATAAAAATAGGTGCGCCCACTTGGTTGCTCGAACCTTGAGTGGGGAGACCTAGTTGTGGGCCATCCTTCGCTAGTGAGAGCCTTTGTCTATACTCTTACTAACCCACCATAGATCGGGTTGGCTAAAGTAACAATTATTTCCTTGGATATGTGCTTGTGGACCATCCTCATTTGGATGCAGTTGGACTATTGTCAGAAATGCAGGCTTGCTGGGCCATTTAAACTGGGGCAAGTTCGTACCTTATGACTATTAGGCCCAAGCTTCTGAAATGTTGATGGGCCATACTGTAGAAATTATTACGTTTGCATTATCTTCATTATATGTTTGTGTTTAGGAACATTATCATTTGGATACGGTTGGACTTCTTGCCATGAGATGTGAACTTGTTGGGCCATTTAAACTGGGACGAGTTCACTCCTATGACAGTTAGCCCAAAAGCTTCTGAAATGATGATGGGCCGATTTGTGTGAGAATTTTAATGAGTTGATATATTCCTTGTATCATATGCATCTCATGCACCCCATGCATACATACATCATGTTAACCCTTGTGTTCTGGAAGCCATCATAGATACATGTTGGTTAGGGAAGAGGACAGACTTGTCAAAAGACCAACCAGCCACCAAGAGTACTGGCAGAAGACCTAGCCCAACGGGATAGGAAACCCAATCATGCATGCATGCATACACGTAACATATTTGCATCCTTTTTGTGTTTGTTCTGTTTTGTAATAACAGGTTTCAAAAGAAAAAAAGAAAGCGTCAAAAGACAAACCAATCAGGAACATCGACAGTACTGTATCAGTCTGGGGGCGAGGCCCGTATCAGTATCAGCCTTGGGCGAGGCTCATATCAGTAGTATCAGTCTGGGGGCGAGGCCCATATCAGCAGTATCAGTCTTGGGGCGAGGCCCGTATCAGTATCAGTCTTGGGGCGAGGCCCATATCAGTAGTATCAGTCTTGGGGCGAGGCCCATATCAGTATCAGTCTTGGGGCGAGGCCCATATCAGTAGTATCAGTCTGGGGGCGAGGCCCATATCAGCAGTATCAGTCTTGGGACGAGGCCCGTATCAGTATCAGTCTTGGGTCGAGGCCCATATCAGCAGTATCAGTCTTGGGGCGAGGCCCATATCAGTATCAGTCTTGGGGTGAGGCCCATATCAGTATCAGTCTGGGGGCGAGGCCCATATCAGCTGTATCAGTCTGGGGGCGAGGCCCATATCAATATCAGTTTAGGGCGAAGCCCACATCATTCTGCTGCCGAGGCCCACATCAGCAGAATTTTGGAATGAATCCCAGGGCCGAGGCCCACATCAGCAGAATTTTGGAATGAATCCAGGGAATGAATCCCAGGGCCGAGGCCCACATCAGCAGAATTTTTGAATGAATCCAGGGAATGAATCTCAGGGTCGAGGCCCACATCAGCAGAATTTTGGAATGAATCCGAGGGTCGAGACCCACATCAGCATCAATCTGGGGGCGAGGCCCATGTCAGTAGCAGTTGGGGCCGAGGCCCACTTCAGCAATCAGTTTTGGGGATGAGTCCCGAGGGTCGAGGCCCACATCAGCATCAATCTAGGGGCGAGGCCCATGTCAGTAGCAGTTGGGGCCGAGGCCCACTTCAACATCAGTTTTGGGATGAGTCCCAGGGTCGAGGCCCACATCAAACACAGTTTGGGAATGAGTCCCAAGGTCGAGGCCCACATTACATCAGATCAGTTCTGCCGAGAATGGCACTCCGAGAATGGAGATATAGTCCGGGAATGGACAGCTCGGGAATGAGCACGCCGATGATGGCACTCCGAGAATGGAGATATGGTCCTGGAATGGACAGTTCAAGAATGAACAAGCCGGGAATGGCACTCTAAGAATGGAAGCACGGTTCGGGAATGAACCACCTTACAGTAACGGTTCGGGAATGAACCACCTCACGATAACAGTTCAGGAATGAACAACTTACAGTAACAGTTCGGGAATGGACCACCTTACAGTAACGGTCCAGGAAGAAAGCCTGCATTCAGCTCAGTACGGGAATAAAGCCCACATTCAGTACAGTTCAGGAAGAAAGCCTACAAACTCGGGAATAAAGCCCACATTCAGTACAGTTCGGGGACAAAACCCACAGTTAACACAGTCAGGGAACAAAGCCCAAGGAATAAAAGCCTCATGTCAGTATAGTTTGAGAACAAAGCTCAAGAGGAAGAAAGCCTCATATCAGTATAAGTTTGAGAACAAAGCTCAAGGGGAAGAAAGCCTCATGTCAGTACAGTTCGGGAATAAAGCTCGGGAGGAATAAAAGCCTCATCTCAACAGTTCGGGAATAAAGCTCAAGGGGAAGAAAGCCTCATGTCAGTATAGTTTGAGAACAAAGCTCAAGGGGAAGAAAGCCTCATGTCAGTATAGTTTGAGAACAAATCTCAAGGGGAAGAAAGCCTCATGTCAGTATAATTTGAGAACAAAGCTCAAGGGGAAGAAAGCCTCATGTCAGTACAGTTCGGGAATAAAGCTCAAGGGGAAGAAAGCCTCATGTCAGTATAGTTTGAGAACAAAGCTCAATGGGAAGAAAGCCTCATGTCAGTATAGTTTGAGAACAAAGCTCAAGGGGAAGAAAGCCTCATGTTAGTATAATTTGAGAACAAAGCTCAAGGGGAAGAAAGCCTCATATCAGTATAGTTTGAGAACAAAGCTCAAGGGGAAGAAAGCCTCATATCAGTATAGTTTGAGAACAAAGCTCAAGGGGAAGAAAGCCTCATGTCAGTACAGTTCGGGAACAAAGCCCACACTCAGTGCAGTTCGGGAATAAAGCCCACATTCAATACAATTCAGGAAGGAAGCCTACGTCCAGCAAACTCGGGAAGAAAGCCCACATTCAGTTCAGTTCAGGAAAAAAGCCTGCATTCAGCTCAGTACGGGAATAAAGCCCACATCCAATGCAGTTCGGGAATAAAGCCCACACTCAGTGCAGTTCAGGAAGAAAGCCCACATTCAACACAATTGAAGGAAGAAAGCCTAGAGGAATAAAGCCTCATCTCAACACAGTTCGAGAATGAACAAGCCGGGAATGACACTCCAAGAATGGAAGCACAGTTCGAGAATGGACAACATCACAGCACGGTTCGAGAATGAACCAGGGGTCGCAGCACCTCACCATCCAAATCAACTCAACTCAACACATGGTAAGTCAAGTGGCAGCTGGCGAGCCAGGTAAGTGAAAATGCATTGCATGTACTTTGATAGGATTGTCACTGTCACACACTGCACAAGTCCCATCAAAGTGGGGGCGACTGTAGGCACTGCATTTTTACACATAAGTCCCTATGATGAGTCTCATTTTGGAGACACTACCTTTTAAGTCACGGAGGTCACGGAAAACGGACATCGGAAGGGGGAATTCAGAATAAATAAGGTTCACTGTTTTCGTTGGTGCTACGTTCGTGTATACGTTCGAACGTCAGGCAGATTGCGGACGTTGGTGCCGCGTTCGAGTAAGCGTTCGAACGGTGTCGGTAATTCTGGTTTTGCTGCTAGCCTCACATTAAGCCCAATTCGCCCAAACCTTGGCCCACATGCCCAAGCCCACTTAAAACACATATTTAACACATGGTGAAATCAAAACAAATCTAAAAATCATATACCAAATTAAATAAAATACTTACACAAACTAAAGAAATTGCATGCCTAATTAAAATCAACCAACAAACTAAATGCCTAATCTAAACCAATCAAATATAATCATACCAAGTTAAAATCAATCATCCAATATATTATTCCCAAACTTAAAATATTATATGCCTAATCAACATAAACTAAATATTCAACCTTCCCTATCTAGCCAAGATTTGTCCCCCCTCAATCTTTGACTTCCCTTATCCAAGCCAATCAAATCCCTTTCCTTGTCAAGCCTAACCCTTTGCCTATAAAAAGAACCCTTCACCAACCTTCTCAAGGGTAGTTGGAGCTCATAGACACAACTCTCCCTCACTCTCAATAACAAAAAGATCACAAACCAAAGAACCCCCATCGCCTTGACCAAAACACATCCCGAACAACCCCCTCACCTCACCGAAAAACACATCCCAAGCAGCCCTAAACACACACATAAAACAGCCCCCGAACCACATCATAACACCACCGAAAATAACACCCAAAACAGTAGCCAAAACATCCCAAAAACAGTAACTAAGATACAGCAGTAAAACAGTAGCAGCGGCAGCGAATCGGAGTCAAAACAGCAGCAAAAGAGGGAGGACGACGACCCAAAACAGTAAGACAATGAACGAAAGCAGTGAACCAGTGAACCGGAAGAGTTGCGGAGCTTTACCCCTTCCGATCTTCGTGAAACGCAAGTCCGAGAGACGACTTAAAAGGTTAGACCTGAGGGCACTTTTTCATTAGTTTCTATCCGTTTCTTTTATTAAATTTTATTCGCATGAGAGTCGTTTATGGATGCAAGTTGTGGCTTGAATGAAATGGAAGAGTGTCGTCTCTTGTGGTATATAGGATGGAAACCCAGACGTAAATTCCGTAGCTGAATCTGAATGGACGGTAGTGCGGTCTGTACTTGGGACACAACTCCACGTACCACTTGAGTAAACGGCACCTTCTCTTGTTTTGTGTTGCTTTGGTTTATTTAATTCTTGTCATTTAAATTCTGCATGTCGCTTATTTGTGTATGATATAATCGAGTGCATGGGCTCAGTAAGTGCGATGAAAGGTCCCCTAATCGGAAGGGTTAAAATCCTTCACCACGATGCTTTGCCGCGCCGGTTGATGTGTGTTCGGTTGAATGCGAGACACGTTCAATCGGACATACTTAGTTGAATATGATTGTCTTTATGTTTGTATGCATGATGTGATATGACGCGCATGGGCTTAGTATGTTGGTCTAAAGGTCCTCTCTTTGAGAGATCAAGAGCCCCCTAAAAGGCCACCTTTACGGCAGTACTTCGCCGCGCCCCCTTTATTTTGTTGTTTATGTATTGTGTCCCATTTCATGCATCAGGTCTGTTACCGTTCGAATGCGTTTACGAACGCAACTCGAACGCGCATGCATTTTGCCTTATCATGCATCAGGTCTCATTTTCGTTCGAACGCGTTATCAAACGCCATACGAACGCGAGCATTCTGTTTCATTTACGTCCGAACGCGTTATCAAACGCCATACGAACGCGAGCATTCTGTTTCATTTCCGTTCGAACGCGTTATCAAACGCCACACGAACGTGAACCTACTGTTTACCGTTCGAACGCGTTTACGAACGCTACACGAACGCGTACACACTGAACTGAGTCTGTCTTATCATATTCATGCATAATTGCCTCTTGGTTGATCTTTCTTGTGTTATATAGCCAACCGTATTATTTGTATTCTTGCATTTATCCATTCTATGTGTTCTTGGGATTGTATTCAGGCATGATTAGGCTGTTAGCAGGTTATTTGGTTAATAGGCTCATGAGATAGTACTCAAGCATGATTAGGTTGTTCTTAGTTTTCCATATCATAGGATTGAAATATGTTCATGAGATTGTCATGTGATGTTGCATGTTGTGATGAACTTGTTGAAGTATGCATATGAATCTAGAAGCATGATATTTTTTGGAAATAAATGTTATTTAAGCCTGGTTAAATTATTACATAAATCCTTTTATTACAAGTGACATAAGTAAGGGACCATTCCGAACCCAACGGTTTGAGGTCTTCCCTTGCGAGGGGTGAGTGCGGCCTTAAATCTTTGTCCCGGTTCACACCGGGCGGCGACTCCATATTATTTAGTACTTCCCAACTAGTGCCGCGAGCCTAGGAACGGCGTCGCCCAGGTCCTGTTGTCCTACAAGTAGTAAAAGTAATTCCTTTTACCTTAGCATTTTATTTTATTGTAATTTACTTTTCAGTATTTACTTTACCGCATTTTTACTTTATGTATTTTATTTTCAAGTTTTTACTAGCCCTAGTTATGTGTTGTAACTAAATTAGTTATCTGGGGTTGTGATGACTTTTAATATCACCATTTTATAAGGCGTTAGATTATAGCTTGGGTAATATAAAGATTTATTTATTGAGTCTTAATCTTAATGCTTTTTCATTAACTGGTCATTAATAAAATTGATCTGGTAAATCTAAAATGAACTAGACATAGGGATTTTAGGTTTCAGCCTTAGACTCAATAGCCCACGATCTTCATTGAGGATAGATAACCCTTTAATAGATTTCCTTACAGGTTATATAGCCAACCGTATTATTTGTATTCTTGCATTTATCCATTCTATGTGTTCTTGGGATTGTATTCAGGCATGATTAGGCTGTTAGCAGGTTATTTGGTTAATAGGCTCATGAGATAGTACTCAAGCATGATTAGGTTGTTCTTAGTTTTCCATATCATAGGATTGAAATATGTTCATGAGATTGTCATGTGATGTTGCATGTTGTGATGAACTTGTTGATGTATGCATATGAATCTAGAAGCATGATATTTTTTGGAAATAAATGTTATTTAAGCCTGGTTAAATTATTACATAAATCCTTTTATTACAAGTGACATAAGTAAGGGACCATTCCGAACCCAACGGTTTGAGGTCTTCCCTTGCGAGGGGTGAGTGCGGCCTTAAATCTTTGTCCCGGTTCACACCGGGCGGCGACTCCATATTATTTAGTACTTCCCAACTAGTGCCGCGAGCCTAGGAACGGCGTCGCCCAGGTCCTGTTGTCCTACAAGTAGTAAAAGTAATTCCTTTTACCTTAGCATTTTATTTTATTGTAATTTACTTTTCAGTATTTACTTTACCGCATTTTTACTTTATGTATTTTATTTTCAAGTTTTTACTAGCCCTAGTTATGTGTTGTAACTAAATTAGTTATCTGGGGTTGCGATGACTTTTAATATCACCATTTTATAAGGGGTTAGATTATAGCTTGGGTAATATAAAGATTTATTTATTGAGTCTTAATCTTAATGCTTTTTCATTAACTGGTCATTAATAAAATTGATCTGGTAAATCTAAAATGAACTAGACATAGGGATTTTAGGTTTCAGCCTTAGACTCAATAGCCCACGATCTTCATTGAGGATAGATAACCCTTTAATAGATTTCCTTACAGGATAGGAATATACCTGTCGGGCGGGGGTAGCCATAATTGGAACTTAAACTTAATGAATCCAGATAATTTGGTTGACAAAGACATATGGTTCAATTGGGTTAAACTGGGTATTTGTGTCTGACCATCGATAGAGGCTTACACATAATTTAGTGTTCCAGGTTAATAAATCAATATATTACCCAACTTTAAGATAACCACTTCATCTTTAAAATGATATTGGAAGAAATCACAACCCTAGATAGTTTTTAATATTGAATTTTCTTAAAACCTATTTTCGACAATTTTATTTACTTGCTTTTAAATTTAGAATCGTCACCATTTCAAATCAATCAATCAACCTGTTAGATACTAGTAATCATTTGACCTCATAAAATTAATAGATTAGATATTAAGTCCTCGTGGGATCGATATTTTTATACTACTTGAACGATACGTGCGCTTGCGTTATACGTGTGTGTTTACGCCGGTCAATCGACCATAGTCTTGTTCGGACCATTCAATCTATTATAGAATAACTGAATCTGAACCCAGTCTTCATAATTATGATGTGCGCACCTCCTGAGTAAATCTTTAAAGCGCTCTCACACCTCGTATAATTTCTTGGTCTCCAACTGCTCAAAGGTGTTAATCTTTGTTCCCAGTTAATCTGATTTAGCAGGTGGAAATAACCTTGCAAGAAATCTTGTGACCATATTCTCCCATGTCGTGATGCTCCCCATTGGTATAGATTGCAGCCAACCCCTCGCTTTATCCCTTAAGGAGAATGGGAACAAGCACAGTCCGATGGTCTCTGCAGTCACGCCATTCATCTTAATGATATCTTCCATCTCAAGGAACATCCTTAAGTGAATGTTGGGATCCTCTACAACTGAACCCCAAACTGGTTTTGTTGCATCATGTTGATAAGTGCAAGTTCCAGCTCAAAGTTATTGACAATGATCGGTTGGTACGCAATCCCAGAATAATTATCATCAATGACCGGCTTAAAGTGATATTGGATTACCACATGGCGTGGGTTGTTGTCGTTGTTTTCAGCCACAATTGTTTCTTTTTCAATTCTTTTGTCCTTCCTTAGTCTTCTCATTGTTCTTTCTATTTCAGGATCAAACATGAGCGATTCGAGACTTGTGGATCTTCGCATTCACTGAAGCACAAAAAGTAAGAAATAAAAATAAAAATAAAAATAAATCTAAATTAAAGTTAAGTTTACTTGATAATAGTATTAATGTGAATAAGATTGAATCCCCGACAACGACGCTAAAAACATGTTGTGATATTTTCGTACCGTAATTATACAGTGTCAAGTTTTAGTAAAGATAAACAAGAGTGTCGAATCCACAGGGATTGAAATTAAATTCACACTAAGTACTATAATTAATAAGCTTAATTTTATTTAAAAGCAATTTAAATTAAACTAAAGTGAAATTAAAAACTAAAGAAACGAAAAAATCTAAAAGTTTAATTAAGAAAAACCAGGATGAGATAGATTTTAGAGTCTGATTTCACCTAGTCATCCCCTATGTATTTGTCATGTCAATCCATTATTACTCAATTTCTTAATTTATAAGCCAAGAATCCTAAATTATTCCACTCTCTCTCAAGTGCCGAGTGAAAATATTATTAAGTATTGATTTTGATATCTCTATAAAATTCTAATAACTGACAACGCATTACGCTCTGTGATTCTTTATTAACGACTTCAAAACAATTATAGGTCATCCCGAACTCTATAAATTTTCTAGGTAATATTTTATAGATCCTATTCAAAATCTCATTTCCCGAGTGATAAATTCTAAACATGAAATCATCTAATTTATGGCTAATAAACACTACAAGAAAAAAGGCCTTTACTGACACTAAGGTTAGTGACACTAGGCTAAAAGTGTCAGAAACGACGTGTAAATGGGCCTATTTCCGTGTTTTTCACTTAAATATCAATAATTACTGACACTATGGTATCAGCGATTTTAGTGTCAGTAATTACTATTACAATAGTATCAGTAAGAAATAAAAAAAAAAAAAACGCGTAGTCGTCTGGAGTCGAACCAACACCTCGCGAAAGTGACGTTTTTCGCATATATTACTGACACTAGAGTATCAGTAAATTTAGTGTCAGTAATTAATGATACCTTAGTATCAGTAAAAAAATTAAAAAAAAAAATTATTTCCTTAAGTCTGCTGGGACTCGAAATTGTAACCATTGATATAATTTTTTTTTTTATTGTAAGACTTTACCACTGGGCCAAATCGTGACTTTTGTTCCTTAAACCGCGGTTTAATAAATATATATGTATTTGTCGGGTCAAAACCTGAACCGTAGTTACCAAATCAATCTTAGTAATTTATGGTTCCTCTCAAAATTGTACCCAAGAGGGCTTCTAAAGACAGATGCCACCTGTAGGCACTGCATTTTTACATATAAGTCCCGATGATGAGTCTCGTATGGAGACACTACCTCTTTGATTGTGAAAGCCGCGGGAAACGGACGTTGGAAGGGTAAAGTTGGAAATTAGCATTTTGTCGGATTTAACTCGCTTGTTTCGCTTCGGGTTCGCTTGTTGGACCTCCGCTTTAAAATACATCACTGACCCAAACCTATTAAAACACATCCAAATTAAATAATTAAAACATTTAAACACATCTCACAAATTAAATAATTAAAACATTTAAAATATATGTCTCAAATTAAACTTAAATTAAATTAATTAAAACACATTCACAAATTAACCTAATTAAATTAAATCAAAACCAATTAAATAACTAAATTGAAATTTAATTAAAACTAAATCTAATAATCAAACCAAATTTAATTAAAACAAATTAAAATTAAATTAAATTAAAGCTAATTAAAATTAATCTAAAATACAATTGAATTAAATTAAAGCTAATTAAAACTAAAATTAAAATCAAAATAAATCACTTCCAAATTAAAATCAAATTAAATAATTCACCACCTAAATTACATATTTCTTACCTAAAATAATACACCCAATTAATTGATATTATTTCCTAATTAAACCATGAAAACCCTAATTCCCTCAATATATAAACATAACATAAAAAACCCTAAGGCTCTCCTCTACACACTCTAATCTCCACGGCAGTGACCAAAAAAATATACAACAAATGAAACCCTAAAAGACACCGTAGATCTTCTCTCCTCCATATTTTCTCTCATCTCTGACGGCCATAACAAGCAGCCTCACAGCTTTCCAACGCCCAAAGCAACCCTCTTCATCGCCAATAATTCATCTTCACGCCACATTTGCACTGCCCCTTCATCAAATCAGTCACGAACCAGCCCACTTCCTACCCTTAAACAGACCTCACCCTCACAGCCACGACACCTGCTTCTTGACTCTCACTCACATACGGCATCAACACTTTCGAAGCTCCTGCACGGTAGAGGAACACTCAAACAAACGCAGACACAAACCCTAGGAGACACTCTCCCTCTCGGCAAACAATGAAAGAACCCTAATCACGCCTCCAGCGCACACTGCTCACAAGATCCACACACGGCGATTCACCATATTGAAGGTAACACATATCAAAGAACCCTAAATCTCTCTTGGATCTTTCTTTCTCTGTTGCGCTCTCTCTCAACCCACTCATGGCCTGACCAAAAATCAACAACACACACATACTAACTGAATAAAACAAGATCTCACTGAGCCAAACACTCAACCTTAAGCCACACATACATGCAGCCCATCACGTAAGCAATAAATTGATTCACGCCAAAGTAAGATACACACGGCACTTACACACTCTCACCAAACCACCATCACACACGCGCTCACTCTCCTATCCACACTGCACACAATCATGATGTAAAATATTCCTATGCTAAACTAGCATAGGAATATCACAACCTACCCCTGCATACATATAGTATCATTTTTGGCTTATTGAGTCTGGATATACGGCAGAATCTTGAATAATGCGAATAAGGGGGCATACTACGATGGATCTATGCACTTTGCGAAATGCTGTTCTGATTTACAATTATTGATAATTTTACTTTATCATTGAAGTTTTTGAGCCTAGAACAAGGTATGTCTTTAAAATTCTGAGAACATAATGTTTTCTATTAGGGACAATGTTCTTGAATTTTATAGACAAATCCTATCAGGGACAAAGCTAATATGTAATTATGCAAATATACTTCCTCCTCTGCTCCTTGGTGTCCTCGTATGTGTATATACTTGCATTTGAAGGAGTTTGCATGAACTCTCTTATGTGTTTTGACTTTCAATTCATGAGTGGATATTTCATCGGGGCCATCTTACAATTGGAATGAGGCATGCATTTTCTTCATTTGACCTTTTTTAATCAATCTCTGTACCTCCTTTATGTTTGTTTATTTTCATTTTGGCATATATATTTTCTAGTTGGATTTGTCCTTGTGGTGGCAAATATATCAATCGGGTCCTAACTGGCCCCACAGAGTAGCTAAGCTGTTGTGTTGGACTCACTGCCACACTGCAACTTAGGTGAATCCAGTTCTCACCTGAACTGATATGCCCTCTTGTTGCTCTGCTGGATGCAGCCATGGAAGCTCTTAGACTCTCATCAGTTTCACCATTTTATGCCACTCCATTAACACTTCAGTACAAACCCCACTTCACAAAGCCCAAGTTCTTGAATTTTCATTTCAGTCCAGTACCCACTTCTGCACTTCATCATCTTTCTCATCAAAATCATCCAAGCTTTGCACCACTTTATCTCCATCATCACAAGTTTCAACTGAAGCCAAAGACCCACCAGAGCCAGATCTTGGAACTGACTCACGAGAAGAGAAATTTGATTGGTTCTCACACTATTACCCATTGATGCCAGTGTGTGATTTGGACAAGAGAGTGCCTCATGCAAAGAAAGTTTGAGGCTTGATGATGTGGTGTGGTGGGACAGGAATGAAATGAATGGAGAGTCTTGCTGATGCTTGTCCTCACAGATTGGCTCCATTGTCTGAAGGAAGGATTGATCAGTGGGGAATGTTGCAGTGTGTTTATCATGGTTGGGTGCTTCAATGGCTCTGGGAAAGTTTGAGGCTTGATGTTGTGGTGTGGTGGGACAGGAATGTGAATGAATGGAGAGTCTTGCTGATGCTTGTCCTCACAGATTGGCTCCATTGTCTGAAGGAATGATTGATCAATGGGGAATGTTGCAGTGTGTTTATCATGGCTGGGTGCTTCAATGGATCTGGTGACTGTAAATTTATCCCTCAAGCTCCCCCAGATGGCCCCTCGGTAAGTGTATAGCAAGTACTCTATGTAGAAGTTCCCATCTTCAGATTCATAAGATCATAACAGTACCTAACTGTCTTCTACTTTCTGCTGTCAATTATCAGTTTTAGACAGCTAGTTTAGCATAGGAAAAAACCAAATATGTTATCCATCAGCTACTTTCTGCTGATGGGTTTAATTTGGTGGGTTAATTTGTTTTATTTGTGAGTTTTGCTAGTGGGTAAGATTGCTTTGAGACTTGAAAGTTAAAACAATCATGATGTAAATATTCTATTAACAGTGTCTCGATGTTCTCTATGTCAGACATGAACTTGGAGATAGTTTTTTACCTGATGAAGTTTTGCCATGTTCTGATTGATACTTGTTGAAACCTTTGGGGGATATGGCACCTGTCATCTGATGTGCTTTGAGGTGCAGCATGAATGCTATGGAAGCAGTATTTGATATATTGAGATCTAACATGTTTATCTCATCTATTTTTATGGCAATTACCTGGAATGTTACATTCTAGTACATTTTGAGCTTTGAACTTTTAGTTTCCAGGAATTCCATAATGAACAACTATCTTGTCATCTTGATTTGCTTCCTGCATTTGGAAACAGTATTAGATCATGTCATCTGATAAACTTCATCTGGTTCATGAGATCCTTTTATTTCAGTTTTATGTCCGTCTATATATATATATATATATATGTGTGTGTGTGTGTGTGTGTGTGTGTGTGTGTTATTGATTTGTTTGTTTTGGTGATTATGTAGCGGTATGAAAGATACAACTTGTTATTATGGATGCCATTTGGTTTTTTATATGCATGCTCTTAGGTTGTTGGTATGGTTATTGTCAATAAGTGCTTTATGTGACAAAAATTAGATTAGGGTTTATTTTGTATTTTTATTTGGATGTATTTAATGTTTTTATTTATGAAGATATCGATTTTTTTTGGAAGTCCATCTAATTCTTAACATTTGGTTTATAATTTCAGATTTTGTGCCAGATATCATATTGTTGGGGGATTGTTGCAGGCTTCTCAACAAGTATCATGAATTTTGGTGGGGGCATGACATTTTGATGGGACTTTAAGAGTAGTTTTTGAAATATATATATGTTAATTTAAAGATTGTCTATGGAGTTTTTGTATTCATCATGTGATACTGTTGAATTGATTAATACGATTAATCTATTATATTGCGAATTTTATATAAATGTAATTTTTTATTTTTTATTTCATTGAGTTGGTATATATATTATGATTATTTAATTACAAAATAAGAAATATAATTGTGAAATAATACGATTTTTAAATTTTAAAAGATATTGACGGATATTGATACTATAGTAACAATAATTACTGACACTAAAAATCAAATATATGCGATATACTGATACTGCAGTAACAAAATTTACTGACACTATAGTATCACTAAATACTGATGATATAATGTCAATAATTTACTGACACTAAAATAGTGTGAGAGATTACTGATACCATAGTGTCAATATTTTCTGATACTACAGTATTAACGTTTACTGACACTAAGAATCACTGACACTAGAAACTAGTGTCAGTGATTTCTGGCTGCGGCAACACTGACACATTTATATAGTGTCAGTAAAACCCTTTACTGACACTAATTTAGTATCAGTAAAAGCCTTTTTTCTTGTAGTGAAACCTGAAGCAATAAATATAAGAAAATATAAATAAATTGAATTAAAACTTCATAATAGTTAATTGGTAATTAAACACATAGGTTCAGCATAGGCTACATCATCCTCTACAACAATAAAATTAGCTCATGACCAAATAGAAAAACAACGAACACAGGGTCAAGAACATATTGAATATCATTATAGTTTAAAGAAAGAAATTAGAAGATAAAACCCGAATCGAATCATTTCATCTTCGAACGTCATCACATTCGTCTCCTCTTATTGCTCTTCAATCTTCCTCTTTGGTTCTCTCTAAATTATGTATTATGAGTTATCTAGCTGTGCTTAATTCTCCCCTTTAAGGTTTTGGACGCACTTATGTATTTATAGGGAAGTCCTGAAGTCTTTCTGCTTGTAGAAAACCGACTCCTTTAAGAGTCTGAAAATCTTCCTGGGCGTCGCAACGCCACTTCTAGCGTCGCGACGCATGCTTCTCAGGAAATTATGATGTTCTTCATTCTGGTTGGCATCGCGGTGCTAGAAGTGGTGTCGCGACGCCACCTCCTCTGCCAGGATGAGTGGTTTTAAGTTTTTCCTTCCCTGTGTGCTTCATTTGCATCCTTAAGCACCTGAAACACGTCTATTTGTCCCAAGATCCATGGTCTAATGTTTCCTATCAACAAAACATAAAACAAACGACGAAACACGTAAAATGGCATGAATTCTAACAAAATAATAAGTTAAGAATGCATCAATAAGTGGGTATAAAATACACTTATCAATCACCAATTCTTCAAGACCCATTACAACTCAATTGAACATATTTTATCACGGAATTTGCTAACCAAAATTAGACCCAACAATCTCCCCCCCTTTGACATTCCGTGACAAAATCACATATTACAAAGACTATGGTAATATAATACAAAAATAAAATAGTCAACTGTCAGCCATCAAGACATAAACTTATTACAATGGAACTCGATCTAAAACCTAACAATCAATAGTCTTGAAGTCGATCTACTCTGCTCACTTGAAATAACAAACAACATACCCGTGAAAAATAAAGGGAAAAACATAAATAAAGTTGTAATAAATGATGCACGTTTATAAACTCTCATTGCTAGAGGAACAATTAGGTATGACCTTTGATTAGTTGACTTTATGTTATCTCCTTTAAATAAAAAAAAACCTTTAAATGAGTCTCAAGTACTTCAATTCAAGTACTCAAACAGAACCGATATGTCAATTCTACTAGATAAGTGCAAAAACCCTTCACTCGAAAGAATTGTATTCATGATCACATATTTAGAGAGATAAAATGATAGCATGCAACTAATGTTGCTCATCTTCAGGTCCTAATAATGTTGGGTTTGGATACCTCTTTGATTGCTCTATAAGTTGAGTTCGGAATTTTTTTACTAAGTTCAGTGTAGGACACAGAAATCGGCGATGCTGTCCCGGGCTCGCGGCCCGGTCGGGAGTACGGAGTAGCCCGCAGAGGACTAAACCGGAGAAATAAAATAGAGTCGCCACCCAGCGTGAACTGGGAAATGATTTAAGGCCGCACTCACCCCTCGCAAGGGAAGACCTCAAACCGTTGGGTTCAGAATGGTCCCTTACTTATGCCACTTGTAATGAACGGATTTGTGCAATAACATAACCAAATCTACACAACCTACACACGCAAGAATAACTTATATTTAAGTTCGCATGCATAGAAGTAAGTGAAATAAAGGCAAGCACGCAATCTCATTAACACATTAAGTAGATAAATACGGAAATATAAATAACTAATAACGGTAAAAACGTCAATAATGAAATGACATGATTAATTATGTAATGCAAAAGAAATGACCAAAGAAGCAAACGTGCATGAAATGTGATGAAAAGAAATATGTTCACTATATGTGCGTTCGTGTAGCGTTTGAAAATGCGTTCGAACGGTAAACAGAATGTTCACGTTCGTATAGCGTCCGAAAACGCGTTCGAACGGGATGAGACTTGATGCATGATAAAACAAAATACGTGCGCGTTCGAGTAGCGTTCTGAAACGTGTTCGAACGGACTGAGGCATAATGTATATGTTCGTGTAGCGTTCGGAAACACGTTCGAACGAGATCACCAAATGGCATCTGGAATGACACAAACACATGCATGGAAATGGTAAATGACATAATAAAAGGCGCGGCAAAACATCGTGGTAAAGATAACCTTTAGGCGTTTCCCTCAAATAGAGGACCTTTAATCCACCATAGTTAGCCCATGCGCATTAAATTATCAATGCATGAATAAACAAATAAATAATATGGGACCTTGTATGCCTGATTAAAGACATTTCCCATTCAATCGAGTGTACTTCGTCCAGCGCGGTAAAACATTGTGGTAAAGGTAGCCTTTAGGTATTTCCCTTGAATAGAGGACCTTTAATACACCCTAGTTAGCCCATGCGCACTAGAATGCAATGCATGCGTAAATAAAGCAATGATATGTAAAGGGTAAATGACATAATAAAATGCGCGGTAAAACATCGTGGTAAAGGTAGCATTTAGGCATTTCCCTCGAATAGATGACCTTTAATCCACCTTAGTTAGCCCACACGCATTAAATTATCAATGCATGAATAAAGAAACAACACATCAAAAATAAATAGCGAAACAAAATTAAATACCAAAATGTAATACGTGCTTGAAAATTTCTCAAGCGGTACGTGGAGTTGTATCCCAAGTACAGACCGCACTACCGTCCATTCGGATTCGGCTATGAAATTTACGTCTGGGTTTCCATCCGATATACCACAAGAAATAGCATGCAATTATTAACACAATGAAAATAAAAATATACGTGAAATATAATAATGCATATGATGAAATAACAATAAATAACGGAAGTGATAAATAGTAAACTAAGTGCGAAACAGAAATAAAGATAAATGCGGGATAAAATAAATGGCGGAATAATAAAAGAGAGATGTGACCAATAGTTAGGCCATTTTTAATGTAGGACTTCGCATGCCCGGTTGGACGTATTCCACGTCCAACCAAGCATGCCGTGTCCGGGATAACAAAATAAAAATATAACAAAGGGTGCCCTAAGGTCTTACCTTTTAAATCGCTTCCCGGGAGTGCGTTACGTCGTCGTCGGAAAGGTTAATGCTCCGTTATTTTTCTGGTTCACTGGTTCGATATTTCCCTTCGTTGTTTCACTGTTTTTCTTCACTGTTTTCTCTGTATTCTCGGTGCTAAAGGCTACTATTCTGGGGTGATTTGTTCACTGATTTCAGGGCTGTTTATGGCTGTTTTGGGGTCAGTTTGTTCACGGCAATTTGATTTTTTTTTTTTTTTTTTGTGTGTGACAAAAGGTGGCTGTTTCGTGGTTAAGGGTTTGTTGTGTCGGTTAGTGGAGGGTGCTTTGGTTTGTGTCTTGTTCACGCAGCTGGCTTTAGGTCACGGTCCAAGGGCTTTTGTACTGTCTTGGTCACGCTGCTCGTTTATGGGTCGTAGTTTGTGGTTGGTAAGGGGCTGTTATTTGTGTCTGATGGCAGTGTTGTTTACGTGAGTGCATGTGGCTGAGGGAGATGAGAGGCGTGGCTTTTGTTTATTGCGCTGGAGAGAGAACGCTAGGTTTGTGAGTTGGTCATGAGGTGAAGGGGCAGGTTTTGGCGCTGTGTGTGGTATCGGTGGGGGGCCGTTTAGCTTTTACGTGGAGGGCTGTGTACGTGTGTCAAGCAAAGGTGAAGGCGTGTGTGTGGCCGTTTGATAGATAGAAGTGTGTGTTTCGTGAGCAGTGAAGGAGCTGTGAGTGGCTGATTGAGTGGTAGGCCGTGAGTCTTAGGGTTGATTTGGTGTTTATTTGCTGAGAGTTTTTGAGAGATCAAGGAGCCGAGAGAGAGAGGGTTATCTTAGGGTTTGTGTTGTGTATGGTGCCGTGAGGAGTGAGTGAGAGCCGAAGCTTTTATGGTTTTTGTTTTGTGATTTTAGAGAGAGGCGTGAGGAGTGAGAATGGTCCTTTAGGGTTGGTTTATGTCCTCTTTTATAGTTGTGTATGGGTTTCAAAACAAGGAAACAAATCAAGCCATTATGTGTGTATTTAATTAATTTATAAAGGGAAATAAATTTGTGTAATTTTGGTGGAGGAATATATTTAAATTGGTAGGTGATTTATTTTATTTAGGAATGAATTTATTTAATTTAGGAAGGGAGATTATTTTGATTTTAATTGGATTTGATTTAATTAAATTTAATTTAATTTGTGACATATATTTTAAATGTTTTAATTATTTTTAGATTGCATTTGGGCGGAATGGGTTTTTCATGGGTTGCGAGGGTTTTGGGCCGAAGCTTAAATTTTAAAACAGAGATTAATCGAGCAAACCCGAGGTCAAACGACAAACGAATTAAATTGAAGATGTATTTATTTTTAAATTTTCCCTTCCGACATCCATTTCCCGCGACTTCCGCAATTTAAAGGACAGTACCTCCATACGAGGCTCTATCACTGAGCTTTCATGCAAAAATACAAATGTCTACCTTCAGTCCATAGGATAAGATTTTAAGTCTGATCTTGCTGAGCACATTTCTTGCACTCAAGCACTTGATACACGTTGCTCTTTACGTAATTTCACTTTTCAATTAAGATATATATACATATATAAGAAAAGTTTCTGTCGAAGTACATGTGTTATTTTCTCTAGTCTAAAAGCATTTAAATAATTTTCTTTATTAAAATTGACATGAAAAATATCTACTTTTTCTAAATTAAATAAAAAATATTTTGATAATCATTGTTAAAGGAAAAAAAACATTCCAAGACATTTTTTTTAATAGTTTATAGAGTGTATACATAATTTCAATAATAAAATTGATATTTCATATAAATGTAAATAAAAAATTTTGAAATTTGTTTCTCAATATCTTTTAAAAAATCACTATAAAATATTTATTTATTAATAAAAATATTGAACAATTATAAAATTGAGAAATGATTAAAATCACTTAAAAAACTGAGCATTTTTATAAATTAGATGATTTTTAAAAATAAAAAATGACGATCAATCTAAAATTAAATTGGCAGTTTCCAATCACATCG
Source organism: Zanthoxylum bungeanum (assembly GCA_019454045.1). NCBI lineage: Eukaryota > Viridiplantae > Streptophyta > Magnoliopsida > Sapindales > Rutaceae > Zanthoxylum > Zanthoxylum bungeanum. The sequence continues at coordinate 139,732 of SKCR01027382.1, read as the reverse complement.
AATCGAAATCAGGGACTAATTGCTCGATGTTCGAGCGATTAATCGCTGAAATTGTCATGAAAAACATTTTAGAAAAAAAATAAGAAGAGTCTAATTCCACGCTGACGCTGGTAACGAATAGCAACGTGGCGCATTATAATTGGTAGGACTTTTGTCTCGGACCTCAATTAAGACGACATCCAATTCCCTAATAATATTAATAATACTTAGTGGAGACAAGTGAAATTAATTAATTAATTAACAGTTTAATTTAATTATATAATAAGTAAATAAAATCACCAACACTAACTAGTCTTGTTTCTTTATACAAAGGGCGAAGAAAGAGAGAGTAAAACCCTAATACATCTTCCTCAGTGATCGGCCATGGCTTCCTCTAAAGAACGTGAAAACTTCGTCTATGTCGCGAAGCTTGCTGAACAAGCCGAGCGCTACGACGGTCTGAACTTACACCACCTCTTTTCATTTTGTTTAAGCAGCTTTGATTTGATTTTGATTTGATTTTGCTTTGATAGTTGATTAATTGAAGATTAATCTAGTTCAATTTTGATCAATATAGTTTACTTTATTAAATAAATAGGAAATTTACAGATTTGATTGTATTAGCTGTTGATTAATTGAAGTTGAAGTTGAAGATTGATTTTTTATTTATTTATTTAATTTTGTTTGTGGAAAATGAACAGAGATGGTGGATGCGATGAAAAATGTTGCGAAGCTTGATGTGGAATTGACGGTGGAGGAGCGTAACTTGCTATCTGTTGGCTACAAGAATGTGGTTGGTGCTCGAAGAGCATCATGGAGGATACTTTCATCAATTGAGCAGAAGGAGGAAGCAAAAGGGAATGAAGTGAATGCAAAGCGGATCAAGGAGTATAGGCAGAAGGTTGAATCTGAGCTGACGAACATTTGCAATGATATTATGACTGTTATTAATGAACATCTCATCCCTTCAGCCACTGCTGGTGAATCAACTGTGTTCTTCTATAAGATGTGAGGGATTATACACCGCTGACCAGTAGTTGGTTTGTGTGTGTACACGGATTTTTAGAATTTCAGATTTTTGTTTTGATTGCTTGCAGGAAAGGTGATTATTATCGGTACCTTGCTGAATTCAAGTTTGGCGATGAGAAGAAAGAGGCCGCTGCTAATTCAATGAAAGCATATGAGGTAGTGTGTCAATTTCTCAATTGTCTCATGATGTTCACAATTTGAAATTTCCTGCTGTTTATTGAGTGAACTGTAATATTTCTCCTTGATCGACTATTCTCATTCTTTTTGCTTATCAGGCTCTATATGAAATTATTTTTGAATTTTAGGTTGTTGGCTCCATTTTTTCATTTGTGTAGATTGAATTAATTTGGAAGAAACAAAGGTTGTCCAGACTCCAGAGACTATAGAAGAAACTAAAATTGAAGTTCATTTTAGTGCTTTAGTTGAAAACATTGAAGATCAAAGCATCAAGTAGATTTGTTTTCCAATGCTTTATGCCTTGCTCTGTTTTTATGCGAGTATGGTGACCTGGTGAAGCAACCTGTCCTTGATGAAAATGTTGTGTGTTTTTATATTTTCCTTTACTCGTCTTATTGGCTTGAACTGTTCTATTTTTGGCTTACATTGGCAGCTATGTTTATTTGCGGCAATTATTCTTATTGAATATGGATTCCTAATTTTGAGAGAATGTACTCTCTTGCTCATGTGCTACATTCTATTTTGTCATTTCATCTATTTGCAGACAGCTACAACTGCTGCAGAGGCTGATTTGCCACCTACACATCCCATTCGATTGGGTTTGGTGCTGAATTTCTCCGTCTTTTATTATGAGATCATGAACTCCCCTGAAAGGTTTGTAAGATATTTTATGCATTGTTGTTCGTAAATTATGATCGTGCATCATCTGATTTGAAATTGAAGCTGGTTGTCTCATCTTATTCCCATTTATATCTTCAGGGCTTGTCACCTTGCAAAACAAGCTTTTGATGAAGCTATTTCAGAGCTGGACACCCTGAACGAGGATTCCTATAAAGATAGCACCTTAATCATGCAGCTTCTTAGGGACAACCTCACCTTATGGACTTCTGACATCCCAGAAGATGGAGGTGATTATAAGACTTAAATCAAGCAGTTAAACTTTAATATGTGTGATTATATTTTGTTGGTTTCATTGTTTTGTTCTTTGTGCATAGAAAAAAAATCTGATGCTTCTTAATAGTTGAATCTACTTGTGGCTCTTTGTCATGGGCATCATTCTTTTAATCTATTTTAAAGTATTTATGTTTGGAGATTTCAGCTTCCATACTCCCATATTTTTAATGCACTAGTCCTAGATAAACACTCATCACCATGTGCATATGTAAGTACGAGTGCTGTATGAATCCAGTTGGTTTCTTGATTAATTTCTTATGTTTTTTCCTAACTTCCTTTCCATCTTCTATATAATTTATACCCTTTTCCCCCTCTTTTTCCTATTTTATTTCTGTGACAGAAGATGCCCAGAAGGTTAATGGCACGACCAAAGTTGGTGGGCCAGAGGATGCAGAGGTTGGTTTTACTCTTTCAAATGCTATTGTCAGTGTTCTCGTTTTTCATTTCTCCACTCATGATATGATCTCACACTTTTATGCAGTGATGAGGAGAGCACCAAGGAGTTGTTACGTGTTTGGGGAAAAGGGGCCAGACTTGTTAATCAATCTTAGTGTTTGCTTAATAGTCCCATTGTGTCTATTGCTTGCTGTCTTTTCGTTTTCAGTAGTGCCATTTTATGGTGTGGTTTACTTTATAGCATGATGTCTAAACATAATTGGTCCTACTTGTTCTCCCCCCAATTGTTTCCTTCCTCTCGTGATGGATGGAGTGTAGAGTATTGGTCTGATTGCTCGAGGTGTTTTTCTTATTACCGGTAAATGCTTCAGGAGGAATTCTGATATTTGGATATCCTCGCATGTTTATGTTTGAAGTTGCTTGAGCTCGCTCAAACTGTGATTATTTTGCAACCTATATGGATGATATTGCTATTAATTGTGAAACTCTGTATGGCGATCAACTGCAAATCTATTTATCGGAGTAGGAATTATTACCCTGATTCAATATGGTTCCCAGAGCTCTTCCTAAGCATTAGTGATTAGAGTAAATTTTAAGTGGCAGATGTTTTTTTTCCCCTTAGAATTGCACGACTGTATGAACGGAAATGAGTTGAGCTTACCGGGGAATCCTACACGTGGCCACGTGGTTTTAAACTCAAAATCTGAGTCCGTAAGCTTTTCTATTTTCTTTTATAAACATGATACCCCCACATCTGTCGTTAATAATAGTATAGGTAGAGTTGGTAATTGCCGAGATGTGTCAGGATTTATTAATTTCTTGTGGATTCATAACGAAAAATTATCACGAATCTTATATCGGTTTTTGATTTGGGATAATTTTTCTATTCGAATGAAGATATTGGATCTCAATTGAGATTCTGGGTAACATCAACAGGAAAATTTTGAATTTAGTTTCAAAATCTAATTTCTCAAATCTTTATGACCATCAATAATGTTTAAATTTTCTTATTATTTTTTTGAAATTGTAGCTGTTGAGAAATAAAAACTCTAGCCGCAAAATAAATAAATAATGTTTTAATTATAAATAGTAATATAAGTTTTTAATTGAACAACTGTGAAGTTAAAAGGACTTGGATAATTTTGACAAAATCTTTCAAAACCCAACTCTATTTTTGATTTTGATTTTATTTTTATGTAAAAAAGAAATTTGTTGAAAACCTTTCAAAAATTTTTGGACATAATATTTTTATAAGAATATTCCTGATAAAAAAAATTAAAAAAAATGAGTACATACTTTATTTTAACTTGAATTTTATGTTGGGAAAAACAATATAAATCGTTAGTAATATAACAATAAACATATCATCGGATGATATAAAATATTGAAATTGAATTGATCAAATACGAAATAAATAAAATCAAATGTGTTAATAAAATTGAGATATAGAGATAAAACCTTAGGCCTGTGTAGCACACAATATCCTTAAAACATATTCGCCTCCCACCGTCGGACCGGCGTCGGTGCTTAGAATTGTTTTACTGTCTGTTTCCTAGGATACAACGGGAATGAAATATCTTTGGTGTACAACCAAATTATTTCCAGCGAACTTATAATATGAGTGAACTCTTTCAAGACAAAAATCGAAGAATATGACAAACAACAAAAGAAATGGTGGAGTAGGTGCATGCTTTGTTGTGCATTTCGTATTGTCTCTTAGGAGCTCTAAGGAATAAACTAATATATAGTCATTCATGAGGAATTCGAAAAGTCATAACTGTCATATTAAATTAATTATAATTTTTTAAATTCATAACTGTAGAATTTAATTATAGTCATTAATTTGATAATTAATTAACTATAGCTTTTCAAATTCAAAACTGCCGAATTTAAATATAGTTATTAATTCATTAATTAATTCAAATGTTACAAACAATTGAAGAGTCAAAACAATTACAAGGAAGTTGCAAAATATGACTATACTGGATTTGACTCGACAGATGTCGGCATTCATGTACGCAGGACGTGCGGGTGCACATTGGTCAAATCAATCGAACCTGGGACATGAGCTCATAGAGAGAGCTTCTACGCTTACATTGTTACTCAACCATAACTGAGTAACTATATATAAAGCCCTTTAGCCTTAGTTTCATTTCCTATGTGGGACAAATAACTTTCCTTTTAATTTTTTATCTTCATTGGTGTATTTTGAGAGACAATTTCTCATTCACCCAATCATCATTTTGAACATATAAAGATATGATTTTGAATGACTCGCGGTGGAGAATTCGAATCAGCAATGACCTCTAACTTTTACAAAGTAGGGCTCACTCAAAATTAAGCCATCAAATAACATATTATCATGCTATTTTTCCAACAAGCCCCCACACGAATGAAAATTAGTAAAACGAAAAATATAAAACAAATGGTTTTCGATATCAAAATATTTTGACCTTAGTGAAAGAATACAACAGATTGAAACCTGCATAGGATATGTAAGGTTTAACCTTTGAATATTTATTTGTTACAATATATTTACTTTACTTACTGGCTAGTAGACGCGATGTCATTGAACTGTTCTGTCGTTTGTGTAAACGATGATATACTACACACATGAATCTTTCCTAACACATATTTGTTCTCATTATTATGTTCGTTATGGCCTTGAACATCTACTTGGTTCTGCAAGAGCTTCTAAGAATTGAGCCTTTAACAATTCCCTTTGAAGCGGCCCCACTTCTCTCTTATTTAAGAATAACCCGTATTACTCTGCTCGAATTCCCAATGCATAAGAATCATTAAAAGCCTTTGCTTAACCTCTTTCCTACATGCATCATTGTTTCATTTCTTCATAGAAATGTATTAAAGTGTAACCCCTACAGAAGAAATACCCCATACAATGATTCAACTAAGTCTTTATAATTATATTTTCCATTTGAAACTAAATCTTGGGATCCCCAGTCAACTAGATTGGGTTTCCATCATAACGACTTTCTTTTCATGGGCTTTAATCTCATTCTTTTCGATGATTTTCCATCTAACTCTCTAATTAACCTTTCGGTTAGCGTATGCGCAATATTATCTTTTGATTTTACACACTCAATATAAATAATTCTAGTTAAGAGTTGTTTTCTATGATATTGTGTCAATGACGTATATGTTTTGAATTGGCATAATATATTTTGCTTTGTGCCCTTCGAGCTACACATTAAATATCACAATGTATACAAATTATTCCATTTATGTAACATATGGCACATGCTTTGGCCACTCTTAAAGAGTTTCAAAGACATTCTGTCTCTTCACTACATTTATCCAATGTAATGAAATCATATTCCATACTTTTAACAAATTTCTACATATGAAACATCATAACTACTGTTCTTAATTCCAAATTAAAAACACATATAACGACCCATTAAATAAATGTTACAACTAAAATTAAATTCTTAACAACATATTAATAACTGCATAATTTAATTTAGTTTCTTCAAACACTGATATTGCAATAAATTATGGATTTATTTATAATTTAAATCCAAATTTAATTACTCGTTACAAATAATAAATCGTAGATTTAATTACAATTAAATTTGAATTTAATTAGCTTTCACTGGATTTTTTTTTATATACTCATTAATGGACCCGTGGCTTGGTCCCATTAATGAGTAAGGCATGGGGCTGGAAATGTGTCTTCCCCGTACGAAGCACATATCGGATCTCTGGTAACTAGTCTCTATAATCGGATAATCATGACCTAGTCATATTATCTCGATGACTGCAGTACATAAGAGAACCAGTTCCGTATCCTACGTGATCATCATCTCCACTATGACTGAAGTGATACTTCCATCTCGACATCACACCCAACACATTACGATTCTCAATATACCTAGAAGAGGCATACACAGAACCTGTTAAAGCCCTGGATGACCAAAACCAAAGTACATTGATTGTCGCAAGTATTAACGGTGCAAGTCTCAGGTTAAGACCAAATACACCTACACTGATTCAGACTTCCATAGACACATAGTCATACTACCAATGGAATTCTGAGGGGTCTATCTAGAGCGAAGTTGTTTTCCATACCATCGGTAAAACACAACCTCATACTACACTTGCATGAGTATCCTATACCCAAATATATGAGAACTATGCCGTTATGCCCTCACAACGCGCACAGGTGTAATACTAGTCTTTTCCGCATTATCGATGTCCAATCTTGATAATACTCTGACTAGGGATATTTAATGATTAAACCTTCATGGATTGATACTGTCTCATATCATCTCAATCCAAGAACTAATCATAAGGACTTACTATCATTTATACATCTTGGTAATCTAATTACAAATGATAAGAGAGCAATTTCCTTTGTCACATAGTTAATTTGTACAACAACACCATGATCTGTACAAATAGTGACGCTATGGGTCATAACTGTCCAACAATCTCCCACTTGGCCTATAGCCAGTCACTCATGTTGGTTTCTATTATATGTCCCAAGGAAAGTTTAAGCATATGAAATACAACATTGAATATATATATTAAAAGATGAAGTATGGCGGAATCATACTTACAAAGCTATTGTGATGAGAAGTGATGAAGAAAAATCTTTGAATCTCCAAGCTTCAAGTTTCGGCCAAGGGAGGAAGAAGAGTAGAAGCTCCAAACTTTGTGTATTCCAAGCTCTTGATGGTTTCCCTATCACCTCCTTTGATCCTTCAATGTGCTAGCAAATGGAGAAAAGAAAATCAAATCTTCTTTGCCCTAATGGAAGTCACGGCATTGTGAGAGAGAGAGGAGAGTTGTCTTAATTTTTGTTACAAAAATCAATTTATATTTATGCCATAATATTTATTAAATTAATAATAAACTTATGACACAAATCATGCAATGGCTTAGAGTGTCAAACACTCAAACTCCATGCAAAACCATTGAGTGTATTATACACTATCACCATGCAATGTATTACCAATTAAATAATGCATATAATGACATGTGTCATGTGGGCCCCATACGTTTCCAATGAAAGTGGGCCCACGTGCACTCACGCGTTCGGGTTCGATATTTCCGAAATACCGAACTTACGTCGCGACGCTAATTAAATCGAATTTAAATAAATAATTGCGCCTAGCGAAATTATTATTTACGTCGCTAACGAATTAATTCTAAATTAACTCGTTTGCCCGAATTAAAATCTAATTTTAATTTCGCGTCGAAATCGAATTTCGATTATTATATCGAATATAATAATTTTATCGATTAATTCTGAATTAATCGTTCTCTCTCTAAATAAGGCACTTTATCCAAGATAAAGTTTCTCCGCAATTAATCCAAGATTAATTAAGTCCGAATCAAATATCATAGGTGAATCTTCAGGAAGCGACCCAAGAGATCTCCGGATATGTTGGCAGTAAATACGGTCGTCAGATAATCCGAACACGTACGTACCTCGTACTGCGTTCTTACCGATTCACAAGACAAGGTTGGCTTCTAGCAAAGCGCCATGCCTACCCAATTCTCCAGAAATATTCTTACTGGAATATTAGATCTATATCAAGCGTAGTATACCGTAGTATTGCGTACATCGATCCAGTATCGGACGATCACATGTTAGGCCTGGGGCTGGAAATGTGTCTGCCCCGTACGAAACATATATCGGACATCAAGCAACTAGTCTCTTTAAATCGGACAATCCTGACCTGGTCATATTGTCCCGACGGTTGCAACCTTTTATAGAGTACTAGTTCTGTGTCCTGCGTGATCATCACCTCCATATGTCTGAAGTGATACTTCCATCTCGACATCACATCCAGTACACTACGATTCTCGATAAACCCAGAAGAGGTGTACACAGAACCGGTTAAGGTCCCCAACCACCAAAACCAAAGTTTACCGATTGTCGCAAGTACTAGCGATGTAAGTCTCAGGTTAAGACCATATACACCTACCCTGATGCGGCCTCCCATAGACACGCAGACATACTACCAATGGGATTCCGCGGGGTCTATCCAGAGCGAAGCTGTTTTCCGTACCATCGGTAAAACACAACCTCCTATCGCACTTGCATAAGTATCCAATACTTAAATATATGAGAACTATGCCATTGTGCCCTCACAACGTGCACAAGCGCAATACTAGTCTATTCCGCATTATCGATGTCCGATCTCGATAATACTCCGACTAGGGATATTTAATGATTAAACCTTTATGGATTGATACTGTCTCATATCATCTCAATCCGGTATTAATCATATGGACTTTCGCCATTTATATATCAAAGTAAATAATATTACAAAACGGTAAAAGGCAATTTCATTATCACATAGTTAATTTTGTACAATAATACAATATCATTTACAAACAGTGACGCTATGAGACATAATGTCTAACAATCTCCCACTTGGTCTATAGCTAGTCACTCAAGCATCTAATACCCGAACTATGTATGTGTCGTTCAAAAACTTGCTGAAGAACAGCCTTCGTCAGCGGATCTGCAATGTTGTCATCTGATGTGACCTTCTCGACCTTTACATCGCCACGATGTATAATCTCCCGAATCAGATGGTAACGTCGAAGAACATGCTTGGACCGTTGATGAGACCTTGGTTCCTTAGCCTGTGCTATAGCCCCGTTATTGTCACAATACAATGGAACGGGCTCAGCTGCTAACGGAACTACTCCTAATCCGATTAGGAACTTTCGGATCCAAACTGCCTCCTTTGCTGCTTCAGATGCAGCGATGTACTCCGCTTCTGTTGTTGAATCGGCAACAATATCTTGCTTGGAAGATTTTCAGCTCACTGCTCCGTTATTCAAACAAAAAATGTACCCGGATTGCGACTTGTAGTCATCCTTGTCGGTTTGGAAACTTGCATCGGTATACCCAGATACCGCAAGTTCTCCATCTCCATAAATTAAGAAAGCATCCTTAGTTCGTTTAAGATACTTAAGGATATTCTTAACTGCTATCCAGTGACCTTCACCTGGATCGGCCTGATAGCGACTGCACATGCTCAAAGCATATGAGACATCAGGTCGTGTACATATCATGGCATACATGATCGATCCGACTGCCGAGGCGAACGGTATCCGACTCATGTTGTCTCTCTCTTCCTGAGTCTTAGGACACATGTCCTTAGACAGAGAGGTACCACGTACCATCGGAACCAATCCCCTCTTGGATTGTTCCATGTTGAATCGCTTCAACACTTTATCAATGTATGTACTCTGGGAGAGTCCAAGCAGCTTTCTAGATCTATCCCGGTAGATCTTTATTCCAAGAATAAAGGCTGCTTCTCCCAGATCTTTCATGGAGAATTTTAATGAAAGCCAAGCTTTCACCGACGTTAGCATGGGAATGTCATTGCCTATAAGCAATACGTCGTCGACATAAAGGACAATAAAAGTAAGTGCTCTCCCACTAACCTTCTTGTATACACAAGGGTCATCTGCGTTTTGCACGAAATCATATTCTTTTATGATCTCATCAAAACGCTGATTCCATGACCGTGATGCTTGCTTCAATCCATAAATGGATCGATTTAACTTACAAACCTTGTTTGCAAGTCTAGGTACGATAAAACCGTCAGGCTGTTGCATATAAACATCCTCCAAAAGGTTTCCGTTAAGGAAAGCGGTTTTAACGTCCATCTGCCATATCTCGTAATCGAAATATGCAGCTATTGCAAGCATTATCCGAATGGATTTAATCATGGCAACGGGTGAGAAGGTTTCGTCATAATCAATACCATATTGTTGACGATACCCCTTCGCTACAAGCCTAGCTTTGTACGTTTGTACGTTGCCATCCATGTCGGTCTTCTTCTTGAAGATCCATCTGCATCCAATAGGCTTTACGCCTTCTGGTGCATCAACCAGTGTCCAAACTTGGTTGGCGTACATGGAATCCATCTCGGACTTCATGGCTTCTTGCCATAAATCGGAATCGATATTTTGTATCGCTTCCTCATACGTAGCCGGCTCAATATCCTCAATAAGATTAATATCTACATGAGGTGAGATCAGGAACCCATATCTCTCAGGTACTGTTCTGACTCTCACCAACCTACGCGGTCCTTGTGCATGTGAAGTTTGTGGTACAGACTCATCCCGGACGGTCTGTTCTTGTTCCGTCGTTGATTCATTGCCAGGAACAGTATCACTACGATCTTCATCGAGTTCTACTTTCCTCCCACTTACCATTGCATTTATAAAATCCTCTTCAAGGAAAAATGCTTGTAGAGCAACAAATACTTTGTTCTCTTGTGGGTGATAGAAGTAATATCCTTTGGTTTCCCTAGGATATCCTACGAAAAGGCATTTATCAGATTTGGGTTCAAGTTTGGTACCTTCCAAACGTTTAACATATGTCCAGCATCCCCAAATCTTCAGGAAAGAGAAACCTGGTTTCCTTCCTGTCCATATTTCATATGGAGTCTGTTCAACAGACTTTGACGGTACCTTATTTAAAATAAGTATAACACTGTTTAATGCGTATCCCCAGAAGGATATTGGTAGCTCAGTGCGACTCATCATTGACCTCACCATGTCTAATAAGGTGCGGTTTCTCCGTTCGGACACACCGTTTAATTGCGGTGTTCCAGGAGGAGTCCACTGTGAAAGAATACCATATTCTTTCAAGTAATCTTGAAACTCATAACTTAAGTATTCGCCACCACGGTCTGACCGTAATGTCTTAATACTCTTCCCTGTTTGTTTCTCCACTTCGTGTCGAAACTCTTTGAATTTCTCAAAAGTTTCCGACTTGTGTCTCATAAGATACACATAACCGTAACGAGATGCATCATCTGTGAAGGTTACGAAGTAGTGAAATCCACCTCTAGCCTGGCTAGACATGGGCCCGCATACATCAGTATGAACGAGAGCCAACAATTCTGTGGCACGTTCACCTTTACCGCTAAAAGGTGATTTAGGCATTTTGCCTAAAAGGCAAGATTCGCAGACGTCATATGAATTGGGATCAAATTCGTCCAAGTACCCACTCTTCGAAAGTGTGGATATGCGAGTCTTGTTGATGTGTCCTAGACGACAATGCCACATATAAGCTTCATCTTTTAGATTACTCCTTTTGAGCCTTTTGTTTGTCATTTTAGGAGATTCATTTATATTCAAAATATAAAGACCGTTATTTGCAACAGCTGTGCAAATTTCTGCATCATTTTTATATAAATAACACCCAGTGTTTCTAAATACAAAAGTGTAACCCTGCTGGGTTAACAAGGATACAGATATATTATTCCTAGTTAAACTAGGTACAAAATAACAGTTCAAAAGTTTAAGTACATGCCCTGAGGGCAGTTCTAAAACAAAAGTCCCTACGGCCAAAACAGCAACTGGTGTTCCGTTTCCGACCCGTAGATCCATCTCCCCCGATGCCAGCACCCTGCTATCCTGCAGATCCTGCACATCAGTACAATATGAGCACCACAACCAGAATCAAAAATCCAATTTTTAAAACTAGAAGTATTCATATTTATCTCAATAACAAACATACCAGAGGCAATAGCCTTGCCAGCCTTGATATCCTCCCTCTGCCCTTTGCCCATTCGGCAGTCACGTTTCCAGTGACCCCTCTTGCCGCAGTTGAGGCAGACATCTTGAGATTTGTTCCTTGGCTTCCCAGAAGTCTTTGTCGACTTGCCTTTACCCTTCTTCTTATGTTTCCTCTTCCTCACCCCTCCAGTTGCCTTAAGCCCAGCTACCCACTCTTCGAAAGTGTGGATATGCGAGTCTTGTTGATGTGTCCTAGACGACAATGCCACATATAAGCTTCATCTTTTAGATTACTCTTTATCCTTTTGAGCCTTTTGTTTGTCATTTTAGGAGATTCATTTATATTCAAAATATAAAGACCGTTATTTGCAACAGCTGTGCAAATTCTGCATCATTTTTATATAAATAACACCCAGTGTTTCTAAATACAAAAGTGTAACCCTGCTGGGTTAACAAGGATACAGATATATTATTCCTAGTTAAACTAGGTACAAAATAACAGTTCAAAAGTTTAAGTACATGCCCTGAGGGCAGTTCTAAAACAAAAGTCCCTACGGCCAAAACAGCAACTGGTGTTCCGTTTCCGACCCGTAGATCCATCTCCCCCGATGCCAGCACCCTGCTATCCTGCAGATCCTGCACATCAGTACAAATATGAGCACCACAACCAGAATCAAAAATCCAATTTTTAAAACTAGAAGTATTCATATTTATCTCAATAACAAACATACCAGAGGCAATAGCCTTGCCAGCCTTGATATCCTCCCTCTGCCCTTTGCCCATTCGGCAGTCACGTTTCCAGTGACCCCTCTTGCCGCAGTTGAGGCAGACATCTTGAGATTTGTTCCTTGGCTTCCCAGAAGTCTTTGTCGACTTGCCTTTACCCTTCTTCTTATGTTTCCTCTTCCTCACCCCTCCAGTTGCCTTAAGCCCAGCCTTTGGCCCCTGAGAGGTCGATGCATAGTGCGTCTCGCGCTTGCCCCCTTTTAGGAGTTCTTTTTCAGACTCCTTCAAGACGGATAACAGCTCTCCAAGAGTGTCATCTGTATCCATCAACTTGTAGTTGATTATGATTTGTTTCCAAGTATCAGGAAGTGACTGCAAGATCATATCTATAGTCAGCTCAGCCTCCAAGACTATTCCCATATTGGCCAACTCATCAATATCGGTGATCATTTGAGCCCCGTGGGCCTCAACTGATGCGCCTTCAGTCATTCGGGCGCGGAAGAGTTTCTTCACCAACTCATACCTTTCCATCCGCTTGTTGGAGCGGTGGAGATCTCGAAGTCTAGCCATCATATTATAAGGATCCAAGTCCCTATTCTGGCGACGAAAGTGTTGAGTCATAAAAGCTAACATAATAGCCTGAGCTGTGTCACAATCACTGCTGTGAGTTTTCCATAACTCAAGCTCAAGTGGATCAGTGGGCTTAGGCGGGAGAGGTGTTTGTATGGTATACAGCATCCTCTCAGCCCCAAGGACTATCCTTAGGTTCATTTCCAATCAGCGAAGTTTGTCCCCTTAAAGACATTGTCACCCATGATGATGTCTCGGACATTTACCTTGCTAGCCATCTCAACTACGATAGTCCAACTATCTAGTTAACGATAAAATGGGTACAGTCAAACTGTTACAAAAAAATAACAATGTATTAGTCCAACTAATAATAAATAGACGAATAATTTTGAAGAACGTGTAAGGCAAAGTATCTGAATGAAATTGCAAATTCAATACTAGCCTCCCACTATTTTTATCAAGTCTCTAACCGTCTGTTGAGAGCTCGGGAAATCCTATTCTCTAGTGGGCTAGGATCCCGTTAAATAACACACAACCTTGACTTTGGCCAATAAAAGCTGTATGCTATTTAACTTAGGTAGATCTCTATGATCAATTGGATCTCATCCAATTCCTAGATCCGGTTAGGTGGACATCCAAGTCCAAAACATATGTATAATGTCAATGTATCCATTACATTTTCCTAACCCATCCTCCGAATCATCTAGGCCTTGGCTTTGGCCAAAAACAAACCTAGTGATTCCAGTTAAGCGGGACCCATTGACGGGAAAGTTTCGTAATCAATGTCATTGGACAAAAAGTGATCTTGACTTTGGCCAATAAAAATCACGATTTGGACAAGACACCGATATGCAACAAAACTCTCATGATTCAAGTACATCCTTGATTGACAAAGGTCTTGACTTTGGTCAAAAACAAACCAATGCCAACTTCGGATCTTGAACAAGAATCATTCAATGGAAGGATATTTGCTTAATATAAATTGAGGGATTTTTCGCGTAATTGGCAACCAATTTATTTATCTTTGTTAGGTCTCATCATCATACACCCTTAAGCATGCTTCTAAAACATCATAAAGCGCGTAAAGTAAATTAATAGTGATATGCGGATGGATATATAAACAACTTGTTCCTAGAAACAATCACTCCCTTTCCTCTCCCCGCTAGCACTATTCTACTCTTACCCAATTACATAATACAATAAGAGAAACCTCATTTACATTGAGGGGAATTAGGTGAGAAGAGAATACAAAGAGATAAAGAGATAAGGCTGGACACGCAGGTCCAATTATAAATTCCAAATTACAATAATTCTAAAATTACCCTTTCCCTTCTATATCCATCCGATATACACTATTCATTCATCACATACATATATATTCAAACAAGACATGCCTTTTACAACCAATCTAATCCAATTAATTAGTCTTTATTTAAATGATCATCCAATGTTCAATCAACGGTTTGATTTTGTGCGAGTCCAACTCGTTTGAGAATAAGTACACAAGGTACGAATTCAAGAATTATATCGAACTACTAGTTAAATCCAATTTAAGCCGTATTCAATATTAATTTTATTTATTTAATTCCAAATTAAATATTTACACTTTTAATGTGCTTTTAAGATTAGATTCTAAATCTTATCGAATTGGGTCTCCAAGCCCAACTAACATCCTATGTTGGTTTAATTAAAGTCCGATGGGCTTTCAATTGATTTATAAAGGCTTGGGCTTCGGTCAATGTGGGTCAAATCCAATTACCAAGCCCAAACAAGGAATCACCCTTAAGTGCCATAAAATCAATTTCAAGCCCATAAGGCCAATTAAACATAAAAGCCCATTTATTAAATTTTAATATTCCAAATTTTAAAATTCAATTGATTAAAGTGTAATTGCATGATTAATTCATTAAATCAAATATTTCAAAAATACCAATTTAATTCATTATTCATCAATTGTTCAAAACACATGTCTAACATTTATTTGAACAAAAAACAAGTTTTAACATGTCATGTTGTATTCGGCCAAGAGAGATTTTTGCGGTTCGATTTGTTTTTCAATCCAATTGAATCACACATCCAACATACATATAGATTTTAAGTCATCTAATGAACTTAAAAGCAAAAATTCAACAATAGTGAAAAAGCCTAAATTTTCGGTCAAGCATCAATTTTAGGGAAAAAATCATCCAATGTATTTTTCTCAAAATTGAACATGTATCACATCAAATATCATACATTAAATCATGCTAAAGTTATCCAATAAACTTATGCATGAAAAATTCCAAATCATCAAATGACCTATACATTCGGCCAAGACACCAATTTTGGGGAAAAATATCCAATACAATTTTCTCAAAATTGATCATGTATCACTACATATAACAAACATTTAAGCACACTTAAATCATCCAATGAACTTGTGGCATGCATAGAATCAACTTAATGGAAGTGCCTCATATTCGGCCAAGACATCAATTTTGGGGAAAAATCATCCAATGCATTTTTCTCAAAATTAACCATGTGTATTATATCAAATATCATACATTTAATCATGCTAAAGTTATCCAATAAACTTATGCATGAAAAATTCCAATCCATTGGAAGCACCTCCACATTCGGCCAAGACAACATTTTGGGAAAAAAAATAATCCAATGCATTTTTGTTAAAATTGATCATGTAATATGTCAAGTAACATACATATAAGCATACTATAGCATCCAATTCCACAAGAACATGCTTCAATCAATTTTCCCCAAATTATTCCTAATGTATTTCATGCTTAAACCTAGCTCAATGATACCATTGTTGGTTTCTATTATATGTCCCAAGGAAAGTTTAAGCATATGAAATACAACATTGAATATATATATTAAAAGATGAAGTATGGCGGAATCATACTTACAAAGCTATTGTGATGAGAAGTGATGAAGAAAAATCTTTGAATCTCCAAGCTTCAAGTTTCGGCCAAGGGAGGAAGAAGAGTAGAAGCTCCAAACTTTGTGTATTCCAAGCTCTTTGATGGTTTCCCTATCACCTCCTTTGATCCTTCAATGTGCTAGCAAATGGAGAAAAGAAAATCAAATCTTCTTTGCCCTAATGGAAGTCACGGCATTGTGAGAGAAAGAGGATAGTTGTCTTAATTTTTGTTACAAAAATCAATTTATATTTATGCCATAATATTTATTAAATTAATAATAAACTTATGACACAAATCATGCAATGGCTTAGAGTGTCAAACACTCAAACTCCATGCAAAACCATTGAGTGTATTATACACTATCACCATGCAATGTATTACCAATTAAATAATGCATATAATGACATGTGTCATGTGGGCCCCACACGTTTCCAAATGAAAGTGGGCCCACGTGCACTCACGCGTTCGGGTTCGATATTTCCGAAATACCGAACTTACGTCGCGACGCTAATTAAATCGAATTTAAATAAATAATTGCGCCTAGCGAAATTATTATTTACGTCGCTAACGAATTAATTCTAAATTAACTCGTTTGCCCGAATTAAAATCTAATTTTAATTTCGCGTCGAAATCGAATTTCGATTATTATATCGAATATAATAATTTTATCGATTAATTCTGAATTAATCGTTCTCTCTCTAAATAAGGCACTTTATCCAAGATAAAGTTTCTCCGCAATTAATCCAAGATTAATTAAGTCCGAATCAAATATCATAGGTGAATCTTCAGGAAGCGACCCAAGAGATCTCCGGATATGTTGGCAGTAAATACGGTCGTCAGATAATCCGAACACGTACGTACTTCGTACTGCGTTCTTACCGATTCACAAGACAAGGTTGGCTTCTAGCAAAGCGCCATGCCTACCCAATTCTCCAGAAATATCTTACTGGAATATTAGATCTATATCAAGCGTAGTATACCGTAGTATTGCGTACATCGATCCAGTATCGGACGATCACATGTTAGGCCTGGGGCTGGAAATGTGTCTGCCCCGTACGAAACATATATCAGACATCAAGCAACTAGTCTCTTTAAATCGGACAATCCTGACCTGGTCATATTGTCCCGACGGTTGCAACCTTTTATAGAGTACTAGTTCTGTGTCCTGCGTGATCATCACCTCCATATGTCTGAAGTGATACTTCCATCTCGACATCACATCCAGTACACTACGATTCTCGATAAACCCAGAAGAGGTGTACATAGAACCGGTTAAGGTCCCCAACCACCAAAACCAAAGTTTACCGATTGTCGCAAGTACTAGCGATGTAAGTCTCAGGTTAAGACCATATACACCTACCCTGATGCGGCCTCCCATAGACACGCAGACATACTACCAATGGGATTCCGCGGGGTCTATCCAGAGCGAAGTTGTTTTCCGTACCATCGGTAAAACACAACCTCCTATCGCATTGCATATTTATCCAATACTTAATATATGAGAACTATGCCGTTGTGCCCTCACAACGTGCACAAGCGCAATACTAGTCTATTCCGCATTATCGATGTCCGATCTCGATAATACTCCGACTAGGGATATTTAATGATTAACCTTTATGGATTGATATTGTCTCATATCATCTCAATCCGGTATTAATCATATGGACTTTCGCCATTTATATATCAAAGTAAATAATATTACAAAATGGCAAAAGGCAATTTCATTATCACATAGTTAATTTTGTACAATAATACAATATCATTTACAAACAGTGACGCTATGGGACATAATGTCTAACAACTCAAGTGTCCTACACCCGAACAATGTACGGTTCACTCAAATTATTGAGAAAACACTTTCGTCAGCAGATTTGCATGATTATCATCTGATGCGATTTATTCGATCATCACATCGCCACGATGTATGATCCGAATGAATCAGATGAATATCGAAGTATATATCTGGATCATTGATGAGACCATTAATTCTTTAGCCTGTGCTGTAGCCTAGCTCAGCTGCTAACAAAACTATATCTAATCTAATTAGATTCATTATCAATCTTGAAGGCTTCCATTGCTGCCTCAGCTGCAACAATAATCCACTTTTGTTGTTTATTCGGCAACAGTATCTTGCATGGAAGATTTCCAGCTCACTGTTCCGTTATTCAAACTTTATAGTACCGTTATCACGACTTATAGTCGTTTATATCGGTTGGGAAACTTGTAGCAGTGATCCCAGTCACTTCAAGTTCTCATTCTCCATAGTATAAGACAGAATCCTTAGTTCATCTAAGATACTAAAGATGTTCTTAACATCAATCCAATGACTATCACTTGGATCGGTCCCGATTGTGAATCCATATGCTCAAAGCACATGAGACACCAGGTCATGTACATTTATCAATGTACGAGTTCTCGGAGAGTACTAACAACTTTAAATATATTCCAGTAGATCTTTATTCCTACAATAAAGGTTGTTTCTCCCAAGAATTCTACGGAGAATTTTTCTTGAAAGCCAAGCTTTCACCGATTATTTTATGGGAATATCATTTCCAAGAAATGATATGTTATCACTATATACGACATTCATTGTCAGTGCGCTCCCACTAACCTTCTTATATACACAAGAATCATTTTCGTTTTGAATCAAATCATACACCATTATGATTACATCAAAACGATAGTTCCAAGAACCCAATGCTTGCTTCAATCCATACATGGATCGAATAATCTGCAAACCTTGTTTGCTTGTTATGGTACGACAAAACCGTCAGGATGTTATAAACATCCTCCGAAAGGTTTCTATTTAAGGAAAGCGGTTTTGGCATTCAGCTGCCACATTTCATAAATGAAATATGCAGCATCAGCAAGCATTATCCAAATGGATTTACCGTGGCAACATGTAAAAGGTTTTGTCGTAATCGACACAATGTTGATAACGATACCTTTTCGTTACAAGCCTAGCTTAGTACGTTGGTATGTTGCCTTCCATGTATGTCTTCCTTGAAGACTTATATAGTTCCAATAGGCACAATGCCTTGCGGTACAACAACTAGTGTCTAAACATAGTTGGTATACATGGAATCCATTTTGGATTTCATGGCACTTTGCCATAATAGGGAGTCGATACCTTGTATCACTTCCTCATACGTAGTCAGTTTGTATTCCTCAATAAGATTGACATCTTTATGAGGTGAGATCAGAAACCCATACCTCCCAGGTTGTTTTCTGACTCTCTCCGACTTACGTGGTTCTTGTGTATTCGAAGATTACTGGTTTAGTTTCATCCTTGATGAACTATTTATGTTCCATTAAGGAATCGGTTCCTTGAATAGTATTACTCCGATTTTCATCGAGTTTTACTTTCCTCCCACTTACCACTGCATATAGGTATTCCTCTTAGGAAAACTGCATGGTGAGCAACAATTACATTGTTATCTACTGAGTTGCATAAGTACTATACTTTGGTTTCCCTAGGATAACCATTATTAGACACTTATCCGATTTGGGTTTTAGTTTGGTATCATCCAAACATATGCCTAGCATAGCCAAATCTACAGGAATGAGAAAACCCGGTTTCTTTCATGTTCATATCTAATATGAAGTCTGTCAAACAGATTTTTATTGAACCTTATTCAAAATAAGTTTTGCACTGTTTATGCGTATCCGTTGAAGGAAATGGTAGCTCAGAGCGACTCATGATTAACCTTATCATGTCCAACAAAATTCGGTTTCTCCGTTCAGACACACCGCCAAACTGACGTGTTCTGGGAGGAGTCCTCATTGAAAGAATACTGTACTCTTTCAAGTATTGAGAAACTTATTGCTTAGGTATTTTCATCATGATCTAACCATGACGATTTAATACTTTAGCCGATCTGTTTGTTTATTTCGTGTCGAAACTATAAAAGTTTCCGATTTATGTTTCAAAAGAAACACATAACCATAACGCGATGCCACATCCGTAAAGGTCATGAAATATTCATATCCACCTCTAGCCTAGCTAGATATGGGCCCACTTACTTCACTATGAATAAAGGGCTAACAGATCGGTGGCACTTTCACTTTTACCAAGTAAAGAGTGTTTTAGGCACTTTGCCTAATAAACTAGATTCGTAGACATCATTTGAATAGAATCAAATTTGTCCTAGTACCCACTCTTCGAAAGTGTGGATATACGAGTCATTTTTTAATTGTGTCCCAGACAACAATGCCACAATTAAGTCTCATCTGATCAAATAAGTTTGAGCTATTTGTTTGTCATGTCATACGTTTGAGATATATTTATATTCAAAATATAAATTCTGTTATTCACATCTAATGTGTTTATCTCAATATCATCTTTATAAAATAAAATACTTTAGTGTTCTAGAATATAAAGGTATACCCGCAACGGGTTAAACCCTGACATAGAGATAATGTTCATAGTCAAACTAGTTACATTATAACAGTTTCCTAATTTAAGTACACACCCGAAGGGTAGTTCCTAAACTTAGGTATCTACGGTTAAAACAGCGACTTTCGTCCCGTTTCCGATTCGTAGATTAATCTCATATGAAGTCAGTATCCTGCTTTTCAGCAGATTCTGTACACCAGTACATATTTATGTACCACTTCCAGTATCTAAAATCCAATTTTAATACTAGCAGTGAACATATGTTTATGACAAACATATTTGAAGTCAGAGCCTTGCCCGTCTTGAATTCCTTCATGTCTGCCTTGTCCATACGGCAGTCACGCTTCCGTGTCCCCATTTGCCACAGTTTAGGTAGATATTTTGGGATATGTCATTTGTCTTCCCAGAAGATTCTAATGACATTTGCCTTTGCCCTTTTCGGTACCCCAGAAGTCTTTGGCCAAGCCTTGGCCTTCCGGAATGTCGAAATAAGATGCGCGCCTTGCGCTTATTGCTTTATTGCAAATTTTGGCTTTGACTCCTTGAGTATACCCATTAACTCTCCAAGAGTTTACTATTGCAATTTAGTACTTCAAAGATCTAAAAATAGATCTATGAAGATCCTTCAATTTCATTATCATACTTTAATGATCTAATCCTTAGTTCTGATTAAGAAATTAAGGAGTCTTTTTGGCAAGCATAACGGATTAAGCACTAAATTTATCATCACATGAATATTCCAAATATCATGCTCTACTATTTGCTTAACTCCGGGCTTAGGCCTAATATGTTATTTTATCAAATAAAGTAACTTATTAGTTTCCAGGACCATCCTGAAATTTTATTCCCAATTTGAAAATTAAAGTTGTTTAAAACATTTTCACCCAGGATTATGTTTTAAACACTAATCTTTCAATTATCTTGATTCTAATAGTCCAACTATTTAATCAACGATTTAGGTACTATTTATTATAATGATTACTATAGTCCAACTATTTAATCAACTATAATTTAATAGGTTAATTCAATTATATTGATTACTATAATCCAATTATAAAATCAACTATTAATTGAAATGGTTAATTCAAATATATTGATTACTATAATCCAATTATATAATCAACTATAATGAAATTGTTTGAATACAGTCCAACTGTTTATTAAACCAACATTAATTATTAGTCCAACTATTATATTAATTTATATTGACGAAAAATATTTGAATGAGCGAGTATGGCAAGTAACTAAACGAATATTGCAAATTTAATACTTGCCTCCCACTATTTTTCGGCGAGCCTCTAACCCTCTGTGGAGTACTCGGGAAACCTTGTTTCCTAGTGGGCTAGGATCCCGTTAAATAACACACAATCTTGACTTTGGCCAACAAATTGTATGATAATTAACTAGGTAGATCTCTAAGATCAATTGGATCTAATCCAATTCCTACATCCAGTAGGTGGACATCCAAGTCCGAAACATATATCTTATATATGCCAATATATCCAATATATTGCCTAATCATTTTCCTCTAAATCAACTAAGCCTTGGCTTTGGCAAAACAAACTTAGTGATCCCAGTTAAGCGGAACCCAATGACCATGGAAAGCTTCGTAATCAATGTCGATGGACAAGAAGTGATCTTGACTTTGGCCAACAAATCACAACTTGGACAAGATACCAATATGGAACAAAGCTCTCGTGATTCAAACACATCCTCGACGGACAAAGGCCTTGACTTTGGCCAACAAACCAATGCCAGTCTTGGATCTTGAGTAAGAATCACTCAATGGAAGGAAAAACGCTTAATATTTTGTGAGGGTTTTTCGCATGCAATTGGCAACCAATTAATTATCTTTGTTAAGGTCTCATCATCATACACCCTTAAACATGCATTCTAAACACATAATAAGGTGCATATAAATAAATATAATAATGATATGCGAATGGATACTTAAACACATTGTTATTAGAACAAATCTCTCCATTTCCTCTCTCCCGCTAGCACATGTATTACTTCTACCCGTTACATAACACTTCTAAAGAAACCTCATTTACATTGAGGGGAATAGGTGAGAAGAGAAATACAAAAAGTAAGGAGGTAATAGGTTGGACACGCAGGTCCAATTAATAAATTCTAAATTTATTACAACAATTTCCAAAATTGCCCCACCCATCTAATATCCATCCGATATACATTATTCATGCATCGCAACCATGTATTCACACAAGCATGTTATCAATCAATCTAATCCAATTAATTAATCTGAATATTAATGACCATCCAATGTTCAAACAACGATTTGATTTTGCGCGAGTCAAACTCATTTTGCGAATAAGTACTCAAAGTACGAATTCTTGAATTAAATTAAACTACAACATTAAATCCAATTTAATATGTATTTAATACTAATTCACTATTTAATTCCAAATTAAATATTACACTTTATTAACAAACCTTTACGACTTAGATTCTAAATCTAATCGTTACGGGTCTCAAAGTCCAATTAACATCCAATGTCAATTTAATTAAAGTCCAATGGGCTTTTAATTAATTTCTTAAGGCATGGACTTTTGGTCAATATGGGTCAAACCCAAATACCAAAACCCATTTAAGGAATCACCCTTATTTGCTAAGAAACCAATTTAGGCTCAATTAATTATTAAAGGTCCATTAAGTCATAATTGGACTTTATGGATATGGTTTGGGCCCAATTGGATCCAACCAATTTGCCTAAACCAATATTGGTACAACCAAGCCCAATTAGCCCAATTACAACTTTACAAGCCCAATTCCAAATTTGGCCCAACATAATTAAATTACAAAATTCCAATTTCACAATTTAATTACTCAAAGTGTATGCCATAATTAATTACCCAAATTAAAATTTCCAAAACACAAATTTGTACAATTAATTATGCTCATTAACATCAAAACATGTCCAACACATTTTAATCAAAAATCAAACCCATTTTACATGCTTCATTGTCTCGGCAATTAGGGTAAATTTATGTCCGATTTGGTTTCAATCCAATTAAATCCAAAATCAACATTAAATCAACATTTCCAATCGTTTCAAGTTATCCAATGATCAACGAAAGAAAAAATACCAAGACATTAGGGTTCATGTGTATTCGGCCGAGCCAACCCATTTGGGAAAATTGTTCCAAATCAATTTTCATGAAATTGATCACATCCAACTTCAATTAAACATCATTCAAGCATACTCAATCAAGTAATTTTATCAAATCATGCTCAAAATCAATTTACCCAATTTTAACCCTAAGTTCAAGTTTCATGCTCAACCTCGCTCTGATACCATTGTTGGGTTTCTACGGTCTAACCGGGATCGTATTAAGCAATGAAACAATATGCGAATACATCAAGGAGGTGCGGAATACTCACATTGATCGGTTGAGCGATGCGACGAACAACAAAACTTCAAGCTTTTCCCTCCTAGGGCTCACGACATTCACTGGTTTTGCTCCTCCATTTTCGGTCCAAGCTCCAAGCTTTAGGATGGTGATTCCAAGCTCACGGGTGCGGTTCCCTATCACCTTCGCAAGACTCCTAAAGCGTGCTAGCACTCCGGAAAGTTTGCCGCAAAATTTCCATTTGCTTCTCCTTCATTCTCGGTGAAACCAGAATTTTGAGGAAGAAGAAATGGCCCTTGGCTGAGAGAGAGGGAAGAGGAAAGAGAGAGTTAGATGTGTTGAGTTAAATTGATTTCCAAAATCAATAATAACATATACCAAAATTTGTGAAATGGCTTTCAAAAAGTCAACAAATTTTGGCGGCAAAAATGCATTAAATGCATTCAACAACCCACATCAACTATTCACATCACAAGTGACTTGACATCACGTCACTCAAAGTGACAAGTGATTTGACGCTTGATGTGACTAGTGATTTGACGCTTGATTTGACTTGTGGCCGCACTTGAATTTGAAATGCGAGTGCGTCCGCAAACACTCCCGGGCTCGGGTTCGCTAATTCCAAATTAACGAATGTTCCGTTGCGACGTAATTAAATAATCATGCCTAGTAAAATCACTATTCACATCGCTAACGAATTAATTCTAAATTAACTCGTTCGCCCGAATTAAATTCTAAATTTAATTCCGCTCGAAATCAAATTTCGTATAATATATCAAATATATTATTTTTATCGATTAATTCCAAATTAATCGTTTTCTCTCTTTCATATGATATTTTATCCCAAATAAAATATCTCTGTAATTAATCCCATATTAATTTTCTCTCTCTTCTAATTAATCCAAGATTAATAAAGTGCGAGTCATACGTCATCGGTGAATCTTCGGGAAGCGACCCATGAGATCCCCGGATATGTTGGCAGTAAATCTGGTCGTCGGACTATCCGAACACGTACGTACCTAGTACTACGTTTGTACCGATTTACAAGACAATGTTGGCTTCTAGCAAAGCGCCATGCCTACCCAATTCTCCAGAAATATCCTTACAGGAATATGTGATCTATATCAGGCGTAGTATACGTAGTATTGCGTATTTCGATCCAGCATCGGATGTCACGTGCAAGGCTTGGGGCTGGAAATGTGTCTGCCCCGTATGAAGCACATATCAGATCTCTGGTAACTAGTCTCTATAATCGGATAATCATGACCTAGTCATATTATCCCGATGACTGCAGTACATAAGAGAACCAGTTCCGTATCCTACGGATCATCATCTCCACTATGACTGGAGTGATACTTCCATCTCGACATCACACCCAACACACTACGATTCTCAATATACCCAGAAGAGGCGTACACATAACCTGTTAAAGCCCTGGATGACCAAAACCAAAGTACATTGATTGTCGCAAGTATTAGCGGTGCAAGTCTCAGGTTAAGACCAAATACACCTACCCTGATTCGGACTTCCATAGACACATAGTCATACTACCAATGGAATTCCGAGGGGTCTATCCAGAGCGAAGCTGTTTTCCGTACCATCGGTAAAACACAACCTCCTACTACACTTGCATGAGTATCATATACCCAAATATATGAGAACTATTCTGTTATGCCCTCACAACGCGCACAAGTGTAATACTAGTCTTTTCCGCATTATCGATGTACAATCTCGATAATACTCTGACTAGGGATATTTAATGATTAAACCTTCGTGGATTGATATTGTCTCATATCATCTAAATCCAGGAACTAATCATAAGGACCTCCTATCATTTATACATCTTGGTAATCTAATTACAAATGATAAAAGAGTAATTTCCTTTGTCACATAGTTAATTTATACAACAACACCATGATCTGTACAAATAGTGACGCTATGGGTCATAACTGTCCAACACGCACATACACTGAACCGATTCCTTTTCATCACATTTCATGCCTAATTGCTTCTTGGGTGATTTCTCTTACATTATGTAATTAATCATACCATTCCATTATTGACACTTTTGCTGTTATCATCCATTTGTATTCCCGCATTCATCTATTTGATGTGTTCGCAAGATTGTGTTCAAGCATGATTAGGTCGTTAGTAGGTTACTTGTTTCTTAAAGCATGATTAGGTCGTTAGTAGGTTACTTGTTTCTTAAAGCATGATTAGGTCGTTAGGATGTTACTTGTTTCTCAAGCATGATTTATCCATTAGTACGTTATTCCTCTATGCATGATTTTGTTATCTTCTTTCGCAATAGGTGTTTAATTTACGTTTATGTTTAGGTTGTTATTTATTTTTCATGTTTGATGATTCAACATGTTCATGAGATTATTGTGTGATATCGTATGTTTGCCGTTATGATGATTTATTTTATACATGCGAACTTATGAGTAGATTATCCTTGGAAATATATGTTGCTTAGGCTTGGTTAGATTATTGTACAAATCCTTTCATTACAAGTGACATAAGTAAGGGACCATTCCGAACCCAACGATTTGAGGTCTTCCCTTGCGAGGGGTGAGTGCGGCTTTAAATCATTTTCCCGGTTCACACCGGATGGCGACTCCATTTTTATTTCTCCGGTTTAGTTCCCCTGCGGGCTATTCCGTACTCCCAACCGGGCCGCGAGCCCGGGACAGCGTCACCGATTTCTGTGTCCTACAATATGTTTATAAGATTGTGGCAATTTATAATGAAAATGAATTTGGTTGCTGCATGCAATGTATATTAAGAATAGAGTAAGTGTATATTGATATAGAACTGAAATTTAGAATTGTTCGTATGAGCTGGCGAGCATAGTAGTAAAGTAAGTAAGTAAGCATAAAATTGAAATCAGGAACTAATATATAGATGTAAGTTGTAGAAGTGTTAATACATGTTAACCTGAGCATGTATGATTAATGCTTGTAAAGAATAAAATACATATGTCTCTAATTTATAAGTATGTATGGATATATAGATATGTTTGTATATGCATATATGTGTAAATGCAGTTGTCTGATAAAGTAGGTTATGAATCTGTATGATTTAGAAAAGTATGAATGTGTTATTATAGATAAAAGTGTTTTTGAAAAACATGTTATGTTTATTTGTATATAAGTGGGAAAGATACACATTATATGAATGGAATGTTTCAGAATATGGCAAGGATAATGTATGAGCATTTTGATATATATATATATATATATATATATATATATATATATGTGAATGTAAGTACATATAAATATGACTATATAAAGATAAGTTTTGTGTATGTATAGAGTGTGCATGTATATGAATAATTTCAATGTATCATAAATATGTATGAATGAATGCATGTACATGTATGATAACATAAGATAAGCACCTAATAAAGTATGGATAGGGTAAAAGAAAGTATAAGAAATGCATATGCATATTAGTGTGTTATGATTTTCAGAAGTTGAGTTAAAGCTAAGAATGTTTTTGAAATTCAAAGTGTTTTAAAGAATAGTTTCAAATGTTTTTAAAAGAAATGTATTTCAGAAAATGTTTTTACAGTTTTGAGATACAGAACTGTTGGAGTTTCTACGGCCCCGAGGATCGATTACAATCATAAAACATGTGCGAATACAACGAGGGAGTTGCGGAATACTCACATCGATCGGTTGAGCGACGCGGCGACGAACAAAAATTATTTTCTGCTCACTGGAAGTCATGGCAGTGAGCTGCTGTCCCTCCTCCATTTTCGGCCATTGAAGTCCTCCATGAAAGCTCCAAGCTTTGTGTGATGATTCCAAGCTCATGGGTCGACTTCCCTACCACATTCGCATGTCTCTCAGAGTGCTAGCTCTTGACGATTTTGCCACAAAATCGCCACACTTTGCTTCCCTTAGCTCTCGGTTTTGCCCAGCAAAAACAGAACAAAAACAGCCCCTCCATGGGCGTGAAGAAGAGAGAAGTGAGGAAGAGAGAGTTGTGGTTGGTTTGGTAGTTGGCTAAAAGGTGTATCAAATACACTTTATTTAATTTTTACAAAATCAATTAATTGATTTCAAAAATCAAAACAAATACCAAAATATTTAAATATATCAAATGTCAATCAAGCTTTCAAAAAGCTTTCCAACCACTCACATCACTATTTACATCAATCAATCAATCAAGTGACAAGTTGTCACATCACTCAAAGTGACTAATGATTTGACGCTTGATACGACTAATGATTTGACGCTTGATTTGACTTGTGTGCCGCACTCGAATTCGAAATGCGAATGCGCTCGCAAACAATCTCGGGCTCAGGTTCGCTAATTCCAAATTAACGAATTTTCCGTTGCGACGTAATTAAATGATTAGGCCTAGCGAAATCACTATTCACATCGCTTACGAATTAATTCTAAATTAACTCGTTCGCCCGAATTAAAATCTAATTTTAATTCCTCGTCGAAATCCAATTTCGTTTAATATATCGAATATATTATTTTATCGATTAATTCCAAATTAATCGTTATCTCTCTTTAATTGATATTTTATCCCAGATAAAATATCTCCTCAATTAATCCCAGATTAATTTTCTCTCTCATCTGATTAATTAATCCCAGATTAATGAAGTGCGAGTCATACGTCATCGGTGAATCTTCGGGAAGCGACCCATGAGATCCCTGGATATGTTGGCAGTAAATTCGGTCGTCGGACTATCCAAACACGTAAGTACCTAGTACTACGTTTATACCGATTTACAAGACAAGGTTGGCTTCTAGCAAAGCGCCATGCCTACCCAATTCTCCAAAAATATCCTTACAGGAATATAAGAATCTATATCAGGCGTAGTATCCGTAGTATTGCGTATTTCAATCCAGTATCGGATGATCACATGCAAGGCCTGGGGCTGGTACAGTTTCTGCCCCGTACAAAGCATATATCGGATTACGAGCAACTAGTCTCTTTATTATCAAATAATCATGACCAAGTCATATTATCCCAATGGTTGCAACCCTTTAGAGAACCAGTTCTGTATCCCTACGCGATCATCATCTCCATATGACTGGAGTGATACTTCCGTCTTGACATCACACCCAACACACTACGATTCTCAATATACCCAGAAGAGGCGTACATAGAACCTGTTAAAGCCCTGGACGACCAAAACCAAAGTATATTGATTGTCGCAAGTATTAGCGGTGCAAGTCTCAGGTTAAGACCAAATACACCTACCCTGATTTCGGATTTCCATAGACACATAGTCATACTACCAATGGAATTCTGAAGGGGTCTATCCAGAGCGAAGCTATTTCCCATACCATCGGTAAAACACAACCTCCTATTACACTTGCATGAGTATCTTATACCCAAATATATGAGAACTATGCCGTTGTGCCCTCACAACGCGCACAAGTGTAATACTAGTCTTTTACGCATTTTTTGATGTCCAATCTCGATAATACTCTGACTAGGGATATTTAATGATTTATCCTTCATGGATTGATACTGTCTCATACCATTCTCAATCCAGGAACAAATCATAAGGACCTCCTATAATTTATACATCTAGGTGATCTAATCACAAATGATAAGAGAGCAGTCTCCTTTGTCACATAGTTAATTTGTACAACAACACCATGATCTATACAAATAGTGACACTATGGGTCATAATTGTCCAACAATCTCCCACTTGGCCTATAGCCAGTCACTCAAGTGTCTTACACCCGAACTATGTACGGTTGGCTCAAATTGCTGAGAAAAGGCTTTCGTTAGCGGATTTGCCTGATTATCATCTGATGTGATTTATTCGATCATCACATCGCCACGATGTATGATCCGAACGAATCAGATGAATATCGAAGTATATATCTGGATCATTGATGAGACCATTAATTCTTTAGCCTGCGCTGACGCCTAGCTCAACGGCTAACAGAACTATATCTAATCTAATTAGATTTATTATCGAACCAAATGGCTTCTATTGCTGCCTCAGCTGCAGCAATAACCCGCATTTGTTGTTTATTCGATAACAGTATCTTGCTTGGAAGATTTACAGCTCACTGTACCATTATTCAAACTGTATAGTACCGTTTGTGACTTATTGTCGTTTGATCGATTTAGGAAACTTGCAACAATGATCCCAGTCATTTCAAGTTCTTCTTCTCTATAGTTTAAGACAGCATAATAAACTAAAGTATGTTCTTAATATCAATCCAGTGACTATCACATGGATTTGCCTGATTGTGAATCCATATGCTCAAAGCGTATGAGACACCAGGTCGCATACATTTTTCAATGTACGATTTCTCGGAGAGTTTTCTGAAAGCCAAGCTTTCACCGATAGTAATTATGGGAATATCATTTCCAAGAAATGACATATATTATCATTATTTATAGGACATTTATTGTCAGTGCGCTCTCACTAACCTCCTTATATACACAAGAATCATTTCGTTTTGAATTAAATCATACACCATTATGATTACACCAAAACGATAATTCCAAGAACCTAATGCTTGCTTCAATCCAAACATGGATCGAATAACTTGCAAACCTTGTTTGCTAGTTTAAGTACGACAAAATCGACAGGATGTTGTAAACATCCTCCAAAAGATTTCCTTTTCAGGAAAGCGATTTTCCCGTTAAGCTGTCATATTTCATAAATGAAACATGCAGCTTTAGCAAGCATTATCCAAATGGATTTACCGTGGCAACAGGTAAAAGGTTGAATCGTAATCAACACAATGTTGATAACGATACCTTTCCGCTACAAGCCTAGCTTAGTACGTTGGTATGTTGCCATCCATGTATGTCTTCCTTGAAGACTTATATAGTACCAATAGGCACAATGCCTTGCGGTACAACAACTAGTATCCAAACATAGTTGATATACATGGAATCTATTTCGGATTCATGGCACTTTGCCATAATAGGGAGTCGATACCTTGTATCACTTCCTCATACGTAGTCAGTTGGTATACCTCAATAAGATTGACATCTTTATGAGGTGAGATCAGAAACCCATACCCCAGGTTGTTTTCTGACTCTCTCCGACATACGCGGCTCTTGTGTATTCGAAGATTACTGGTTTAGTTTCATCCTTGATGAACTATTTGTGTTCAATTAAGGAATCAGTGCCTTGAATAGTATTACTCCGATTTTCATCGAGTTTTACTTTCCTCCCACTTACCACTGCATATAGGTATTCCTCTTAGGAAGACCGCATGGCAAGCAACAATTACATTGTTCTCTAGTGAGTTGTATAAGTACTATACTTTGGTATCCCTAGGATAACCTACAATTGGCACTTATCCAATTTGGGTTTTAGTTTGGTATCATCCAAACATATGCCTAACATACCCAAATATTCAGGAATTATAAAACTCAGTTTCTTTCCTGTTCATATCTAATATGAAATATGTCAAACAGATTTTTATGGAACCTTATTCAAAATAAGTTCTGCACTTTTTATGCTTATCCGTTGAAGGAAATGGTAGCTCAGAGCGACTCATGATTAACCTTATCATGTCTAACAAAATTCGGTTACTCAGTTTGGATACACCGTCAAAATGACGTGTTCCGGGAGGAGTCCTCTTTGAAAGAATACTATACTCTTTCAAGTATATTAGAAACTCATTGCTTAAGTATTTTCATCATGGTCTAACCATGATGGTTTTATACTTTAACCGATCTGTTTGTCTATTTCGTGTCGAAACTTTAAAAGTTTCCGATTTATGTTTCAAAAGAAACGCATAACCATAACGAGATGCCACATCCGTAAAGGTCACGAAATATTCATATCCACCTCTAGCCTAGCTAGACATGGGCCCATTTGCTTCACTATGAATTAGGGCTAACAGATCGGTGGCATTTCCACTTTTACCAAGTAAAGGTGTTATAGGCACTTTGCCTAATAAACTAGATTTGTAGACTTTATTTGAGTGGAATAAAATATGTCATAGTACCCACTCTTCAAAAGTGCGGATATACGAGTCTTGTTTGATTGTGTCCCAGACAACAATGCCACTTATTAGTTTCTCCTGATCAAATCAGTTTGAGCTATTTGTTTGTCATGTTATATGTTTGAGATTCATTTATATTCAAAATATAAATTCTGTTATACACATCTAATGTGTTTATCTCAATATCATCTTTATAAAATAAAATACTTTAGTGTTTTAGAATATAAAGGTAAATCCACAACAGATTATACACTGATATAGAGATAATGTATCTAGTCAAAGTAGTTACATTTTAACAGTTTCCTAATTTAAGTACACACCCGTAGGGTAGTTCCTAAACTTAGGTATCTACGGTTAAAACAACGACTTTCGTCCAGTTTTCAATTCGCAGATGAATCTCAATTGAAGTCAGTATCCTGCTCATAGCAGATTATGAACATCAATACATATTTATGTACCATACTAAGTATTTAAAATCCAATTTCAATACTAGTAGTGAACATATTTATGACAAACATATTTGAAGTCAGAGCCTTGCCCGTCTTCAATTCCTTTATGTCTTCTTTGTTCAAACGACAGTCACACTTCCGCGATCCCGTTTGCCACAATCTAGGCAGACATTTTGGGATATGTCATTTATCTTCCCAGAAGATTATAATGATTTTGCCTTTGCCCTTTTCCACATTCCAAAAGTCTTTGGCCAAGCCTTGGGCTTCTAGAATATCGAAATAAGGTGCGTCTTGCGCTACTTGCCTTATTGCAAACTTTGACTTTGTCTCCTTGAGAACAGTCATTAACTCTCCGAGAGTTATTATTACAATTTAGTACTTCTAAGATCTAAAATAGAACTATGAGGATCCTTCAATTTCAGTATCATACTTTAAAGATCTAATCCTTAGTTCTGATTAAGAAATTAAGGAGTCTATTTGACAAGTGTAATGGATTAAGGACTAAAGTTATCATCACATAAATCTTCCAAAGATTATGCTATACTATTTGCTTAACTCCGGGCTTAGGCCTAATATGTTATTTTATCAAATAAAGTAACTTATTAGTTTTCAGGACTATCCTGAAATTATATTCCCAATTTGAAAAATTAAACTATTTAAATACATTTTCCCTAGGATTATGTTTTAAATGTCAATCTTTCAATTATCTTGATTTTAATAGTCCAACTATTTAATCAACGATTTAGGTACTATTCATTATAATGATTACTATAGTCCAACTATTTAATCAACTATAATTTAATTAAATTAAATACATTGATTATTATAATCCAATTATATAATCAAATATAAATGAATAGTTTGAATACAGTCCAACTGTTTTATTAAAACAACAATTTAAATATTAGTCCAACTAACATTTAATTTATTCAACGAATGATATTAGTTTGAGCGCGTATGGCAAGTAATTAAACGAATATTGCAAATTTAATTCTTGCCTCCCACTATTTTTCGGCGAGTCTCTAACCCTCTGTCGAGTATTCGGGAAACCGTGTTTCCTAGTGGGCTAGGATCCGTTAAATATCACACAATCTTGACTTTGGCCAACAAATTGTATGATAATTAACTAGGTAGATCTCTAAGATCAATTGGATCCAATCCAATTCCTAGATCCAGTAGGGGGACTTCCAAGTCCGAAACATATATACAATATATATGCCAATATATCCAATATATTGCCTAACTTTTTTCCTCTGAATCAACTAAGCCTTGGCTTTGGCACAACAAACTTAGTGATCCCAGTTAAGCATGACCCATTGACCATGGAAAGCTTCGTAATCAATGTCGATGGACAAGAAATGGTCTTGACTTTGGCCAACAAACCACAACTTGGACAAGACACCAATATGGAACAAAGCTCTCTTGATTCAAACACATCCTCGACGGACAAAGGCCTTGACTTTGGCCAACAAGCCAATGCCAGTCTTAGATCTTGAGTAAGAATCACTCAATGGAAGGAAAAACGCTTAATATTTTGCGAGGGTTTTTCGAATGCAAATTGGCAACCAATTTATTATCTTTGTTAAGGTCTCATCATCATACACCCTTAAACATGCATTCTAAACACATAATAAAGCGCATATGAATAAATGATAAGTGTGGTTTATACCCATTATTTCAATATCTTTAGCTTATTGTTTTATTATAAATTCGAGATTTTTAAATATCTTTTATAGTTTATTTCATATTTTTGTTTGTAGGAATATTAATACATGGATCCGGGAGTACTCACAAGTGTTTTGGGAACCTCTGGGAAGACACAGGACGAGCAGGGAAGAATGGCGCCGGGGCGCCAAAATCCCATACAAGTTCCAGGGAGAATGGCGCCACGGCGCCATTAACAAATGGGCGCCACGGCGCTGTAGGAAGTAAGAGAAGGATTTTGGGCCATTACTTGTGTGAATTGAAGAAAGTGACGTGAATAATTGAAGCAATTCTGACAAAGAGAAGGTGGAGCCGAAATTATTGACTCTAAAATTGCTAAAGGAAAATCACGTGGGCCCAAGTTCAGCATTTACTTTGTACTTTGATGAAAGAAAGTGAGGGCGCCATGGCGCCTTTGATGAAGGAAATGTATAAGCGCCACGGCGCCTCCCCAAATCACACTCCTCATACAAATTGCCGAGTGTTAAGCGCCGCGGCGCCCACTTACAAAAGCTGCAATGATCCGGAAGAAAACCTACACGTTCCAGGATTCACTTTTTAGGGTTTTTAATAATCCTAATGCCACCCAAAGACTCCCAGACTCAACTATAAATATAACATTACATCCAACACTCAAAGGGGAGGCTAATACAGAGCACAAAACACAGAATTAAATATTTTTAGAGATCCAAGGAGAGGATTGAAGAGCGACAAGAGGAGACAAAGGCTGTAATATCCGGAGAGGAAGAGATTCAATTCGGGTTTTATCTTCTTATTTCTTTCTTAAAACTCTAATGATTTCCATTAAAATTCGTGGCTTGATTATTTATTGTTTTATCTTTTGTCATGAATTTACTCCTTAATTTTGGAGAACGATTGTAATTGATGCTTGAACCTTGTATTTTGTTTATCAGTTTTGTAATGAAGTTTTATTAATTATTTATATTCTTTTGAGTTTAATGCTTCTTGATTGCTGGCCACAATTGAAGATGATGAATGTTTAGAATCTATCACTCGAGAGAGGGGATTTTGAATAGATCTAGAGAATATAACCTAGGATTTTATAGAGTTCGAGAGAATCTGTAGTCCTTTGAAGTCGTTAAAATAGAATCACAAATCGTAATGAGTTGTTAACTATTGGATTTTTATAGAGATATCGAAGTCTATAGTTGATAATATTTTCACTCGGCACTCGAGAGAGGGAGTGAATATTTTAGGATCTTGACTTATAAATAATATAACTGAACAAAGATTAATTGGCATGAAAAATACATAGGAGACAGCTAGGTGAAATCAGGATCCAGAATCTCTATCGTATTAGTTCCTCTTATATAATTATTTTTATTTTTATATTTATTTATATAATTAAATCTTTATTAATTGTTTTCTAAATAAAGTTAGGATTATCAATTGTAGTACTTAGTGCGAGTTAACGCAATCCCTGTGGGTTCGACACTCTTAACTCATATTTATACTAAAACTTGACACCGTACACTTGCGGTACGATATAAAAATATCACAACAAGTTTTTGGCGCCGTTGCCGGGGATTGTTTGTTTAATTCACATTGATACTACTACCAAGTAATCTTAGCTTTAATTTAGATTTTTATTTTTATTTTTTATTTTTATTTTTATTCTTCTTTATTTTTATCTTTAAGTTTTATTTTTATTTTTATTTTTGTTTTTGTTTTTGTTTTTATTTTTTTATTATTGTATTTTATTTTGTTTTGTTTTATATTTTTTTTTTCGTACGAGGAGAGTTGAAAAAGAAGCAATGGCAGATCCTATTAGTGCACTGATAGCTCAAGTATCGTCCCTCACGACTCATCTAGAATTATTGACAAATCAAATGAGCCAACCGTCTATTGAAGCTGTTTATGCTAATAGAATGTTTTTACCCAACAGAGGAGCAGGATTTGAACAAGTACAGTATGTGAACAATCGGAACTTCAACAACTATAGAGGCAGTCCTATGTCTATTTATTATCATCCGAATTTTTCATATGCTGATATGGAGAACATTTTGCAACCTCCTCATGGCTTCAATTATCCAAAAGCTGAGCAGAAACCTTCCTTAGAAGACCTCATGATCACGTTTGTAGCTACAGCTTCAGAGAGGTTTGAGAAGAATGAGTCAATGCTGGATAACATCGAAACACGAATGGGCAATATAGAGGCAAATATGAAATCTTTAGAAGCACAAATTGGGTTGCTTGCTTCTTCCATGGCCAATCAACAGACATGGGATTTTCCGAGTGATACTGAAGTCAACCCCAATGAGCAATGTCAAATTAGAACCTGTAGGAGCGGAAAAGAGTTTAAAGACACCTCTCAGGACTTAGGCAGTAAAGAAAATGAAATGGTATTTCATGAGGAACCAGTAATAGAAGAAGAGAACAAAGGTGAATTGATAATGAGAGGTCAATATGAAGAAATCACCTTCAGTGTTTTCAGAGCCATGCCGAGTTCTCAAGGTGATGCAGACTGTCACATGATAGATACAGTAGAAAAGAGAGTTGAAACCAGACAGGGTGAATCAGTATTTCAACAGCCTATGAGCATAATGCAACCATGTATAAAGGAAAATTCTCTGCAGCTAAACTCGAAACCACTCCCAAAGGGCCGTAAAAAGAGGAAAAGAAAGGCCAGTTCTCACTTAGAGATAATTCCTGGAAGATTAAAAAGAAAACCGAGCCAATTTTGCCGAATGTGCAGTCCAGAATTTCCAATTGAAGGGAAATCTACATATCCTGGGGGACCATCTATGGATAAATCACCACAGCCTGCCAAGCTATCTTTTTCATGTCATAAGAACCGGTGGATACCAAAGAAGAAAACAGATGAGATTACCCGGTTCACTACTTTTAAGCCACCATAACCATTTGGGTGGTTGCGTCTGGCTGAAGACGTTAAACTTAGCGCTAGCGGGGAGGCAACCCTTGCATTTCTTTTATTATTATTTTCTTTACTTTTTATTTTATTTTTATTTTATTTTATTTTTATTTTATTTTTATTTTATTTTATTTTTGTTTTTGTTTTATATTTTTTTTTTCGTACGAGGAGAGTTGAAAAAGAAGCAATGGCAGATCCTATTAGTGCACTGATAGCTCAAGTATCGTCCCTCACGACTCATCTAGAATTATTGACAAATCAAATGAGCCAACCGTCTATTGAAGCTGTTTATGCTAATAGAATGTTTTTACCCAACAGAGGAGCAGGATTTGAACAAGTACAGTATGTGAACAATCGGAACTTCAACAACTATAGAGGCAGTCCTATGTCTATTTATTATCATCCGAATTTTTCATATGCTGATATGGAGAACATTTTGCAACCTCCTCATGGCTTCAATTATCCAAAAGCTGAGCAGAAACCTTCCTTAGAAGACCTCATGATCACGTTTGTAGCTACAGCTTCAGAGAGGTTTGAGAAGAATGAGTCAATGCTGGATAACATCGAAACACGAATGGGCAATATAGAGGCAAATATGAAATCTTTAGAAGCACAAATTGGGTTGCTTGCTTCTTCCATGGCCAATCAACAGACATGGGATTTTCCGAGTGATACTGAAGTCAACCCCAATGAGCAATGTCAAATTAGAACCTGTAGGAGCGGAAAAGAGTTTAAAGACACCTCTCAGGACTTAGGCAGTAAAGAAAATGAAATGGTATTTCATGAGGAACCAGTAATAGAAGAAGAGAACAAAGGTGAATTGATAATGAGAGGTCAATATGAAGAAATCACCTTCAGTGTTTTCAGAGCCATGCCGAGTTCTCAAGGTGATGCAGACTGTCACATGATAGATACAGTAGAAAAGAGAGTTGAAACCAGACAGGGTGAATCAGTATTTCAACAGCCTATGAGCATAATGCAACCATGTATAAAGGAAAATTCTCTGCAGCTAAACTCGAAACCACTCCCAAAGGGCCGTAAAAAGAGGAAAAGAAAGGCCAGTTCTCACTTAGAGATAATTCCTGGAAGATTAAAAAGAAAACCGAGCCAATTTTGCCGAATGTGCAGTCCAGAATTTCCAATTGAAGGGAAATCTACATATCCTGGGGGACCATCTATGGATAAATCACCACAGCCTGCCAAGCTATCTTTTTCATGTCATAAGAACCGGTGGATACCAAAGAAGAAAACAGATGAGATTACCCGGTTCACTACTTTTAAGCCACCATAACCATTTGGGTGGTTGCGTCTGGCTGAAGACGTTAAACTTAGCGCTAGCGGGGAGGCAACCCTTGCATTTCTTTTATTATTATTTTCTTTACTTTTTATTTTTATTTTATTTTATTTTATTGTGTGCTATTTATTTATTTGCATGTTATTTATGCAGGTAGCACGAGACACACAACGCCCGCGCAACCAAATTCCAACCAGCAAGAGTCTGATCAACTCCATGCACGGTAGTGTTGTTCCTCACTCTTGCTCTTGATATTTATCTTACATTGAGGACAATGCAATTTTAAGTTTGGGGGTGTGTGCATGTTGTTTACTTGCTATTTAGTTGTTTAAATTTTTTTGAAAAAAAAAAAAAAAAATTTGTTTTAGTCTTTGATAGTAAAGCATAAATCTTGTGATAATATTGTTTGTTTATGAGTGAAATTTTAGAAACGATAAGTGCCTAATTTACTTTTATCTGATGCCTTGAATAATTGATCTATGTTTGACTCGTAAGCACTTAAAAATAGGTTCTTAGCAGTAAAACTTAAGTAGTTGACAATGTGACTAGTTGACGAAATTGCATGTCGATGAATGACCGTTTGCTTAGATATCTATCTTGATTTGCTAGTGTTATGAAGTATGGAATAGCTAAAAGAAAAATGTCTCTAAAGAAAGAAAATAAACCACCTATAACCGATAAGCGTGAAGCTACCCATGGGCGAGTATTAGGACCACCATGAGGAGAAATGCTACCTTAAAGGGTAGGTGAGTTGAAAAAAAAAAGTGCAAAAATGAGAAAAGAAAAAAGAGACAAGAAAATAAAAGAAAAACCATACCATACCGAACATAAAATAAGGCAATTACAAGTATAATTGAGATATCTAAGTTGGTTTGACCCATCGATTCTAATTTTTAAACGAAATCATTGAGTTAGCTTACTTAAGATCAAAGCTGTGAATGAACCTTTACACACACACACCTTGAGTCTAGCTTAGATAATTTATTCGAGAATTTGGATTCGAGTTGCAATTGCGTACTTTGAAGATTCTTTGATTTCATTTATAAGCTTTCTTTGAGGAAAATTTATGTGCAACTATCGGGACTATCTTTGGTTATTTGTTTAAATTTTTGCATGATTGTGTGTGAATGACGTTTGTGGGTGTCGTCACTGTAAGCCCTCACGAGACTATAACTCGTCCACTAGGGTCGCCTAGGGGTTTAAAGGCTTGTTGCATATGCTAAATGCAATCGTGATCCCTACGAAAGTGGCTTAGTTAATTTAGTAATTTTCATTTGTTAATTTGAATTTAGTTTTTATTTTTATATTTTGCTCGGGACAAGCAAAACCTTAAGTTTGGGGGTGTTTGATAAGTGTGGTTTATACCCATTATTTCAATATCTTTAGCTTATTGTTTTATTATAAATTCGAGATTTTTAAATATCTTTTATAGTTTATTTCATATTTTTGTTTGTAGGAATATTAATACATGGATCCGGGAGTACTCACAAGTGTTTTGGGAACCTCTGGGAAGACACAGGACGAGCAGGGAAGAATGGCGCCGGGGCGCCAAAATCCCATACAAGTTCCAGGGAGAATGGCGCCACGGCGCCATTAACAATGGGCGCCACGGCGCTGTAGGAAGTAGAGAAGGATTTTGGGCCATTACTTGTGTGAATTGAAGAAAGTGACGTGAATAATTGAAGCAATTCTGACAAAGAGAAGGTGGAGCCGAAATTATTGACTCTAAAATTGCTAAAGGAAAATCACGTGGGCCCAAGTTCAGCATTTACTTTGTACTTTGATGAAAGAAAGTGAGGGCGCCATGGCGCCTTTGATGAAGGAAATGTATAAGCGCCACGGCGCCTCCCCAAATCACACTCCTCATACAAATTGCCGAGTGTTAAGCGCCGCGGCGCCCACTTACAAAAGCTGCAATGATCCGGAAGAAAACCTACACGTTCCAGGATTCACTTTTTAGGGTTTTTAATAATCCTAATGCCACCCAAAGACTCCCAGACTCAACTATAAATATAACATTACATCCAACACTCAAAGGGGAGGCTAATACAGAGCACAAAACACAGAATTAAATATTTTTAGAGATCCAAGGAGAGGATTGAAGAGCGACAAGAGGAGACAAAGGCTGTAATATCCGGAGAGGAAGAGATTCAATTCGGGTTTTATCTTCTTATTTCTTTCTTAAAACTCTAATGATTTCCATTAAAATTCGTGGCTTGATTATTTATTGTTTTATCTTTTGTCATGAATTTACTCCTTAATTTTGGAGAACGATTGTAATTGATGCTTGAACCTTGTATTTTGTTTATCAGTTTTGTAATGAAGTTTTATTAATTATTTATATTCTTTTGAGTTTAATGCTTCTTGATTGCTGGCCACAATTGAAGATGATGAATGTTTAGAATCTATCACTCGAGAGAGGGGATTTTGAATAGATCTAGAGAATATAACCTAGGATTTTATAGAGTTCGAGAGAATCTGTAGTCCTTTGAAGTCGTTAAAATAGAATCACAAATCGTAATGAGTTGTTAACTATTGGATTTTTATAGAGATATCGAAGTCTATAGTTGATAATATTTTCACTCGGCACTCGAGAGAGGGAGTGAATATTTTAGGATCTTGACTTATAAATAATATAACTGAACAAAGATTAATTGGCATGAAAAATACATAGGAGACAGCTAGGTGAAATCAGGATCCAGAATCTCTATCGTATTAGTTCCTCTTATATAATTATTTTTATTTTTATATTTATTTATATAATTAAATCTTTATTAATTGTTTTCTAAATAAAGTTATGATTATCAATTGTAGTACTTAGTGCGAGTTAACGCAATCCCTGTGGGTTCGACACTCTTAACTCATATTTATACTAAAACTTGACACCGTACACTTGCGGTACGATATAAAAATATCACAACAATAAATAATAATGATATGTGGATGGATACTTTACACATTGATCCTAGATCAAATCTCTCCATTTCTCTCTCCCGCTAGCACATGTATTACTTCTACCCGTTACACTACACTTCTAAAGAAACATCATTTACATTGAGGATAATAGGTGAGAAGAGAAATACAATGAGAAATGAGGTAATAAGGCTGGACTCGCAGGTCCAATTAATAAATCAAATTTATTTCAACAATTTCTAAAATTGCCCCACCCATCTAATATCCATCTGATATATATTATTCATGCATCGCAACCATGTATTCACACAAGCATGTTATCAATCAATCTAATCAAATTAATTAATCTGATAATTAGTGATCATCCAATGTTCAAACAACGATTTGATTTTGCTCGAGTCAAACTCGTTATGCGAATAAGTACTCAAAGTACGAATTCTTGAATTAAATTAAACTACAAAATTAAATCCAATTCAATTTTTATTTAATACTAATCCGCTATTTAATTCCAAATTAAATATTACACTTTATTAACGAACCTTTATGACTTAAATTCCAAATTTAATCGTTACGGGTCTCAAAGCCTGATTAATATTCAATATTAATTTAATTAAAGTCCAATGGGCTTTTAATTAATTTTTTTAAGGCATGGGCTTCGGCAACCAAATCCCAATCAAGGAATTACCCCATAAGCCTAGAAATCAATTTAACGAATTTTCCGTTGCGACGTAATTAAATGATTATGCCTAGCGAAATCACTATTCACGTCGCTAACGAATTAATTCTAAATTAACTCGTTCGCCCGAATTAAAATCTAATTTTAATTCCGCGTTGAAATCCAATTTCGTTTAATATATCGAATATATTATTTTATCGATTAATTCCAAATTAATCGTTATCTCTCTTTAATTGATATTTTATCCCAGATAAAATATCTCCTCAATTAATCCCAGATTAATTTTCTCTCTCATCTGATTAATTAATCTCAGATTAATGAAGTGCGAGTCATACATCATCGGTGAATCTTCGAGAAGCGACCCATGAGATCCCCAGATATGTTGGCAGTAAATTCGATCGTCGGACTATCCGAACACGTAAGTATCTAGTACTACCGATTTACAAGACAAGGTTGGCTTCTAGCAAAGCGCCATGCCTACCCAATTCTCCAGAAATATCCTTACATGAATATAAGGATCTATATCAGGCGTAGTATACGTAGTATTGTGTATTTCGATCCAGTATCGGATGATCACATGCAAGGCCTGTGGCTGATACAATGTCTGCCCCGTACAAAGCATATATCGTATTACGAGCAACTAGTCTATTTATTATTGGATAATCATGACCAAGTCATATTATCCCGATGGTTGCAACCCTTTAGAGAACCAGTTCTGTATCCCTACGTGATCATAATCTCCATATGACTGGAGTGATACTTCCGTCTTGACATCACACCCAACACACTACGATTCTCAATATACCCAGAAGAGGCGTACACAGAACCTGTTAAAACCTTGGACGACCAAAACCAAAGTATATTGATTGTCGCAAGTATTAGCGGTGCAAGTCTCAGGTTAAGACCAAATACACCTACCCTGATTTCGGATTTCCATAGACACATAGTCATACTACCAATGGAATTATGAAGGGGTCTATCCAGAGCGAAGCTATTTCCCGTACCATCGGTAAAACACAACCTCCTATTACACTTGCATGAGTATCTTATACCCAAATATATGAGAACTATGCCGTTGTGCCCTCACAACGCGCACAAGTGTAATACTAGTCTTTTACGCATTTATCGATGTCCAATCTCGATAATACTCTGACTATGGATATTTAATGATTTATCCTTCGTGGATTGATACTGTCTCATATCATTCTCAATCCAGGAACAAATCATAAGAACCTCCTATAATTTATACATCTAGGTGATCTAATCACAAATGATAAGAGAGCAATCTCCTTTGCCACATAGTTAATTTGTACAACAACACCATGATCTGTACAAATAGTGACGCTATGGGTCATAATTGTCCAACAAGAACATGGTTATATATTTTTCGGGGCATGAGGGAAAAACTCACTCCAGTATGTAACTTGAGATAGTATGGAATTGACGGACAGAGGACATGTGCACATGTAGAGGACTGGGGGGACAGCGATACGTAACGCCCCCAGATCATAGTTCAGGACTAAGGATGACAGATACCCCGAAATCCCGGTTTCAGAGCTTGGGTGGTAGCATAGATTTGCACCCCCAGTTCTAGTTTGTAGCTTGGGGGATGGCGAAACGTAACGCCCCAAGACCACCAGTTTCAGGGCAGATATGTCATGTTTTGGGAGACGGCGATAAGTAATGCCCCAATGTCATGGATTTGTATATCTGACTCTAGAACGTATAGGGGGACGGCGATACGTAACGCCCCCATGCGTCAGTTTTTCAGCAGACACTCAGATATCAGTTTTTCAGAAAAAGGATTTTTGAGATATCAGATTTTCATAAAACAGTTTTCAGAGATACAGATTTCAGGCAGAGATTTCAGTTTTCAGATACAGTTTTCAAAGAGCTTTTCTGGAAAGAAAAAGTAAAATAGAGTTTTCAGCAAAAAGTTTTCAGAAAGAGTTTTTCAGAAAAAGATTTCAAGAAGTATTTCATAGAAAGCATAACATGTTAAAGTAGAGTATAATTTATAGATTATGCATATAAATCATATGTTCTAGTAATCATTTGAGATGCATATACCTGATATTCATGCATAATAGCATTATTTATGAATAATGTATGTATGAGTTATATGTCTCCATAGGAGAACCTTTGGTGAATAATAATACATGATAATATAACTACATTATACATGTATATATGATTGAAGATTGTCTGATAAATGTTAGAAAGAAAGAATATTTTATAATTCCGATTTGATGATATTTCAATGAAATAAAAGAAAGATAATTATGATAAGTGCCGAACTAGATTAGCAAAGAGTAAGTAGGTAAGTATTA
This sequence comes from Zanthoxylum bungeanum, assembly GCA_019454045.1. NCBI lineage: Eukaryota > Viridiplantae > Streptophyta > Magnoliopsida > Sapindales > Rutaceae > Zanthoxylum > Zanthoxylum bungeanum. The sequence continues at coordinate 95,482 of SKCR01027382.1, read as the reverse complement.
AGATATCAGAGTAGCGCAACGAAAGCATAATAAGACTTGACTTAGTAATCAAGGATATAGAGATTTACTCTTCATGTTATGAATGTTAAGATGTTAACAAGATTTAAAATATATATATATATATATATATATATATATATACACACACGAATAGATAGAAAAAGAATTAGTAATAAGTAACATGTTTGTTAAATGAATAAGAACTATATAACTAAATCAGATTTTGTATATGTTTAAATGGCTTTATAAACAGCCTAGGTTAATACAGAAACAGAATTCAAACTTTGTGTGTTAGTCGCTCAAGGTAGGAGCATAGTTACTTACTGAGTCTTATGACTCATTATCCAACATTGTTTGAGTTTTGCAGGTTAGTGATCCGATCAGTCGAACACAGTTTTCAGAGCTTGAGGAGCCGGATAGCAGTGCTGCAGTCAGCCAGTCACCGGGTCTTGGGAGTATAAGTTGTATAAGTCTAGATGTAAAGAAATTGAGTTGTATAAGCTTAGTTATAAAAGTTTTTGTTTATACGTATTTTCGGGCATGGAGCCCCAATTGTTTAATATTTGGAGTTCATTATTTCTACATTTATCATTTAGTTGGGCCCTATAGACTGCATTGTATTGCATATTACGAGTCTTGCATGAGAGTTAGCTAGAAGCTTATGGTGGTATGACAACCTATCGCCTGCCGGTAGCATCTCCGGTAGCGGGATGTTATAAATAGACACAACATTATGTCACCAACTATGTCACTTGACCCAAACCTAAAGACTTGGTCTAAACAACTTTGATATCAGTCATAGCTTCCACGAGCTTTTAGATTTCTCGGCATAATTCATCATTTGTTTTGGCCAAATTAGTGCATACTTGATATTGGTTAGCATTTCACCAATATCCTTTACGACACTTTCTCATATACAAGATGATATATTATCATCTTCTACATCCAGCAAACCATTTTGTCTCTCAACAAGACAAAACCTTAATTACGTCAAATCTCCAATCATTTCATAATAGAGAACAATTTATTTTAAGAATGCTAGGAAAAATAATATAAATCTTAAGTAATGTAATAATAAACATATCATTGGTATGATATAAAATTCTGAAATTTAATTGATCAAATATGAAACAAATAAAGTCAAAATTGTGAATAAAACTGAGATATAGAGATAAAAACTGAGGCCTATGTAGCACACAATGTCTTTAAAACATATTTTCCTCCTACTATTGGTGCCTATGATTATTTCGGCGTCAGTTTCCCAATATATAAAGGGAACAAAATATCTTTGGAGCACAACCAAGTTATTTCCGGTGAAATTCTAATATGTCTGAACTCTTTTAAGATAATAATTGAAGAATGTGACAACAACAAACAAAAGAAATGGTGGAGTATGTGCATGCTCTATTGTGTGTTCCATATTGTCTCTTATGAACCCTAAGAAATTAACTATAGCTTTTCAAATTCATAACTGTCGAATTTAATTATAGTCATTAATTTGGTTAAGAGAACTTATCATCTTTGAGGAAATGATTCAAAAACTTGTAGTCAATAACGAAGCGTTTCTTTCCTCGAACCTTCTTAGATCGTTTCTCCACATAAAATATCTGGCACGCCCAATCTGAATTAGTGGCCTCAATCAGACCTTGGGCTAAGAGCTATTGACACTCTTCTCTGGTAATTTCAAATCTGATGGCATCATGCCTGGATGTGTGACTTTATTTGGAGATATATCTTCAATGAGCTTGAAAGGAAGCTTAATAAAGAAGTCTTCATTTTCCCATAGAGGAAAATAATGAGTAAAAATGATGTGTGATTCTGACCAAAAAGATGATAAAGCGTTTTTAATACTTACATAGTTGGCAGTGACACTGAATGAGGAGAACAACTTATGGATTGTACTATATGGTTTGGACAACTGTTTGAATCTAACTCCGTCAAGAAGGATCTGTAACCATTTCACCTGTTGGTAAACATCGAAACCAATTAATAAATCCTTATCAGGGAGATTGGAACCAATAACCTTAGTCCAAACCGTATACTCTGGAAATAACTGTATTCCAATAGGCCTTTTGGTGATGAGGTCCATTCTGAAGATTTCTCCGTCTGCAGCTTTAAAATATTCAATGTGTTTGGTCTATGCTTCTGGTGGTAGGACTGCTAGATTCATCATGCTTATGTGCGTACTAGTTTCCATAAACCCAATGACTGGTATGAGGTTCTCATACTTCAAATTTAAGATATGGACATGGACCAACAGAACATGAAATTTTGGTTGGGCAATATGTCATTAATGTAAAGTACTAGACTGGAGAGTAAATACAAGAAAGTAATCATATGAGCTTTCATCAGAGGACTTAGAGCTTCTGCTATTAACATTCTTCAGGGCGAATGCAGTTTCTTGATCAGGATAATCCTATTCTAAGAACCGGGATTCTGCATATGTATTCTCAAGATCAATTGTTGTACTCTGTTGGATTTGTTCTATAATTTTAGCCACTTGCTTCCTGTTAAGACAATCCTTTAAGAATTGTCCCTTCTTCTTGCAGATAAAACAACGACCATCGTTTGGTTTACTTTCTATTTTCTTTGACTCTGTAGTACTTGAGAGGCTTTCTTTCTATTTATGCTCGCTTTTTAGCCTTCTTTTATTTTTTCTTTGTGTATTTCTTGTAGAGCTTGTCGTGAGATTTCTTTTTGGTAGAACATGTACACTGCTTGTCATCTTTGCACTTGATTTCTAAATGTGGCTTCCTGCAAGCTTGCTTGAATGACTTATTGTCTTGAAGTAGCTCATTGAAGAAGGATTTCTACTCACACAATTTATCAGCCATCTAGTGGATGTCTCCTAATGACATATCATTAATCTTCTTCTGACCAATGTGAAGTAAACGTTGCAATTCTGGATGAAGCTCATTGGGAAGAAAGGTGATGTAAATATGCCTCAGATTGTGATCATCTAAGCCATTGAATTTATAGTAGTATTTAGACATTCTTTGATAATGAAAGTTCAAATATTTCAATTTTAGAGAACAACACTTCCCCCGGAAGTATTATCGTCTTACTTTTTCTTCTATAGTAGCCGTTCACCAAGAAAATCTTTATGAATAGCTTATAAAGCAAAAAAGCATTATCCACTTGAAAGAATTATCTTTTTCTGTAATCTTCTAGGCTAATGAACCAATCTCTCAAAGAACCTATCATTCGTGAAGCAAATTTTCTCAAGATACTTGGTAAAGTAGCTACAGGTTTCAACATTTGTACGTCTATCCAAGCTGAATATTCTTGTAACTTGGATTGCTATTGAGAAGATGTAAACTATCAAAAGTGAACCATGGACCATTTGTAGGCTTTGATGAGTTTGCTGGCTACTGGTTTGCTATAGATCTGGAAGGAATATCCTTTGTTTCTTCAATAAAAGGATCATTAGACCTTGTGGACGTTGTTGTAATATCTCGAATTTTTTTTTCAGAATAGTTCTCGAAGGTTCTGAATTAAAATTTATTTTGGAGTGAGATAATATTCGAAAATAAGAGTTAATGTGTTGGAAAATAGATCGGAACATTTTAAAGTGAAGCCTCACCGCGTTGGAAAATGTGTGATTTCAAGAGCCGGTTATGCGATTCCTGTTTATATTGTTATAGGCATAAAATTTTATGTTTTCGACTATAAAAATAGAAAATAGACTCTAATTAAGCTGATTCTTGAATTGTATGACTCGGTTTTCTGAGATGAACAACTTTTGTATTGAACACTTTTCACAATTTACATCAGAAATGCTTCCAAAATATGAATTTTTGAGAAACTCCCATGGTAGGGGCCTGATTGCAATTTCACGAGGGTCTAAACATAAATTTCTAAAAGTTTTCTATAAATACCAAAAAGTTTCCATTAATAGCAAAAAATGTATAATCCCTCAAACTCCATCACACGACCCCTCATCCCAAAAATTCGCCTTTGTGTAGATCTGGTCGCGCCGATGGCCTGCCGGCCATCGTCAACCACCGCAACGGTCCAGAGGGGTGCACCGGCCACCCCTCCATCTTTTGGTGGGCGGCGGCAGCCCCCAAGACGCCGGCAATGACGATAAAGAGATGAGAAACGAGCAAACATGTATTTTTTGATCTCGGCTCGTCGTTTCATTTCACGACCCAAGCCACCCTCCAAATCGAAGCTCTCTGAGAGTACTACAAGCTGACGATGATGATTTTTCCATTATGTGCACGGTTGCACGCGAAACGAGAGAGAAAGCTATAGTGAATAGTGACCCATAAATGAAAAGTAGCTCTGATCAAAATTCTGTCGATTCCAGCGCGTTCGTGGGATCGTTTGGAGTTCGTATATACCCTCAAAATCTCGGTAAGACTTCTCGATAAAAACTCGCTAATTTTAAGTTTATCGTTTAATATTCGGATATATCCAGTAGCTTCGTAAAGTAGCGTATTGATATAAATTTGATTGTTTGAGTATAAGTATATTGAATATGTGTATATGGTAGAATCAGAGTGAAAATGAAATGAGTAGGATCGATCCGATAGATTATGCTAGTTTTCGATAAAAGTACGTTTTACGTGTATCGATGTGTTTTTTATTGTAATGATAGTTATGAGTTATATAAGATGATACGATATTGTTTAGATAAATTTGAGTAGGTTCGGAGGGTTCAGGACCCATTCGTAGCGTTTGCGAAAACTTTTTTGGAAGATTTTTCAAAAACACGTAAACCGAGGGTTTAAGTTAACTAGTGGTTTGGATTAGTTTGTAGGGGTGTACATCGGTCGGTTCAGTCAGTTAATCATTGATTTTTTAACCGAACCGAAATTATTTGGTCAAGTAAATGTTTAACCGATTTAACCATATGATGCCACATAAATATTAACCAATTTAACCATTATTTTTCGATCGGTTTTAGTTAATTCGGTTATTAACTAGTTCAGAATCTTCACAAAAAACAATTCACATTAAAACATTAATACAAATTGAAATTCATCAAAAAGACAAATATATATGTATTTAACAACAAAAGATAAATTTAAATTCATCAAAAAGCAGTCTACAACTACATTCAGTAGGGGCAGAAGGTAAAAATTTTAATTTCGTTTTATTTAAAAATATATATAAAGTCAAATTATGGTTTGTAATCGGTTAATTGGTCAGTTCAGTTATACAAATCTCATAACCTTAACCGAACCGAAAAATCGAAAAAGTTAAAACTTTTAACCTAAAAAACTGATTTAATCACAATAATCGAACCATTATAAAAAAATTGGTCTGAACGGTTTTGTTAATCAGTTAAAACAGATTAGTGCACACTCCTATTAGTTTTTAATGATGTTTTAAGATTGATGGAACTGAAAACATTGAAATCGGACTTGTTTTGGTTGTCTCGGAAAGATCCGAGATTTTTCAAAGTTAAGTCGAGGATTCTCTAAAGTCGCGATTCTGACGGCGTTTCGTCATTTGTTTTGACAGATTTGAGTAGGACTTGGAGTGCTCGCGAGTCAAGTAAGTAACCAATGCGATAAGTACTTGAATGTTGATTCGTGTTATATATAAAATGAGGATATTAAGAGATGGTTTTTAGAATGAAGTTTAAGGTTATGAATATTTAAGTTAATCGACCACCACAAGTACACATTTTTACTATTGATATGATATGAAGTGAGATATGTGATGAGCTTAATGTTTATATGTATGTATGAATGTACGTAAGTGTATGAACCTGTAATAGTATGTATACATATATGTAAATGAATATGTATATGTATAAATATAAATATATGAATACGTATTTGTATATGTATATGATGATCAGATATGATCTAAGTAAATATAAAGGGCGAATGGAATAGGTTATGATGTCTGAATTTGTATTAGCATGTGTATGTGTAAGCTATTTGAATAAGTTTGTTATTGACTAATGCATGTGATTTAGCTTTATAGAGGTTGAGGTGGTATAAGCTAAGCTTTTCGTGAGTGATAAAGGTATGTGATTGATATGATGTTTATATGAATGGTTATGTCTATTTGGTAAGATACTGTATCAAATATTTTCATATAAGAATTCTGAAACGAAGTATGTTTGATTGATAAATAAAGGATATGAGGACTGTTAAAGGTTATGGTATCTGAATTCGAAGTAATATGTATATTCATATGTTTGATGTATATACGTATGTGTATGATTATTTTGATGATAAAACAGTGTTTGTCATGTATTTGCTTATGTATGAGAAATCGTGCGATGCGTTTGTGTTATGTGATATGTGTGCATGTGCATATGTTTAATTAGTCGATAATCTCGTGGTGCAGTGGTCGAGCTGGTTAGGGATCCGTTCATATGACATTCATCTCATACCTATTCTAAAATAGGTAATGAGTCTCGTACGCGCATTGCTCGTGTAAACCAGCGTATATGTATGTATTGGTTGGTTTATGTGTTATTGATGTATTGACTGCTATGTATGCTTCTTGTCGGTTGTACGATGATTGTATGCATGTATGAGTGTATGTGTGTGTACGATAGATTCCGTGATATGTATGAACTGTGTATGTTTATATGGAATGAATGAATGACTTGAAAACTGGTGTGAGTATAAGATGCTATAAAGTGTGTTTGCTAAGTTGTTTTTGTGTGTACGTATATGTGTAAGAATTCTGAAATTGTATTTGCATGAATATAAGAGAAGTGAGCTATAATATGCGTGAATGCATATGAATCACGAATGTTAAGTTATTGTAAAGCTATCAGAATTTAAGAAAGTTTGTTTCAAATAGAAGAAATTTTGTTTGACTTATCGATTTGATGATATTTCAAAGATGCTTATTCGTAATAAAGTATAAAAAATGTGACTTTATGTTTCATATGATTGAAATGAATTCGATGTTAGATGACGTACTCTATGATATTCGAGTTTTGCTTTATATGCTTTGGATGTTTGGCTGTTAGGTTGGCACATAAGTAAATATGTAAATATGAGGATTTGGCACGTGTAAAGAATAAAGGATAAAAATAAAGTTGATAATTCTGAACTCGTAATAACTTGATAATTCTGAAAAAGTTATGATATGCTTGACTTGTATGTTTGTTTGTTGTACGAGCGTGGTTACTTACTGAGTTTTTATAACTCACAGCAAACCAGTTTGCTAGTTTTGCAGATTGGCTACCAGATGAGTCAACCACATCAGGTTTGGAAGTCATGCTCGAGACGCGGATCACCCAAGGTGTAGTCACCCTCGTAAGTGTCTTGGGAAAAATCTTAGAAGTTTAGGGTCTACGATTATATTTTATTTGTCGTGCTGAGCACGCTGTTTTGTATTATTAAGTAAAATTTTTGATTACTTATGGGCACGGAGCCCTTGAGTGTTGATTGATGATGTGGGCACGGATCCCTTGAGTGTTGCGTTTGAGCTTGATATATTGTGTGTGGGCCCGAGGTTCTTTTTATATATGTGATGTTTATTACAAATTCCATTTTGATACTGGATTGTGATCTAAATTGTCCATTTTTAGGATACATAATGTCCATTTTTAGGATACATAATGCCCATTTTTTTTTATAATAAATTTGGAGGCTTATGGAGATGGGTTAATCATGTCTCATGCCGATAGCATCCTGTCTCTAGCGGGGAGTTACTGTTGTCATGATAAAATTGGTGATATCTGCAATTTCAGCCTCAAAATCAGAGGACTGAATGGTAGAATTTGTCTCTGTGGGAGTGTTTGGCTCATAGTTGACCTGAGTAACTTGGTAAACTTGAGAAGACAGTTGTTGACCATAAATTGTGGAAATCTGTTTTGACCATGACCCGAGGCTGTGAAGAGGACACACTTGGCTATAGTTTTATTGATCGTTTACAAAACTCAAGTGCCCAACGGGTGACGGAAACCCTTTCAGCACAGAACTAATTGAAGAGAAGCAAGGCCGAAAATCTCCTGCAATTCCAATGGCTAATAGCAATCTCCCTCGCAGAATTATCAAGGTACCCTCTTCGATCCTTAAATTTGATCTCTCTTTTCACTGTGCATAATACATGTTAGCTTTTACTGTTCTGATTTTGGTTGTGTTTAATTTTTATGATTGAATAGGAAACTCAGCGGCTACTCAGTGAACCAGGTTGCTCTTTTACTCTCTTTTGGGTTTTTTTTTTTTTTTTTTCAAGTGTAGTTCAGCCTTTTTGATTGAACATTGTTTTTGAACTAATGGAAAGCATTGATATTTACCAATTTAGCCATGGGAAAAGTGTTGATTTTGGATGGTGCAAATTTGGAAATTGTGTTTTGGTTCTGTTGTGTTACTGTTTTATTGATACTAGTTTATGCTTTGTGATCCTTATGTAAACACAGCTCCGGGAATTAGTGCTTCCCCTTTGGAAGATAATATGCGATATTTTAATGTGATGATCCTTGGTCCATCCCAGTCTCCTTATGAAGGTAATTAGCTGGTTCTTTTAATTGCTGTACTTAGAAAATTTTCGCTTTACTTTTTTTATGCTCTATTTGGAATAGTTGTGTTGATTGACTGTAAAGTACAAACCTGTTTTTTGTTTTTTGATAATTTTCTCTTGTGGGACTTTTGTTTTGGGAATGCTTATTTTGTGAGAATGTTAGTGATTGACTGATTCTGTCCCAAATGTTATGCTTGATGGTTCAACAAGGGATATAAAGTTTTATGTGGAAGCTCTATTTGAAGTTATTGAAATTTAGGCAGTGCTTGTTTAGAGGAATGATCGTGAATTGGGAGATAATATGTCACATACGAAAAAAGAGAAGTTGTTTTCTCATTTTCTAAATTTTTGTGAAGGACATGCTCTGTATCTTTTCTTCTGAAGAACCATGTGGGTTTTGGTACTTTCATAAGGAGAATTCTGTTAGGCTTCTTTTCTCATTTTCTTCTTTAAGTTTTGAACAAGCACTCTTATCTTTTGAGTGGCACTTTCATGAGGAGAATTTTGTTAGGCTTCTTTTCTCATTTTCTTCTTTAAGTTCTCTAAAAATTCTATTTAATATTTGTGGCAGCTGTTTTTTTGTTGTGGTTTTCATTGTTATTATCATAAAGTAAACTCTGATGTTGAACCGTATTGGGAAAAAAGGAAAATCTGATTGTCTTGTGGTATTTGAATGAGCTTGATGTATTTTAGCACCAAATTTGATGGACCTTACGCTTGTCACTGTTGAGATGCCGTGAGATTATAGATTATGTTCTTTTGTGTTTTTCTTGATAATGCTTTCATAATTTTTTTCCTTGTGGCTGCCTGGTCTTTTTCTTCTTTAGTAACAAGTTTTTACTTTTTGTAAAGCATGACAGAGTATTTTTCTCTCTTTCTTTTACATTCAAAATTTTTCTCGATCCTTTAAATAATTGTGATATTGATCAGGTGGGGTTTTCAAGTTGGAGTTGTTTTTACCTGAAGATTATCCAATGTCCGCTCCTAAGGTATCCTGTCACATGCCATGCGCTTCATTTTTTGACATGCCCGTCATATGTTTGAGGGCTATGTTAAAGTTGCAATGTGTCTTATGAAGGTGATATCGATTCATTGTTTTGATGTCAATTAGAAGTAATAGCAATTTTCAACTTGTGCTATATGTTAAAGTTATTAACTTTCTGTCAACTTCGACTTTAATGCTTATATTATCTTTTATCTTCATGGAAGGGTAATTAGGTCAAGATCTACATCTGTTCTACATTCTGTATATAGGAAGTTTTCTGTCAAGGAAAGAAACATAAGAATATAACTTGTTCCAGAAAATTTTGTGCACAGCATATCAAAAATCCTATTGGCGACAGTTTACATGATCAACATGCATGGTGATTGAATGCATATTTATTCTTCACGCGTGTTATTTTGGTTTGACCTTAGCAACTTCAGAACAATATCTTCTTGAGTTGTGATATTTGATTTTTTTTTTCCCTAATTGCTATTAACAGGTTCGCTTTCTGACCAAAATATATCATCCTAACGTAGACAAGGCAAGTTGTTCTCTCATTGCTTTCTCAAATTGATTAAAACTTCATGTGTCTTGCTGTGTGATGGAGAATTGCTTTTTGCAGCTTGGAAGGATATGCCTTGATATTTTGAAAGATAAATGGAGTCCAGCCTTGCAAATCTGCACAGTCCTTCTGAGGTAAATTCTTGGTGCTCATGTTAATGACTAAGTCTCTCTTAATCAAAATCGAACTAGGGGAAATATTGAATGTTTAACATTGAAATGGACCAAGTATAATATGATAAGATCTGAAACATATTGCTGTATAAATTAGTTTAGAAATCTGACATGTATGGTAAAGGTAACTCAGAGCAAAATGTAAAAATGTATATCGTTGACTGATGATAATGATTTTATGATTCAGTATCCAAGCTCTTTTGAGTGCTCCGAACCCAGACGATCCACTTTCTGAGAACATTGCAAAGCATTGGAAGGCAAATGAGACTGAAGCTGTTGAAACCGGTAATTGTTACTAATATTCCACTACAACAGTAATTGTTTGCCGTGTGATTGAGAAGAAATTCGAGCTAAAATTGTTGCATATTGTTTGTTTTTTAAAGGCAAAAAAAAAAAAAAAAAAAAAAAAAAAAAAAAAAAAAAACCCAAATCAGCTTATTTTGATTTATAGTTTTCAACACCACTGATTTCTAGCTCATATATTCATGCTGTTTACTGATTATCATTTGGTTGGAGTCTTTTGCAGCAAAGGAATGGACCCGATTATATGCAAGTGATGGGTAAATATGTCTCTACAAGTTTATTATGTTAAAAGTTAAAAACACAGATGTAAAAATGTTTCTCCAGCTACCCCGTTTATGGATGTATATTCAAATTGCATGCTTCTGTTAAAAGACAGTAGTGCCCTTTTATCGTTGGCTTAGGAAAACTCCCGCCAAAAGCACTTTCACGCTCTTTCGTGCTTCATTTCCTCGGAAACCAAATAAGAAAATATAATCGGTTTGGTTTTTATTAGGAATGAAAAATTTTTTTGTGAGGTGGGCCGGTGAGGGTCCGGTCTGTTCAGGATAAGTAGGCAGACAATTTTCTATATCCATTAGTTGAATGGGTTAAGTACGGATATTAATATTTTCGTTCAAATAAAGGTAATATGAATGAAGACTTACATAAGACCCGGTATATTAAGGATGAATAAATGGATAATTTTTACATCCGTCGATTATTGTAATTCCCGTATCATACTCGACTCATTGCTATCCTTAGTTTTTATCACACATTAGCAAGTTGAAACCATACATGGAAATGATCTGCAAATCAACGAAAGGGAAAATTAACAATCAATCTTAGTTTTGCGAATGAGTTTGTTACGATTTTGATAGCTAACGTGGCAGCACAGTTCATCCTAAGAAATACCGAAGGAGAAGTCCAGAAACACTTAAGACTGCCACTTGTGACCTCATCAAATAATTTTTTTTTTTTTTTTGGCAAATATACATTGGTGTGATTGTGAGAGTTTAAGGTTAATGAAACTAATTACGTTTCTTAAATTAATTAAGAATTCATTCTGATATTAGTTTGTATAAATGATGATATTTAACTTTTTTATCTTAAAAAATAAATAAAATATGCAACAAAAAAAATGGTCACTGTATGTTTACGATCAAATCGCAGAGTCGAATTTATGGTGAGGCTATGGTGTATGTGCATTTTTCAAGAAACTCGAATTTTCATATTGGAAAACATATAAAGAATTTTTTCATTGGATTTTCAAATAAATACAATATGGCATAGGATTATTGGGAATGGTTTTAGTTTTTCACTTTAAGAATTATAATATTTTTATAACTACATCTTTTCTGTCGATTCATCTCATCACTTTTCGATTCAAGTTGATAGTAAATCTTAATTGGAGAAAATTATCTCATTATTTGTAGTAGGTTTCTCCATTGGAACAGATATTTAGATTAGGCTTCAACAGGGCTAAATCGAGACGTGTCCTAATAAATAATGTAGAAGAATTTGTAGAGTCCAGCTGCTATTGTAGAAGCCAGCTACTGCCAACCTCCAAGCCAGCTGCATGCACCATGCAACAAGATCCAAAACCACCGAAAGTTTGATGGAGATGGTAATGTGCCTCCAGCTTACTGCCAACAAGTGCCAAAACCGTGTGGCACTGTAGCACACGGTTTTGGCACTATAAATTAGAGCCCCCAGATCATTCATTATCACCCCAAAGTGTGAGTAGTAAGCTCCAAGTAGAGAGCTTGAGAGTGTGTGGGGTTTTTGTATAATTGTACAGTTTAAACACTTTGTATATATTCTTGTAGTAATAGAAATTCAATTCGGTTTTTCCTCAAAAATACTTTAAAGTGATCAGAGAATCACAACAAGTGGTATCAGAGCTTTGGTTCTTCTTTGGGGTCGAAAAACCGAAGAACGGAGCTCGGTTTGGAAAATTCGGGTTCCGACAAAGTTGTCAAAAATCAACTTTGAGCATACCATCAGCTAGTTCACGTCGAGACGAGCACGGTGGTATTTTCCGGCGATCACACGGAGGTCCAGGGAGCCCTCACGCGCCGCACGCGCCTTCCAAAAGCCAGCCCACGCGCCGCCAGTCGCGCCACGCGCCACACGCGCATTCAAAGGTTGAAGACGATTACGTGGCCGCCACGTCAGCGCATAGTCAGCGCCCAGTCAGCGCCACGTCAGCGCACAGTCAGCGCCTCATCAACGTACAGTCAGCAGCCACGTCAGCTGCCACATCAGCAAAACAGGTCCCACTTGCCACGTCAGCGGCTGGTAAATTTCATTTAGCCCCCTGAAGTTTTGAAATTTACAATTTTGCCCCAGAACTTTTAGGAATTTACAAATCAGCCCCTGTGTCGGATTTAGACCAACGAAGTGTCTATTCCACCATTTTCGACCGTTCCGGACGCAACGGTGACCTCAGATTTATGAAATTCAGCCCCAATTTTATTGTATTTACATTTTAAACTTTAAAACTTAAAATGGAAATTGGAGATTCGTCTTCTGGTGCAATGATTAAACTGACTGCAACTAATTACTCCTTCTGGAGACCTCAGATGATAGATTTTTTACATTGCAAAGATTTTTTTGATGTCATCGAGTTGAATGGAGTGAAACTAGAGTCTGTTAAGGAGTATGACTGTAATAAACTAAACAACAGAACTTTGGGTCAGATAAGGCAGTGGATCGGTCACAGTGTCTTCCACCACGTAGCACATGATTCAGATGCTTACGAGATATGGATAAAATTGGAAGACATGTTCCAGGCCAAGACAGCTCGGAATAAAGCCCTGTTAATGAGGCGTTTGGTGAACCTGAAGCTACAGAGTGGAACTTCCGTTGCAGAACACACCAACGAGTTCCAGAGCCTGGTGAACCAGTTGTCTGCAATAGACATGCAGCTGGGAGATGAAGTACAAGCCCTCTTACTACTCAGTTCCATTCCTGATATCTGGGAGACATTGGTGGTTACTCTCAGCAATTCTGCTCCAGGAGGTAAAGTTACCATGTCTATGGTAAAAGATACCCTGTCGAATGAGGAGTCCAGGAGAAAAGATGTTGGCTCAGAACAGACAGAAGCCTTCGTCACAGAGACTCGAGGAAGACATCAAGGAAGAGACGGAGAGAGAGGCAGAAACACAACCAGGGGTAGATCCTCAGATGGAAGGAAGCATACCTATAAGTGCTACCATTGTGGCATTGTAGGCCACTTAAAGAAGAATTACCGAAAACTGCAACGAGAGTAGGGTCAAGGCAATCACCAGCCGAAGAATGACGAATGAGAGACAATGGTCGTTGTCCAAGCAGATGTAGAAATATGCTCCATACAGGAAGAGACATGCCTTCACAACACAACCCAAGATGTTGAGTGGGTGGTAGATACTGCAGCATCCTACCACGTCACTCCTCACATGGATTTCTTCACAACATACAAAGCATGAGACTTTGGAGCAGTGAAGATGGGAAATATCAGTTCCTCTAGGATAGTATGAATGAGTGATATTCAGTTGCGGACGAATTTCAGGTGTACATTGGCCTTGAAGGATGTCCTGCATGTTCCAGAACTTCGGCTGAATGTACTCTCAGGGATAGCTCTTGATAAACAGGGCTATGACAATCACTTCAGAAATGGCACATGGAGAATGACAAAATGTGTCATGGTTGTCACCCGAGGACATGTTTGCGGCACACTATACAAGACTCATGTGAAGATTTGTGCAGACAGCCTCAATGTAGATGAAAAAGAGGCTTCACAAAATCTGTGGAACCAGAGACTCGGACACATGAGTGGGAGAGGGTTGTCTACCCTGAACAAGAAGGAGCTTGCCAAGGATGCTGCACGAGGTCCTTGCAACCACTACCTGATTGGTAAGCAACGAAGAGTCTCATTTGATTTCTCTTCAGTGAGAAGATCAGAGTTGCTCAGTCTGGTGCACTCTGATGTTTGTGGTCCTTTGGAGGTTGATTCATTGGGCAGTAACAAGTATTTTCTGACTTTCATCGATGATGCTTCACGGAAAATATGGGTGTATTTCCTAAAAACGAAGGATCAGGTCCTAGATCAATTCAAGCTGTTCCATGCCGTGGTAGAGCATGAAACAGGGAAGAAGCTGAAGTGTTTTCGCACAGAAGATGGAGGCAAATACAGTTCCAGAGAGTTCGAAGCCTACTGTTGGAGACACGGGATTCGACATGAGATAACTGTTCCACACACACCAAAACATAATGGTATCGCTGCAAGAATGAAACGCACCATTATGGAGAAAGTCAGAGGAATGATCAGTATGGCTAAGTTGCCAAAGCCATTCTGGGGAGAAGCTGTTTGTGCCGCCTGTTACCTGATCAACAGATCCTCATCTTTACTGTTGAACATGGAGATTCCGGAAAAAGTGTGGTCTGGTAAGAATCCCTCATACACTCACCCTAGAGTATTCGGTTGTTTAGCCGTTGCACATGTATCCAAGGAGCTCAGGCAGAAGCTCGATGCAAGGACAATTTCATGTATATTCCTAGGCCATGAAGATGAAGAATTTGGATACAGACTATTGGATCCGAAGGAAAAGATGGTCATCAGAAGCCAGGAAGTAGAGTTTCTCGAAGACCAGACAATTGAAGACATTGAAATGCCCAGGATGTCTTCCAATTCCAGTGCCAACAGAAATCCAGACCCAGCATCAGCACAATTGGCCACATATAGGGTGCACAAGGAAATTCCAGAAGCAGAACCAGAGGAGATAGATAGAGATATTGAGCAGGGGGAGACACAACCTGTTCCATCGGAGATTACAGAAGAAAGTGTTGAGCATGGGGAGCCGCAACCCACTCCACTAGAAGCTGCAAGATCATTCACAGAGATGGATGATGACAGACCTCCAGAAACCAGTAGACCTCAGACAAGAAGATCTGAGCGAAGCAGGATTCCATCAACCAGTTATCCGGGATCCGAATATATTCTGCTTACTGATGAGGGGGAGCCAGAGAGTTTCCCACAAGGCAAGAAGGCACTGAGGAATAAATGGGTGAAGGAACATGGCAGTAAAACTGTGCAGAGACACAAAAGATTATTGTGCAGAGACACAATGACTTGTACTATGCAGAGACATAACAGAAGAATACTGTACATAGATGCAGTGAAGTGAGTTGTGCAGAGACACAGCTGACATGTCAACAAAGGTACAATGATCAGGACAAGCTAGAGTTGTACAGAGACATAACCGGGATAGCTGTCAGACGATGATTGCTTTAGATGCAGCTGGAGGGGGAGAATTGTAGAGTCCATCTGCTATTGTAGAAGCCAGCCACTGCCAACCTCCAAGCCAGCTGCATGCACCATGCAACAAGATCCAAAATCACCGAAAGTTTGATAGAGATGGTAATGTGCCTCCAGCTTGCTGCCAACAAGTGCCAAAACCGTGTGGCACTGTAGCACATGGTTTTGGCACTATAAATTAGAACCCTCAGATCATTCATTATCACCCCAAAGTGTGAGTAGTAAGCTCCAAGTAGAGAGCTTGAGAGTGTAAGGGAGGTTTTTCTTATTTGTAAAGTTTAAACACTTTGTATCTATTCTTGTAGTAATAGAAATTCAATTCGGTTTTTCCTCAAACACACTCTAAAGTGATCAGAGAATCACAACAGAATTTTTCTCCTTATTTGGAGTAATAGTCTATTTTCTATTATACTGAATTTTTGGACTATGCCTTCAACTAGGTTACATCGAAGTAAGCAAGTCATGGTAGATTTATTGTTGGAGTGTGGCATAAGCGTATTTTTTAAAATTTGAAAATAATTTTTTAAATTTTACTCAAAAGATTCACCGATTCAGCAAACCGGTTCATCGGTTTACGCTATTGGCTAACCGTTGATGGCCATCGGTTATCATCCAGAAAGGTTGCAATTTGGACTCCAAAACAGTTCGCCATTTGGTTGCAATCGATTAGCCAGTTTCATATAATCGACTTGTCGATTGTGAGCTGATACATATTCTGATTCGCATAGAACATGGCTATATCTATTATATCGAGACGTGTCCTAATAAATAATGTAGAAGAATTTTCTCCTTATTTGGAATAATAGTCTAATTTCCATTATAATGGATTTTTGGACTATGACATCAGCTAGGCTACATCGAAGTAAGCAAGTCACGGTATACTTATTGTTGGAGTGTGGCATAAGCGTATTTTTGAAAATTTGAAAATAATTTTTCAAATTTTACCCAAAGGATTCGCCGGTTCAACAACCAATTCATTGGTTTAGGCTATCGGCTAGTCGTTGAAGGCCATCAATTATTGTCCATAAAGATTACAATTTGGACTCCAAAAGGCTCGCCATTTGGTTGCAATCGATTAGCCGGTGTCATATAATCGACTGGCTGATTGTGAGCTGATACATATTCTAATTTGCATAGAACATGGCTAGTCGGTTCGAAGCAACCGATCAGCCGTTTTGCCCATGAATTTGAGCATCCAATGCTCATATGCATCCCAAGTCAATTCCAATCCAAATGGGAACAATTCCTATGTATTGCGTCACTCAACAAGAATCTCATAACAACATACAATCACTAATAATACTAGATTAAGCCATTTAATCAATACAACTACTCAAAATTTGAGCATAAACATATATATACACATATCATACATAATTTGAACTCATGGTCACCGTATTCTCGAATCCCACATTCGAATAACTCAAGAACAATTCTACGTCAATCAAAGGTGGTCAATTAATTCTAAAATGATAACTTAAGTAGGTTAACATTTAGCATAATCATTGATGAGTGGTAAATCTATCACTATTTCCCACTCATTTAACATAATATTTTGTATAGTTTCTTGAGTTTTGTGAACGTTTTGATGTGTTTTGTGTTATTTTGCAGATAAATAAAGTTGGGAAAGCATTGGAAGCAATTTGGGGCCAAAATAGAGAAAAAATGACAAAAGGACAATTCGGTAATTTGGCCGCGTCGCGACGCCTAACGTGCGCCAGACATGCTAATGTGCGCCGAGGTACACGTGTCTGAATCTGAGAAATTGGACTTGCTAACGTGCACCGACCTTGCTAACGTGCGCCGTGCCACGTGTCAACATCACAGAAGATCAGCTGAAATGCGCAGTCTGCCACGTGTCGAAATCTCATTAGACCAAAGTAAGCGCGTTCCACGTGTCAAGTTGTCATTGGACCGAATCACCGGCGAATTACATGCTGCCACGTGTTAATCTCTCATTGGACCAATCCTAAACGTGTGCCACGTGTCAGAAGATCATTGGACCGAAAGCTCAGCCAATCACCGTGTGCCACGTGTCGTCTTCTCATTGCACCACATTTACCGCGTGACACGTGTCATCACCATATTCTGTCGACAGATCACGCGTGGTCAAACCACGTGGACCAAAACCGCGTTCCAGCGTCGCTACGCTGGGACATTTGGCGTCGCGACGCGGGATCCAGAATTTGCCTATAAATTCAGCTCCTCTTCACTTCATTTGGTGTGCTTTCCTTGGGAGCTTTTCCCTGTTTTTAGAGGATTGCATCTAGTTTTGTATATATAAATAATATTTTTAATTATTTATTTTAATTTTCAGTAATAGTAATAATAGTTCTTCTTCTTCTCTTTTCTTTTATGTTTAGTAGTTAATTTTCCGCTGGGGTAAAAGGTGAAACCTTTAATATAATTATCTAGGTAAATCTCACTTAATTATAATTATAAATTATAATTTAACCGGATTAATTAATGTCAGACTTTATTACCACCTATATGGCTGGTTTAAATAAAAATCCCTTACCGCCTATATGGCTGGTCTTTATGTGACAGATAATTACCGCCTATATGGCTGGTGTAATTGGACTAAATGGATTACCGCCTATATGGCTGGTTTTAAATGTTTAATATTATTAATTCCTGAGAAAGCAGAATATAAAATAATTTATATATTATAATAAGTGAGATTCCTAGATAAGAAATATTAATTGTGAATCCTCCAACCCCAGCATTTTATTTATTCTAGGGAAGTGATGAAACACAATATCCACACTTAATAATTGATTTTCTTTTTATGGGTAATTCTTTAGTTTGTTTATTGAGTCTTAAGCTTAATGCTTCTTGTTGTCTGATCACCAATAAGATTGATATGGTAAACTTAAAATGAACTAGACATAGGGATTTTAGGTTTCAGCCTTAGATTCAATAGCTCACGATCTTCCTTGAGGATATATAACCCTTTAATAGATTTCCTTACAGGATAGGAATATACCTGTCAGGCGTGGGTAGCCGTAATTGGAACTTAATCTTAATGAATCCAGGTAATTTGGTTGACATAGGAATATGGTTCAATTGGGTTATACTGGGTATTTGCGTCTGACCATCGGAAGAGGCTTTCACATATCATCGTGTTCCAGGTTAGCAAATTAATTTATTACACATAAATAAGAGAATCAATTCATCTTTATAATAATATTGTATGGAGTCACGACCCTAGATCTTTGAGTCTTTTATTTTATTTTCCTTAGTATTTTCTTTTGAGTTTGTTTTTATTTTATTTTTGCAAAACCACATTCAACCAACCAAAAGCAATCAATTCAATTTTCCCTATAATTAGATACATGTAAATAAATAGTATCAATAATTAATAACAACAGTAGGAATTAAGTCCTCGTGGGATCAATATTTTTATACTACTTGAACGATACGTGCGCTTGCGTTATACGTGTGTGTTTACGCCGGTCAAGTTTTTGGCGCCGTTGCCGGGGAATTATATTTCTTGTGTTGTTAATTTTGAAGCTATCTAATTTACTTGTATCTAATTTTCTTTATTTTTATCTGTAATTTTTATTTCTTTATTTTTCAGGTGATTAAAAAAAGGGAATACTATTGGGAGGTTGATAGACTACGAGCTTTACAAGAAGATACACCCCAAATCTGGGAGCAACAGTCCGGTTTTCTGTGGCCTGTTGAACAGCCCAATGATTATCACTGGATGCCAGAACCAAGCAATGCTACATTTGTTCATCAGAACGAAATGGGGAGATATGTAATTTGTGATGGTAACCACCCGAGCGATCAATGTATTTACCTTTCAGAGTGGCAAAATTATCAGAATCATTCAAGGTACGAAGGACCGTCATATTTTCCATCTCATCCACCATCTACCTTCGATCTTCATCAACAATCAGAACAATCAGATAAAGATCAGTTGATTGACATGCTCAAAGATTGGGTCAAGAAACAAGACGAAAAGTTGGATACAATGCTTGAAACATGCCAGAATCAATTTGAAAGTATTCAGAGACAATCAGAATTCATTCAGAGACTGACATATCAAACAAGACAATTACCTCAAGAAGAATTATCAGATGAAACTGACAAAGACTTCGAGTACCCAGAGATCCACAATGACATTTCAATAGAGGAGAAGGCTGAGCAGTATCAACAACCAGAGGTATCAGTTCAGGAGCCCGAACCGGCAAAGTCTCAATTTGACTTTTATTATTCAGATTCTGACGAGGATGAAGCTGATCTATTTGTACCAACTGCACCAACAACGGAGGATCAAACTTTTAATCCTCAGAATGAAGATCTTGAAGCATACTTTACCATGATGTTTGAAGAAGATCTACCTGAACCATCCATTCCAGTCATATCAGAGGATGAAGACCTAAAATCTGACATTTCTTTTCATCCTCAGGTTGACAATTTCGAAACATGTATTTCACAGATGACAGATGAAGAGCTGAAATTGGAAATTTTAAAATTCATCTGTGAAGAAAAGGTGGAACAAGAAGCAGAGCAAATGGAGGAGCAAATGTCTGACCTTAATAAAGATCCAGAGCATTCAGGAGAAACATCGCTGTTTTGGGGAGTACAAATCAAAGATATCAACCAGAAGCTTGACAGAATGGAATTTCCATTCCAAGTCAAGCATCATATGAGACCTTCTGATTTTCTTTCTTTCTTTGCAGGAACCACTGGAGTAACAAGGAGCAAAAAGGTGGCACAAGCACTGAATGAGACAAAACACTTTTTGCCATTTTATTGTTGGAAGAGACCATTCAAAAGCAACGCTCACGGGATTGTCTTTAATCGGACGTCCAAAATGACATTGAAACCTCCTTAACAGATGAATTTCAGTCACGTCTGGCTGAAGACGAAAAATTTAGCGCTAGCAGGGAGGCAACCCATGCAATTTATTGTAATTTGTTTTCATATTTTGTGTGTTATTTTTGTAGGGAAAGGCACAAACGAAGCATTTTAAGACATAAGGAATTGTGTTTGGCAATAAAAAATGAGAACCAATTCATTAGCGATGGCTGAGTAAGGAGTGAAATCTTGAGACGCATCATAATGAATATATACTAAGCGAGTGGCGTATTGCGTACACAATTCCGTTGCCTTAATTATTGCTTTGATTCGCTTTTCAATTGTAATTATCTTTATTTTCATAGACAGGGTCCAGACTTGTTGACCTTTCGCAATCTCTTTTGTTGTTTAGCTAACAACCGTCCTCTGGAAGATACTAGTGCTATTATTACTCACCCTTTTTCAGGTACTATAAATCCAGCCCGTCATTGCACTTTTGAAGGCATCCTGATTTGAAAAAGAAATACATAAAAAATGGAAGCCACTTCAAGAAGACGAGTTGAAAACATTTGTGTGTTTTGCGGTAGTACTATTGGTACTAAACCACAATACATAGAAGCAGCACAGGAATTGGGTCGAGTCTTAGCTGCAAGGAATATGCACTTAATATATGGCGGAGGTAATCTCGGACTTATGGGGATCGTTTCAAAGGCTGTACAGGAAGAAGGCAGTCACGTTTTGGGAATCATCCTAAAACCCTTGGTAGAGGCAAATCTTATTGGATCATCAAACGGAGAGGAATTGATCGTGCCAGGTATGTCTGAACGACTGGTAGAAATGATTAACCGTGCTGATGCTTTTATTGCTTTGCCAAGTGGCTTGGGCACACTGGAGGAAATTTTTATTGTACTATCTTGGGCGAACCTGAACATACACCAGAAACCAATTGGACTGTTCAACGTTGATGGATTTTATGATTTTCTTTGTGTGTTTCTTGATGATGCTCGGAGAAATGGGTTCGTTTCAAAAACCTATGAAAGAACTCCTATTTACTGCCAGAACTGCTCCAGATCTAATTGACCAACTCATAGCCTATGAACCAAAAGTTGACCCTATCATTTCAAAGATAAATTGGTCTGAGGACGATCGTGGTAAGAGACGTAGGATTAATCTGGATCTTAACCTTTAATTTCTTGTAGATTTTCAGTTAACCAGGTACGACCTTCTAAACTCTTCTTCTACTTTTTAAGACATTGGGGACAATGTCTCATTTAGGTTTGGGGGAGGGAATTAGTTGATTAGTACCTTGTTTTTAGTTGTGTGTTGTTTTTATTTTTAGTCCAAAATTTTTCGAAAAATACAAAAAAAATTGAAATTTTTTTAAAAATTACAAAAATATTTTTGTGTTTTCATGTTGACTAAAAAGGTAAAACATTTTCGAAATAAGTTAATTTTTGTTTATTTCATTTTAAATTATTTAATTTGTATATTCTCCATAAAACGGACTAAAATGGATCTTTATATGCTTAGTTGGCGGGTATTATCAATATGCATAGTAATATACGGACATGAGGCATATTTGAAAAGTTTGTAATATTTCGTGCTCTAGTTTAATTGGAGGAAGCATCTTTAAATAGCAATAGAGTAAAAAAAAAAAAAAATCTGTAGTACAAAATAAAGCATCTAAGATCTGGGTTATTAAGTCTGTAAGGGTGTTTTAACACCTAGTGCCCTAAAACCAACTGGTTTGGGAGTCACTGGCCCAAAGCTCGTTACATGGATCGAAGATGCTACAAAAAAAAATATATCTGAAGTCTGGGTAATTAAGTCCGTAGGGGTGTCTTAACACCTGGTGCCCTAAAGCCAACTGGTTTGGGAGCCACCGACCCAAAGCTCGCTACATAGACGGAAGGTATTGTATATGAATAAAAAGTCAAAATTCAGAAAAATTAAAGAAAAAAATCAAAAAAATCAAAAAAATTTATTCCATTGCTACAAAAAGGTGTGAAATCTGATAGAACTTTAGGATAAAAATATTACTCTCTTATCAACTATACTTATGACTGTTGTGGGCAAAAATGAATTGATTAATATTTTGTTAGCTGTGTATATGGAGAATGGTAAAATAATCGGAGAATTTACTTATTCGGTAATTTAGAATGAAACAAAACAACTAGTAACTTGTAGTAGAAGTTTCACCTGAATAGTCACTAACTTCTTTATTCTTTTTTCTCTTGTCTTTTTGCTTTTGTGTGCATTAGTTTTACTACCTTTTTACTTTTGTAAAATGTTTGTGGGTATCATTGCTGTAAACCCTCACGAGACTACAACTCGTCCACTAGGGACACCTAGGGGTTTAAAGGCTTGTTGCATACGCCAAATGCAATCATGATCCCTACGAAAGTGGCTTAGTTAAATTTTATTATGTTATTTTATTTTGTGTTTTGCTCGAGGACTAGCAAAACGTTAGGTTTGGGGGTGTGATGAGTGGTAAATCTATCACTATTTCCCACTCATTTAACCTAATATTTTGTATAGTTTCTTGAGTTTTGTGAACGTTTTGATGTGTTTTGTGTTATTTTGCAAATAAATAAAGTTGGGAAAGCATTGGAAGCAATTTGGGGCCAAAATAAAGAAAAAATGACAAAAGGACAATTCGGTAATATGGCCGCGTCGCGACGCCAGGACCCTACGCGTCGCGACGCCTAACGTGCGCCGGACATGCTAATGTGCGCCGAGGTACACGTGTCTGAATCTGAGAAATTGGACTTGCTAACGTGCACCGACCTTGCTAACGTGCGCCGTGCCACGTGTCATCATCACAGAAGATCAGCTAAAATACGCAGTCTGCCACGGTCGAAATCTCATTAGACCAAAGTAAGCGTGTTCCACGTGTCGAGTTGTCATTGGACCGAATCACCGGCGAATTACATGCTGCCACGTGTTAATCTCTCATTGGACCAATCCTAAACGTGTGCCACGTGTCAGAAGATCATTGGACCGAAAGCTCAGTCAATCACCGTGTGCCACGTGTCGTCTTCTCATTGCACCACCTTTACCGCGTGACACGTGTCATCACCATATTCTGCCAACAGATCACGCGTGGTCAACCCACGTGGACCAAAACCGCGTTCCAGCGTCGCTACGCTGGGACATTTGGCGTCGCGACGCGGGATCCAGAATTTGCCTATAAATTCAGCTCCTCTTCACTTCATTTGGTGTGCTTTCCTTGGGAGCTTTTCCCTGTTTTTAGAGGATTGCATCTAGTTTTGTATATATAAATAATATTTTTAATTATTTATTTTAATTTTCAGTAATAGTAATAATAGTTCTTCTTCTTCTCTTTTCTTTTATGTTTAGTAGTTAATTTTCCGCTGGGGTAAAATGTGAAACCTTTAATATAATTATCTAGGTAAATCTCACTTAATTATAATTTATAAATTATAATTTAACCGGATTAATTAATGTCAGACTTTATTACCACCTATATGGCTGGTTTAAATAAAAATCCCTTACCGCCTATATGGCTGGTCTTTATGTGACAGATAATTACCGCCTATATGGCTGGTGTAATTGGACTAAATGGATTACCGCCTATATGGCTGGTTTTAAATGTTTAATATTATTAATTCCTGAGAAAGCAGAATATAAAATAATTTATATATTATAATAAGTGAGATTCCTAGATAAGAAATATTAATTGTGAATCCTCTAACCCCAGCATTTTATTTTATTCTAGGGAAGTGATGAAACACAATATCCACACTTAATAATTGATTTTCTTTTTATGGGTAATTCTTTAGTTTGTTTATTGAGTCTTAAGCTTAATGCTTCTTGTTGTCTGATCACCAATAAGATTGATATGGTAAACTTAAAATGAACTAGACATAGGGATTTTAGGTTTCAGCCTTAGATTCGATAGCTCACGATCTTCCTTGAGGATAGATAACCCTTTAATAGATTTCCTTACAGTATAGGAATATACCTGTCAGGCGTGGGTAGCCGTAATTGGAACTTAATCTTAATGAATCCAGGTAATTTGGTTGACATAGGAATATGGTTCAATTGGGTTATACTGGGTATTTGCGTCTGACCATCGGAAGAGGCTTTCACATATCATCGTGTTCCAGGTTAGCAAATTAATTTATTACACATAAATAAGAGAATCAATTCATCTTTATAATAATATTGTGTGGAGTCACGACCCTAGATCTTTGAGTCTTTTATTTTATTTTCCTTAGTATTTTCTTTTGAGTTGTTTTTATTTTATTTTTGCAAAACCACATTCAACCAACCAAAAGCAATCAATTCAATTTTCCCTATAATTAGATACATGTAAATAAATAGTATCAATAATTAATAACAACAGTAGGAATTAAGTCCTCGTGGGATCAATATTTTTATACTACTTGAACGATACGTGCGCTTGCGTTATACGTGTGTGTTTACGCCGGTCAATCATATGAAACCTTAATCATAAGATCATCATCTACGCAATAGTTACACCATTTCATTCAAAACAAACATGAATAACATTTATTCAAGTCCAACAATTGAAAGACACATAACTGAGATCATTGTACCATATACATATGCATTAAATGCATTTAAAGACCTCAATAATTAACTCCAAGGAATGAAATCAACTCACAAAACAAGAGAAGGTCTTACCAAATGAGCCTTGAAACCAAGTTGAAACACTTTTAATAACGCCATTGTGCTTGGCCAAATTCAAATTTCTTCAATGGAGATAGTGAATTATTTCGGTTTGATGAAAGATGATGAGTGAATAGTGTATGGATTGACTTATTTATATTTCAAATAAAATAAAGAAAATATCCCACCAAACCCCACACAATTTTCCAAATTAATGCCCATTAAGCAATAATCAAGCTTTCTCTGAAATCACACATGTGTGAACTATTCACACACATGTGTAATGGTGGGACCACTGACATGGTACTTTATCTTGTCCTTTTTTAATATTTGTATAAAAATTAAACAAATCAGATCAAATAACTTAATTCGTAATGGCTTTATGGATAATTAATGTTTTCGACTTTATTGATAATTATTATTATCATATAACCATTAATTACTCGACTCGATAATCAACACATTGACTATCGACTACTAAATGCTCAATAAATACATTTTATATTTAGTATTCTCTAGGTTTGATTATGTTTATCATATGAAATTATTTCATGTGCCCGCGATTTCTTATCCTACAAATCACGACGACCACAAACCACCTCGCCGAACCATACAAGTTGAGATCCTTTATACCGTATAATCTCTCTATTATAGGTTATCCAAGTTGTCCGAGAAACATAGATAAACGTCAAATCTTCTATATGTATTACTCATCTTATCTATAGATATATGTTTATGATAATAACTACAAAATCATTTTCTAATATTACCATAGTTAACAGAAATAATTTCCGAGGTTAATTCTTGCCAATGTTTTAGGAAACATAATCTTGAAGATCTTGATACCTAAACTTTAGCACACGGGCTGACTAATCCTATCTTGATATGCACGAGTTCTTGTGGGCATCGATCCATACATAATAAATATGCAGATGTTAGACAATAAAAGTTTTTTAACATGCATGACATCAAAATATACAGGCTCACCCATAGAATCATAATGGAATCTCATGTTTAAAGACCATATATACTACTTGATTCAAGAAGACCTCCTATTGACGGTGGGTTCAATAATAAATCTTAATCGGAGAAAATAGGTAAACACGCTCAATAATTATAGGTCAATCAAATGTGGTCAATTGATTTTATAATGATAGCTTAACTAGGATAAAATTTAAAGTAACCATTTGAAACCTTAATCACTAAAATCATTATAATCTTTGCAACAACTGCATCATTTCATTCAAAACAAACATGGATAACATTTATCCAAGTCCAACAATTGGAACACACATAATTGAGATCAGTGTATCATATACATGTACATCAAATGCATCTAAAGACCTCAATAATTAACTCAATGGAATGAAATCAACTCACATCACAAGAGAAGGTATTAGGCTTACCAAATGAGCCATGAAACTAAGTTGAAACACTTTCAATACCACCATTGTGCTTGGCTAAATTCAAATTGCTTCAATGGACAGAGTGTGTTGTTTTTGTTTAATGAAAAGTGATAAGTGATAGTTTGTGGAATGACTTAGATTTTTTCTTATATATTTATCAAATAAATAAAGAAAAAATCCCACCAAATTCCAAACAATTTTCCAAAATTATGCCCATTAATTGTTGTTTATGCAAAAATCAAGCTTTCTCCACAATCACACACGTGTGAACTATTCACACACAAGTGCAATGGTGGGACCAATGGCATGACACTTTATTTTGTTTCTTTGTGATATGTTTAACAACTAAACATATCATATCAAACAATTTAATGCGTAATGGATTCATGGATAATTAATGTTATCATATAATCGTGAATTACTCGACTTCATATCAACATATTAATTATTGAATACATAAATACTCAATAAGTGCACTTCATAATTAGGAATTTCTAGGATCATGTATATTTTTCACATAAAATTATTTTATGTGTGTATGATTTGTCATCCTACAAATCATGATGACCACAAATGATCTCATTGAACCATACAAGTCGAGATCCTTATATGTCGTCAAATCCCTCTATTATATTCTCTCCGAGTTGTACGAGGAGATATAAATAAACGTCAAATCTCCTTTATATACTACTCATCTTATCAACATATATATATTTTCGATAATAACTAGAAAATAATTTCCTAATATTACCATAACCAACGGAAATATTTTCCGAGGTTAACACTGGCCAAAGTTTAAGAAAATATAATCCCGAAGATCGGGATGCCTAAGCCTCAACACACATGTTGCCATATCATATCTTGATATGCATAGGTTCTCTTGGACATTTGTCTACACCTAACGAACATTTAATGGTCAGATCATAAAATATTTCCGACATGCATAACATCAAAGTATGGAGGGTCACCAATAAAACTACAGTAGTGTCTCAAGTCTACGGACTGTTTATCTTTTAGGTCTCACGTCATACATTAATTTTGATGATAACAAACTATGTATTAGGTCATAATAGTAAATACACCTTTTTCAAGTCAATCATGAACATCAAGCATTAAAAAAGAGGTCAAGATCAAAGAAATCAAGTATTAGAGCTTAACTAGCTACAAGATATAAAAAACTAGCATATGGTATATTGCACTTAATTCTTGTAATACTTGTTTAAGTTCGATTATGCGTGATAAATACAAATGATCTCAAATATTTTCATATGCATAGCTCTCTCAAAATTGCATGTTTTCATCAAAAGTTAAAAATTTGTTTTGATCTTAATTGTCAAATTATTTTCAAGTTTTTAGAACTTAAAAGAAACATTTAATTTTGATGAAAAAGTTCTTTTTTTGATTTGAAAATTTTTGAATAGGGATTAAAATGTAAGATTTTCAAAATTCTGACAAGAGCGATCACCATCCTAAGAACTTCGGATGTCTGAACCAAGTAAGTAAATTGAATTTTAAAAATGTCACTATCGGTTCATCGATTATGATAATTTGTTAACCGAATGATCAAATTCGATTGACTGATAATAAAGCGTGGTTAACCAAACTTTGCATAATTTGATCGTTGAAATGCAATGGTCACTTGCCACGTCACAACCAGAAGTTTGATCCTTCAATAAAAGACATCAGAAATATGGTAGAAAAGCCATAACTACTAGTTTTTATGCCTAATTATAAATTTAATCATTTGGGGCCATTTTTCTATTGATCAAATATTTTTAACTTGTCCATATAACACATTTTGATAATCCAAAGAGCTTAAACTTGTTTATCTATAACCAAGCTCACTCAAAAGTTTAATTTGTTCATCTTATTCAATTAAGAGCATTTATGTTAGTTGGAGTTTTGTTCTCTATTTTCTTTGTATCAAACACTTGAGGTCATCTTTAAGCCTTTAAAGAATAATTTGTAATAAGTTTGATCCACACCTGATCTTTGAACTCGATAAAGAATAAGTTTGAGAGGGTTTCATTGGCACCCGTGAAATCATTTATTGTAGTGAATCCTCTTATGGTTTGCTTGATGCGTGGGTGTAGGCAGGGTTGCCGAATCACATAAAAATCCTCATGTGTACAATCTCTATATCCCTTATCTCATTAATTTATATTTGATGCATATTTTGAGATATTTGGGTATATGATTATAATTGCAAATTTGGAATAATATAATTGTTTTGATTTAAATTATTGAGGCTATTGATACAAGTATTATTTGTTGAGATTATTTGTGGATGGAGTTGGGGGATTGAAAGTGTTGAGAAAATTGAATTTTGGATTGTTAAGTGGAATTTATTGAATTTGAGGTTATATAGCCTTAGAATTTTTAATTCCCAATTCACCCCAATGTAGGCCATTCCTTTGCAGTACTTCAATTGGTTACACCTGATTTGTGAGACCTTATCTATTTGAGTTGTTATTATTTAAAATTCAACTTATCCATTTATTTTCTCACCCTATCTTTTTGTTGCTCATATCTCAACTACTCCACATTCTTTGTCACATACCAACAAATAAAAACTAAGTCTACTAACTATATATATATATATATATATATCTCTCTCTATAAATAAAACTCTAAGACTTGTTTTGAGGTGTGTTTATCTTGAAAGCAAAATGAGAGGGTAATAGTGTGATTGATCAGTAAACTTTCAGGGACCAGAGAGAGATAGAGAGTCGAACCAGTAGAGAGAGAAAGTACATAAAAGATAGAAAGTCTGGGCAGTAAAGAGAAAGAGGTTGTTCGACGTTGGTCGACCATTTTTTAAGTATATTTGCACTATGAATCGAAGTATTTGAGTATTCTGTGACTTTGAGATGAGAATGATAGATGAAGAGAGATGATGTGTGTTGTATTGGATGTTGTGTGTTATTATTATTATTCTGCCGGATTTAGTATAATAGTGTTCGGAGATGTGAGGTTATGCGAGTTTAGCAGATGCATGTGGTTCGGTCCCCCTCTTGCACATTTATGCGAGGTTATATGGTGGGAAACCTTGGGAGGTGAGATGTTGATACTCTCTCAATGGTTTCAATCCATTATTATATCGATTGCGGCTAGCAAACCTTGTTTGATTAAGGTATTTTGTTGTGAGTATGTTTTTCTAAGATAGCCTTCATATAACAATTGTTGTTTTCAGATATTAATTATTATATATACATATTTTGCTGGTGAGGTCATGTTAAGAGTATGAGTGTTTTTACTTATTGAGCTCTTTAAGCTCATCCCCCATTTCCCAAACATCCCAAGTAGTTCTCCAGCGCAACAGTAGCAGTATCTGTATTAGGATTTGACTCGTTTACCACAGCCGTCGGTCGAGTTGGTCCAGACATTTCTTTTGGCTTTTGAGATAAGAGATTTAGGACAATTTCATGCTTTTCACATACTTTTACTGTAAACATTTATTTGGGGTTTATTGAATTACATTTTATGGAACATTATTTTTCTTTGCAAATTCAGTTCAACTGTATAACATATAGGTGCTCGAGCTGAAGTGGTTCGCAGACCTCTTTCTAGGGTTAGGCCCATTCTAGGGAGGGGGTCGTGATAAATTTTTATATCAGAGAGGAGGTTATAGATTCTGTAGACACCTTGCATTAGATGAGAGTATTAAATAATATTTTTGTGTTTGTAGGAAAATGTCTGGACGTGGCCATGGTACTGGTACTCAACATGGAAGAGGGAGGGCTCGGCGATACGCAAGAGTGTCGAGGCTTAAAATTAAGAGACCTCAGACTCAGCCTGTAAATCCTGAACCAGATGTAGCTTCATTTGGTGTTCCGTTGATTGTTGAGGTTGGCAAAGGCTCTAAACCTATACCTCCAGTTGTTTCGACAGCTACCCCACCGCTATTCCTACATCTACATCTGACATGGTTCATCCGGCATTACCTAATATGACCTATGTTGCTCCTTCAGTTCCCCCGACAGTCACAAATCTAGAAGATGTATTGGGGAGGTTCATTGATGTAGTTGTACAGATGGTTTCCAGAGGACCAACAACTAATGTACCTTCGAGCAGTAGTGGTAGTACGAGCAAGCTAGGCTAGTTTCTTAATTTGTGGCCTCCTCAGTTTCATGATAGAGTTGATCCCTGACCGTCGTAATCACATGCGTATAACGCAAGCGCACGTATCGTTCAAGTAGTATAAAAATATCGATCCCACGAGGAATTAATTCCTATTGTTGTTATTAATTATTGATACTATTTATTTACAAGTATCTAATTAAGGGAGAAGAGAATGATTGCTTTTGGTTGGTTGAATGAGGATTTTCTGAATAAATAAATAAAATACTTAAAACAAAATACTAAGGAAAATAAATAAAATACACAAATATCTAGGGTTGTGATTCCACACAATGTTATTCTAATGATGAATTGATTCTTTTATACATGTGTAATAAATCAGTCTGCTAACCTGGAACACGAAATTATGTAAAAGCCTTTTCCGATGGTCAGACACAAATACCGAGTATAACCCAATTAATCGTATTCCTATGTTAACCAAGTTATCTGAATTCATTAAGTTCATGTTCCAATTATGGCTACCCATGTCTGACAGGTATATTCCTATCCTGTAAGAAAATCTATTAAAGGGTTATCTATCCTTAAGGAAGATCGTGAGCTATTGAATCTAAGGCTGAAACCTAAAATCTCTTTTCCAAGTTCATTTTAAGTTTAACACATCAATCTTATTGGTGATCAAGCAACAAGAAGCATTAAACTTAAGACTCAATAAACAAACTAAAGAATTACCCATAATATAATTAAATCAATTATTAAGTATGTGAATATTGTGTTTCATCAATTCCCTAGAATAAAAGATAATGCTGGGGTTAGAGGATCCACATTTAATATTTCATATCTAGGAATCTCACTTATTATAATATATAAATTATTTTCTATTCTGCTTTCTCAGGAATTAATAATGTTAAACATTTAAAACCAGCCATATAGGCGGTAATCCATTTAGTCCAACTACACCAGCCATATAGGCGCTAATTATCTGTCACATAAAAACCAGCCATATAGACGGTAAAGTAATTTATATTTAAACCGACCATATAGGCGGTAATAAAGTCTGCCATTAATTAATCCGATTAAATTATAATTTAAATATCATAATTAAGTGAGATTAACATAGATAATTATATTAAATGTTTCACCTTTTACCCCAGCGGAAATTTAACTACAAAACATAAAAGTAAATAAAAATAAAATACTAAAATTAAATATAAAAATAAAAATACTAAAATTAAATATAAAAATAAAAATACATACTTAAATATTACAATTTATACAAAAATAGATGATATCCTTAAAAGTCTAAGAAAACCCTAAGGAAAGCACGAAAACAAATGAGGTACAAATGGCTTCAATTTATAGGCATCTGGACATGCCCACATCGCGACGCGTAATACCTTCTTGCGTCGCGACGCGGCGACGTTTTGACTGGTCAAACGCGTGTGGAATTGTTGACTTGATGACGTGGCACGCGGCTTTGACTATTGACTGCTGACATGGCACGCTATTTCTGTCGGTACAATGAAATGGTGACACGTGGCACTCGACAAATTCCGGTCCACTGAGAAGCTGACACGTGGCGATCGGTGATTGGTGTTGATGACGTGGCGACACGTGGCTCAGTGACTCGGTTGGATGCTGATGTGGCTGACACGTGACGGACACGTGGGCGACACGTGGCTAACATATGTCACGCGGTTTATGCGACCGAATAGGAAGCTGACATGTGGCACGCGTATTGTCGGCACCATGGGATTGTGACACGTGGCACGACACACGTTAGCAGATCTGCTCTGATGTTGACACGTGGCAGGCGCATGTTAGCACGGTGCATTTTAGCAAACTTCTCAAATTGTGACACGTATCCCCGGCGCAGGTTAGCATGAAGCGGCGCAGGTTAGCATTAAGCGACGCGACAAGTTACCAAATTGCCATTTTTTTGTCATTTTTCTCTGTTTTGGCCCTAAATTGCTTCCAATGCTTCCCAAACTTTATTTATCTACAAAACAACACAAAACACATCAAAACGTTCACAAAACCGAGAAACTATACAAAATATTAGGTTAAATGAGTGGAAAATAGTGATATAATTACCACTTATCAATCCCATTGCTGTAGAGAAATAGAAGAATGACATCGAGCACATATTCAGTGTGTTAGACCTGACAGATCAAGAGAAGGTTAAGTATTCTGCCTTCATGATGAGAGGTGAGGTGGAGACCTGGTGGAAGCACACTGAGACTGTACTGATAGATAGATTGAGAGCAATAGATTACTGGAGAGCTAATGGACTTAGAAGACCTCAGTATATCACCTGAGATATGTTCGAGGAAGCCTTCAATGAGAAGTACTTTCCTTATGCTTATCGTAGTGAGCAACGTCATCAGTTTGAGCATATGGTTCAAGGACAATCAGAGACAGTGATGAAGTATGAGAGGCGGATGATTTCCCTATCTCGATATTACCCATACTTAATTTGACGAGAGGAAGACAAATGTGAGAAGTTCAAGGGCGGACTGAGACAGAAGATTAGGTCACGGATCTCGATTTTGGGGAAGCTGCTATATACAAAACTAGTTGACAGAGCTATGATTGCATAGAGTGACATCAAGATCGAGAGAGTGAACATAACAATCTTTCGAGAGAGCAGAAAAAGAGAGTGAGATGAGGTTTCTGATGGGAGACATGGCAGATCAAATAGTGGATAGTATTCTCCGTAACCGAGACACAGCGGGGTACCACCCAGAGGTACACGGAGTGTACCTCCTAGAGGACAGTTCCATGGGGGTCGGACTGAGTAGGTCCATAGTAGAGGCACAATACCATATGTTGATCAGAGTGCAGCGAGTGTAGCATCTCGATCGACTTGCACACACTGATGCTATAATTGTGGTAAGAATGGTTATATCAGCATATAATGCAATAGAGCAAAAAGATGCAATGAATATTAGTAGTTTGGACATTGGCCAGAGATTGTTCTACTTGTGATGGATCTCGATGAGTTGAGCAACCAGCAGGATGAGCAGTGATAGCAGGACTTGGTAGAGGGATAAGTTCTGGTGGTAGTCGTGGGCGAGGCTCGGGTTTCACACAGGGAAGAGGCGGATGGACTCTGAGTGGAGCATATGGTGGTAGAGGACAGACATCTCAGACATATACTGCACCCGATGCTGATAGAGGATGAGTCTTCGCCATGACAGAGCATGAGGTTCATGATGGTGGTGACGTTGTATCTAGTACAGTTTGAGTATCAAGTTTACTTGTCCGAGCTCTTTTTGATACGAGATCTATACATTCTTTTATTGCCACTGCTTGTATTCCTTGTTTGGGTAGTGTAGTATAGTCCAACCGGATTCCTTTGATTGTGAGTCTTCCTTCGGGGAAAGACATCAAGATAGATATAGTATTGTACGGGCCAAATTTGGTCCAGGGTAATTTCAACATTTTGCTCCAGGACCACTACCAAAAACTACCCCGAAGCTCTCTAATCAAACCCCAAAGACATGGCGCAGGCCCAGGCCTACTGAACACCATCACCCCAACCGAATGATCATCCAAAGGTCAGTCCACATAACGTCTTGGCTCATAAAACCATTCATAACCAGCCGTTCCAACCTACAACGGGTAAAAGAAGTAAATATCCCTCATGAAGTCAACCGTTACGAGTGATCAAATGTGATTAGAGACATACCCTCAGGAGGGTATAAAGGAAAAGAGGCTTCATGAGGAAAAGGGGGGAATCAAACTCTCATAGCTCAACCAGATCCAACTTCAAGCTCTCCTACCCATAGCTTTGGGACATTCTCAAGCTCGCCACTCCTGCCACTTACCGCCCTCACGGCATTCAATGGAATTCAAGGTAGCATCTAACCTTGACCTTCCATCTATTACTACATATGTTCATTTACTGACTTGAGCGTCGGAGTGCCCCCTGGTACCCACCACACCGGTGGACAGTACCCGCTCATTCTACCTTTGTTTTGCAGGATCGCTAGCGGCCCCAACTATAAATTCTCGATTGTGGACCTCGGGCGAAAACCAGCGTCTACAATTTGGCGCCCACCGTGGGGCTCTAGCGATTCTTAGCAAGCGAAGACATCTCTTTCTACGACCCTAACACACATAACGATCCATGGGTTGATTGTCGTCAACCTCTTACTACATGTGAAATGATGGTCATCTTCATTAGAGTGCAAGGATTGCTTTCAGCTCCATACTACGTGATTGGGTTGTCTCTTATGGACTTCTAGAAGGATCAAGTACTTGGCAAGAAGACGGTGTCCCAGTCGACGTACCCGAAGGAAGATTTGGCGTGGACATCTTGGTTAACGTTACCAGGTATGTCTTGCACCTTTTGATGATGTCCCAGTCGACATTAGAAAGACATGTGACTTATAATATGTGTCATAGTTTGGGACTTGTTATGGATGTTCCGGTCGATACTACACTATATAGCTTGATAATTATTATGGGTGTCCCAGTCGACATCAATATGTGGTTAGTGACTTATAATAGATGTCATAGTTGGTATTATAACTTATAGTATGAAACTTGATATGGGTGTCCTAGTCGACATAATAATTTACAACTAGGCAATAGTTATGGATGGCTCAGTCGACATTCACAATGTCTGGCATATAACTTGTTAGGGATGCCCCACTCGATATTATAGTGTTGTTGAGGATGTCCCAATTGATATTACTTTGTGTAGCTTGTCACTTTCCAAAGATTTCACTCGACACCCCACATAACACTAGGAGGAAAGTTCTTATCTAGAGGCAAAGGTTTCAGTCGGCACGACTTGAATGTATGATTAATGAATGGATGAAGATCCATTCGACACGAAGATCCATCACGAGGTGAATGTCCCACTCGACACTGTGAAGATGTAGACTCGGCTTAAAGAAGATACTCCAATTGGAGAAAGCTCTCTGCCTCGTGACCATGATCAGATCACTCAAAGACCGCCCATCATGAAACATCCATGTTATTCCAACATACGGACCAGCCATCCAATTGCATAAACGTCCAGACTGGTCCAAAAGCCAACAAACATTCACCCACGTGCAACCAAGTGGGTCAACTTTAGAATTACAAAGAATCCCACATCGCCCAAGAAGGTGACTTTGGAACCCTCCAACAATTCCCACGCAGCCTCATTGCACCATTTATGTGATGGCCCAACCTACGTCCATTTGTGTC
The DNA here is from genome assembly GCA_019454045.1 of Zanthoxylum bungeanum. Lineage (NCBI taxonomy): Eukaryota > Viridiplantae > Streptophyta > Magnoliopsida > Sapindales > Rutaceae > Zanthoxylum > Zanthoxylum bungeanum. Next base: position 59,586 of record SKCR01027382.1, on the reverse strand, counting down.
ATCCCACATGCATAAGCCCAAAATTATGATGTCAACCATTGGGGCTTCTTTTTGCAAAAGGAAGATGGAAGAATCCAATAATTTTGCAACACAACCGACTACTTATACTTCCCACCCGTTGCAAACAAATTTTGGTACGACAGCTGAAAAACCGTGGGGCATCACATATAGTTCGCATGTTTCCATCAGATAAAATAAGTTCCTCACCAACTCTATCCTCGGGAGGGTTTCCTGCTTCATCGCCTCCATGTCCATGTTCATGCTGCAACTTCTACATCTCTGCCATATCAATTGCGAAACAATGATGCAAGAGCAACTATAGCCACCATTGGGTTGCCTAGCAGTCACACAGGAAGGGATTCATCTTTGATAGCACTGCCCAGTGTGGAAAGACTGCAAAGTTAATTGGATGGAGGATCAAATGGGTCTTCACATGTATCACAAGTCCAAGCAAATGCTTCTGCAAATCATCCATTAGTGTGAATTGATGTCTGATTCAAAAAATTCAAGATATAAGAGCAACACAGGGTGGCGGTTCAGTATCCTGCACAAAACCTATGGATCAGGAAAATTCTTCTGGATTGACAAAACATTTGGGAACTGTTAGTAATCCTCCTCATGTTGTCTCTAACAAGTGACTAACCCAACCTGCCCAAGTATGTGAATCTTCCACACACACAGAGAAATTGGCTTCTGAATTGAAATCACAGCATCATGCTATATCATCATAGACTGTTTGTAATAATTCTACTCCATCACAACCTTCACACAATTCACAAGTTGTCCCAGAGTACGTGATAGCCTGAAAGCCACTCAGCCCAAAATGCCAAACTTCCAACAATCCACAGAATCTATCAAAACCCACAGCTCAAACGAAACACCACAAACATGAAGCCCACCTGCCACATAGTTGAGTCCACATCGATTAAATCAGAGAGAAGCATAGCCAGGGCATACAAGTTTTATGATCCCAGACATCATATGAAAAGCACAGATGCTCAGACTATATATCAACAGAAGACATCCCTAATTACTTCAATTGACAAGGATGGGTCAAAAGATAATAAACATACAGAAACATTGAGGCATGCTACCGACGCCTGGACCAACAAAATCACAGATTCATATTGTTTGGGTTTGTTCACGGAAACATCATGGAAGGACTTTGCGGACTTGCACTTTCAATCAATCGATGAGCCAGCCGAAGCAGGAGACCAACAGCCATTAGTTGTCGGTTCATTAGTAAAGCGAAAACCTCAAGCCTGATCTGCTGGCAGACCATCCACTCAAGCACCACCCGACGAAGAGTCGGATTTGTTTCCAGAATTTCATTAAAATGCCATTGTGACATTCTATTGAACAGTTGGCAGACATTAATTTGTTCTACAAGGAAGTTTTGTGTTGGGATGAGACATACAGACTGCCCATCACACGACCCATTACCCCATGCGACAATAAGCAAACACACACATTCTCGCACCAATCTCGGAAGTTCGTCGCCTCTAAATGCTTTATCAAGGCATGTTTTCTCCCTTTCATGGAGGGCTGAGCAGAGGCAGATGAGGATGAAAGAGTGCGATCAGCTGATCTGCCACCCGCCGATTTCTGTCGGCTCAATGAACCACCTGGAGTTGCTTTGTTAGGGGTAACAGCTTGGGAATTGATCTGGATAGAAGAAGCGGCCTCAGACAGAGAAGCGGAAATTGGCCATAATAAATACCACTCGACAGAATACCACTTTAAAATAGCAACCAAACGACCCACTTGCCATAGTTACCAAACGACACGAACCATTTGTCTTGACCCCTTATAAATGGAGAATGAGAGATCATCGGAATCAGACCACGTATCTTTCTCCCTGTCGACATAAGGCGTTTCGACTCATCTGGGCGTAAGATTCCATTCGACATGGTAAACACGAAGGCCAGATTTTGACCCTTTGCGCAGAGTCTGGTACTTGTCTTTTGCTTTTTGGTAGTCTTAGTGTGGCTTCATGCTTGTGTTGTTCAATTTATCATTCGACCATATATTCATATGAAAGCTTGGGCATAACTCTTGGGCTCAAAAGCTTTATTAATTTTCAAAGCCACGATTGGGCTTGCCTTGATAGTAGGCTGAGCTATGTGCATAGAGTGGAGTTTGATAGTGACTGAGCTTTGTTTGTTCGCATGGCTTAATTCCTTTTTGGGATTTATTTTCAACTTTGTTCTTTTGTTTCCGTCCTGGTCCTTGTTTTCTTTTAATTTTCATGGTAGGGTCCCATTCGACATGGTAGAAACAATTAGCAGATGGATGGTGTCATCTTTTTGCTTATCTTATTACTTTCAACCTTGGGGCCTGTCATTGGTTCAGCCGATTGTAGAATAGCTTATTTACTCTGTTGGATTTAGGTTTTGGGCTCTCATGAGCTTGAATGACTATTGGTTCGGAGTCTATTCTGTTGTTTTAAAGTAGTCGGCTTCATGGGCTTTTGTATTTTTGGACTTAGGTCTTTTCTTTGGGCTCTGTTTCTAGCCCTTGTACCATCCTGTGGTATATTGGAGGGCTGTCAAAATAATCTCAGACCACAGCTAGATGGATCAACATTTGAGCCGACCGATTGAGTTTATTGATATAATTACTCAACAGATCCTACAGGTGACAAGTAGAAGTACTTGCTCCTCTTTACTTTCATTATTCGTGTTCTCCAAACTAGCAAGAAATATCGTACAACATGGTTTAAGACCTGGACTCATCAAGTCCAGTCGACCGGGGACATCCCTCATAGACTCATGTCGAGTCAAAGTTGTAGACATGGATTACACATGTCGTATGACTTATATCTTCCTGGACTCATCAAATCCAGTCGACCGGGGACATTCCTCATAGACTCATGTCGAGTCAAAGTTGTAGACATGGATTACACATGTCGTATGACTTATATCTTCCTGGACTCATCAATCCAGTCGACCGGGGACATTCCCCATAGACTCATGTCGAGTCAAAGTTGTAGACATGGATTACACATGTCGTATGACTTATATCTTCCTGGACTCATCAAATCCAGTCGACCGGGGACATTCCCCATAGACTCATGTCGAGTCAAAGTTGTAGACATGGATTACACATGTCGTATGACTTTATCTTCCTGGACTCATCATCAATCCAGTCGACCGGGGACATTCCTCATAGACTCATGTCGAGTCAAAGTTGTAGACATGGATTACACATGTCGTATGACTTATATCTTCCTGGACTCATCAAATCCAGTCGACCGGGGACATTCCCCATAGACTCATGTCGAGTCAAAGTTGTAGACATGGATTACACATGTCGTATGACTTATATCTTCCTGGACTCATCAAATCCAGTCGACCGGGGACATTCCCCATAGACTCATGTCGAGTCAAAGTTGTAGACATGGATTACACATGTCGTATGACTTATATCTTCCTGGACTCATCAAATCCAGTCGACCGGGGACATTCCCCATAGACTCATGTCGAGTCAAAGTTGTAGACATGGATTACACATGTCGTATGACTTATATCTTCCTGGACTCATCAAATCCAGTCGACCGGGGACATTCCCCATAGACTCATGTCGAGTCAAAGTTGTAGACATTGATTACACATGTCGTATGACTTATATCCTCCTGGACTCATCAAATCCAGTCGACCGGGGACATCCCCCATGGACTCATGTCGAGTCAAGTTGTAGACATGGATTACACATGTCGTATGACTTATATCTTCCTGGACTCATCAAGTCCAGTCGACCGGGGACATCCCCCATGGACTCATGTCGAGTCATATTGTAGACACGGATTACACATGTCAAGTGAATAATATCCTGAATCTTCATCTAGATCAGTCGACCGGGGACATCCCCCATGGACTCATGTCGAGTCATATTGTAGACATGGATTCCACATGTCAAGTGAATTATATCCTGAATCTTCATCTAGATCAGTCGACCGGGGACATCCCCATGGACTTATGTCGAGTCAAGTTGAATACTACCCATGTCGTATGACATATATCCTGACCTTCATCTGGTTCAGCTAACTGGGTACTTCCCTAACGGCTCTTATAGAGTCGTTCATGATCTTGACCTTCATCTAGCTCATTTGACTGGACACATTCATGATGGATCATGTAGATTCAAGTTCATAACTTGACATTCGTTCGGTTCAATCAATAGGTAGCATCAACGCTCAGATACACCTACATCGAATGGCTCGACACGCGCATCAAATACTCTCCAAGCCAAGGACTCCTTGACTTAGAGAGTAGGGGACAAACTGTACGGGCCAAATTTGGTCCAAGGGTAATTTCGACATTTTGCTCCAGGACCACTACCATACAACCCCGAAGCTCTCTAATCAAACCCCAAAGACATGGCGCACAGCAGGCCCAGGCCTACTGAACACCATCACCCGCAACCGAATGATCATCCAAAGGTCAGTCCACATAACGTCTTGGCTCATAAACACCATTCATAGCCAGCCGTTCCAACCTACAACGGGTAAAAGAAGTAAAGAATCCCTCATGAAGTCAACCGTTACGAGTGATCAAATGTGATTAGAGACATACCCTCAGGAGGGTATAAAGGAAAAGAGGCTTCATGAGGAAAAGGGGGGAATCAAACTCTCATAGCTCAACCAGATCCAACTTCAAGCTCTCCTACCCATAGCTTTGGGACATTCTCAAGCTCGCCACTCCTGCCACTTACCGCCCTCACGGCATTCAACGGAATTCAAGGTAGCATCTAACCTTGACCTTCCATCTATTACTACATATGTTCATTTACTGACTTGAGCGTCGGAGTGCCCCCGGCACCCACCACACCGGTGGACAGTACTCCCGCTCATTCTACCTTTGTTTTGCAGGATCGCTAGCGGCCCCAACTATAAATTCTCGATTGTGGACCTCGGGCGAAAACCAGCGTCTACAAGTATACACAAGACTGAGTGTATAGATTGATGAGAGATAGCTACCAATTGTACGTTACCCGTTAGTGATGGAGAACTTCAGTATGATTTTAGGGATGGATTGGCTGACAGCTCATGGAGCCATTATTGATTGCAACGACAAAGAAGTGAGGTTTAGGTCAAATGACGGCGAGTTCAAGGTAGTCAGTGATAGTAGTCAGGTTGTAGAACCTATCATTTCTGCCATGTCGGCTTGTAGAATGATCAGACATGGGTGTAAAGGCTTTTTAGCGAGTATTGCTATGGTGGAAGAGGATGAATCAACACGGATAGTAGATATTCTGGTTGTGAGGGAGTACTATGACGTGTTTCCTAATGAGTTAATATGATTGCCTCCACGTAGAGATCTAGAGTTCACTATAGATCTGATGCCTTATACTGCCCTTATTTCAATAACTCTATATCGTATGGCCCCGGCAGAAATGAAGGAGCTGAAAGAACAATGGCAAGAACTATTGGATTGAGGATTTATTAGACCCAGTGTGTCGCATTGGAGAGCACAAGTATTGTTCGTGAAAAAGAAGAATATGACCTTAAGATTGTGTATAGATTATCGTCAGTTTAATAAGGTAATGGTAAAGATCGCTACCCATTGCCTCTTATCGATGATTTATTTGATCAACTTCAGGGAGCCTCGGTGTTCTCAAAAATCAATCTTCGATCTGGATATCATCAGATGAGTATTCGAGCTGCGGATATTTTGAAGACTACATTCCGAACTAGATACAGACATTATGAGTTCGTAGTGATTCCATTCAGACTTACTAATACAACTGCAACACTCATGGGTTTGATGAATAAGGTGTTTTAGTCATATTTGGATAAGTTTGTTGTAGTATTTATTGATGACATCCTTGCATATTCGTCCTTCCGGATCGATCACGAGCAGCACCTTCGATTGGTATTGGATATTTTAAGGATAGATCAGTTATGCCAAGTTCTCTAAATGTGAGTTTTGGCTGGACATGATGGTATTTTTGGGACACATCATCTTATAAGATGGTATCTATGTAGATCTGCAGAAGGTCGAAGCAGTTCTGAAATGGGAGAGACCGAGAACGGGTACAGAGGTTCGAAGCTTTTTGGGATTAGCAGCCTACTACCGTCACTTTATCCGAGATTTCTCTATTATTGCTGCTCCGATGACTCAACTGACGAGAAATGAAGTATTGTTTGTGTGGACTGACGATTGTGAGAGGAGCTTCCAGATTTTGAAGGAGAAATTAACTATTGCACTGGTACTCACTATACCATTTGGACTTGATGAATATGTGGTTTATACGTATGCATCGCATCAAGGGTTAGGATGTGTACTGATGCAGCATAGGGGAGTGATTGCGTATGCCTCGAGATAGTTAAAGACCCATGAGAAGAATTATCCCACCCATGATCTAGAGTTGGAGGCATTATTTATATGGTGACAAGTGCGAGATTTATATCGACCATAAGAGCCTAAAATACCTTCCCACTCAGAGAGAGTTGAATTTGAGGCAGAGGCATTGGATGGAGTTCCTAAGTGACAATGATTGTACTATTAATTACCATATGATAAAGGCCAATGTAGTTGATGACGCACTAATTAGGAAGAACGTGGGTAAACTGTAATTTTTGAGAGCTAGATAGAAGATGTTTGAGGAGATGGCAACGTTACGTTTGACCTTCGAGGTATCTGACAGAGAAGGGCTTTTCGCTTATATGAAAGTTTGACCTACACTACTAGATAGACTCAAAATATCACAAAATGAAGACGAACAATGCAGGAAATGGAAAAGAGAGATTGTAGAGGGAGAGATTACTACTTTCAGATTGAGTTCAGATGATGTATTACTTTTTGATGATAGAGTTGTGGTACCACCTATTGGAATGCTTAAGCAGGAGATCTTGGATGAAGCTCACATTGTTCCATATAATATGCATTATAGGAGCACCAAGATATATCGGAATCTGAAGAAAACATACTGATGGTCGGGAATAAAGAGAGAGATTTCAGAGTTTGTATCTCGTTGTCTGGTTTGTCAGCAGGTCAAGATAGAGCATCAGCTCCCAGCTGGATCACTCCAACCTCTACCTATACCTGAATGGCAATAAGAAATCATTGCGATGGATTTTGTAGTAGGACTACCGAGGACACAGAAAGGCAACGATGCAATTTGGGTGATAGTGGATCGATTGTCTAAATCTGCTCATTTTCTGCCGATATAAGTTACGTGGGGACCAAAGAGGCTAGCAAAATGTAGGTGGAGTAGATTGTACGATTACATGAAGTACCAGCATCGATTGTATCAGATAGAGATACCAGATTTACTTCGAATTTTTGGTAGGGTTTCCAGAAGTCTATGGGGTCGAAGGTTACTATAAGCATAACATTTCACCCTCAGAGTGATGGGCAGTCAGAGCGGACTATTCAGACATTGGAAAATCTACTGAGATTTTGTGTATTGACTTTTAGTGGAGGATGAGATGATCATTTACATCTGATAAAGTTTGCCTACAACAACAGCTTTCAGACGAGTATCGGTATGGATCCGTTTGAGGCCTTGTATGAGAGGAGGTGTAGGACTCATGTTTGTTGGGGCGAGATTGGAGATAGACAGATTCATGGTTTAGACTTGGTAGATATGACATCTGAGAGGATCAGACTGCTTCGAGCTAGACTGTTGGAGGTGCAGAGTCGACAGAAGAGTTATGTTGACAAAAGAAGAAAGGACATTGAGTTCTAAGTTAGGGATAAGATCTTCCTGAAAGTCTCCCATTGGAAGAGGTTATTGAGATTTGGTTGAAGGTAAAGTTAGCACTGCGCTATATTGGTCTTTATGAGATATTGAAGAGTGTGGGCAAGAGAGAGAAAGAGAATGTTCGACGTCGTCCGGCCACCGTTTTCGACGAGTGACCACTCCAGGAGAATCCACACGCGCCACCGTGCAAGCAAAATACCTCCCAGACCAGAATCTTCCCCTCGTCGAGATACGCGGGTTGGATACTTTGGTTGCCCAAATCAGACATTCGATTGACGTGAAACGAGCCAAAAATGAGAATTAACACCGTCCAATCGTTTGTCGGTGACCACCGAGCATTCGCCATCACCACCACCGTCATTGTGATTCTGGTGACGTGTATTGACTGTTGATCATCTCGTTGTAGAATTTTGAAGTCGTCGGAGCTCGGTACGTTATATTTTACAGTTTTAGGGGTGTAAATATAATATTTTGAGAATTTTAGACTTATTCGTAAATTAGCATGATTAGGGACAGAAATCTGTAAATTCTGATTTTAGTGAGTAATAGGTGATAATCGAGAGTTGTAGCAATAAATTGATAATGTTGGAGAGTATTGGGGTTAAATTATAAATTTGGAGAGTTTATGGGTAAAATCATAATTTTAGTAAAATATAGGGACTTGATAGTAATTTTTATACTTTTTCCAGATTTTAACGAGGACATATAGATATAGAGAGTTTTGCGTGGATTAAGGTAAGTATAATGCACGATGATTCCCTTTACATAAATGTTTATGGTTGATATTTGATATATGAGTTATGTAGTATAGTATAATATATTTACACATATATATTTGGAAATTATATTGAGTAATTGATGGCATGAGAACATAAATTGCGAATACAAATTTTGGGTATATCTGTATATTTGCAATATGAATTGAAGTATTTGAGTATTCTGTGACTTTGAGATGAGAATGATAGATGGAATGAGATGATGTGGGTTGTATTTGATGTTGTGTGTTATTATTGTTATGTTGGATTTAGTATAATAGTTGCCGAAGATGCGAGATTATGCGAGTTTAGCAGTTCAGTCTCCTTCTTCCACATTTATGCAAGGTTATATGGTGGGAAACCTTGGGATGTGAGATGTTGATACTCTCTCAATGGTTTCAATCCATTATTATACTGAATCCGGCTAGGAAATATTGTTTTATTGAGTTGTTTTGTTGTGAGTATGTTTTGTCTGAGATAGCCTTTATATAACAATTGATGTTTTCAAATATTAATTATTATATATACATATTTTGCTGGTGAGGTCATGTTGAGAGAATGAGTGTTTTTACTTATTAGGCTCTTTAAGCTCACCCCTCATTTCCCAAACATCCCAGGTAGTTCGCCAGCGCAACAGTAGCAGTATCAGTACCAAGCTTTGACTCGTTTACCACAGCCGCCAGTCGAGTTGGTCCAGACATTTCTTTTGACTTTTGAGATAGGAGATTTAGGATAATTTCATGCTTTTCACGTACTTTTGCTGTAAATATTTATTTGGGTTTACTGAATTGCGTTTTGTGGAACATTATTTTTCTTTTCAACTTTAGGTCAGTTGCATGACATGTAGGTGTTCAAGCTGAAGTGGTTCGCGGACCCCTATCTAGGGCTAGGCCTGCTCTAGGATTGTTAAGTGGAATTTATTGAATTTGAGGTCATATAGCCTTACAATTTTTAATTCCCAATTCACCCCTATGTAGGCCATACCTTAGCAATACTTTAATTGGTTACACCTGATTTGAGGGGGAAAGTGCTCACTCCAAAAACCAGTAACACCAGAGTTACAAGTCGTTTTGGCTAGACTATACTCGACTATATTTAAGAATCTAGGCTTAAAATGAATTTGACAGGGAACCAAGTGAACTCTACTTTCTTTTATCTCTTGAATGATCCACTCGATCTCCTTTTCTGTTGAAGAATTTCCCAAAACTAAGTCGATAATATTTTTAGCTTCACATTCGATAATCAAAATCGAAAATTCCTGTGGATTCCAAAACAAAGCCTTTTTTGTGTTTCATTTGATATTCTTATTACATCGGGGATTGTTTTTATTAGTTTGGGGCTCTCATTCAAAAACAAAAAAATACCGACTTTTGCTGTGTAAATCCCTAAAAATTTTTAAAAGAGAAAGAGGTATGTACTAAAAATCTTTACTCTACTCTACTCATTATCTGGGAATCTGAATTTAATATTTCTTAATAAGAGTATTGATTAATTTTCAATGTAATAGCCAATACTTAGGGTTTCATTCCAATTTCTAGAATATACTGATAACGGAGTTTCCTGCTCTTGCTAACATGTTGCTGAATTTGATAATTGTAAGCAGCATTTCAAGTTGCTATTGTGTAGAATGAAAAAAAAAATCCTAGTTTTAGGCAATTCATTAGACTAATCGCAATATAAACTTATGGTATTTGTTTTGTAGGATCTTGAAGGTTTACTGAAGGACTGTTGAATTGTTCGGTGACTAATTTTATTTTCAGAAGGTTTATGGATCGACAAGCTCACGATTATGCTGCAGCATCTGCAATGGCATATGCTCAACAGCAGAGACCAGTCGCTAATATGCAACAGCAGCAACAATTTGGGTATCTGCCTCAACATCAACAGTTCCGACCCCCACATCCTTCTCTCCAACAATTTCCTTATCAGCCTCACTTGCAACAGCAGATGCAACTCCATCCGCATCCTTCTCCCCATCCTCACCTTCTTCACCTTCAGCAGCAACAACAGCCTTCCCCGGCAGCATTCTCTTCACATTTACCTCCTCACCTTGTCCCTTCAACTTTCAATGGGCCATATGATTCTCCTCCACCCCCAGTTCCTCCCCCATCTGACCCTGAGCTCCAAAAGCGTATTGACAAGCTTGTTGAGTATGCTACTAAGAATGGCCCAGAATTTGAAGCCATGATCCGTGAAAAGCAGAAAGATAATCCTGCTTATAGTTTCCTCTTTGGTGGCGAGGGGCATGGCTTTTATCGTTACAAGCTATGGCTACCTACACATCCCTCAGGTGGTCCCTTAATCATCCGTTGGCACCCTCTTCAGTTCCTCCGATGCATCATCCTCCAAACGCTATGATGAGTCCGCTTCCAAATACTCCTCCTCTGGGTGCTCCTCAGATGCACCAGCCTCCTTTTCCTCCATTCTATGAGCAGCAGCAGCACCATCAGCATCCTCAGCAGTTTGTGGGTCATGGTCGACCAGATTATAATCAACCTTTTAAGGGTCTTTCTGGTCCACTTCCTTCTGACGTTGCTATGGAGCTTAATAATGTGCTTAACACCCTCAATGGTACCAAAGAGTCAATTAAAAGTGCCAAGACTTGGTTCATGCAGAGGTTTTTATTTGCTCCAGCTCTGGCTGAGGGTCTCAGAAACAGGGTTTTTGCTGTAGATGATTCTGAGAGGCAACTCCATATAATTTACCTGGCCAATGACATTCTCTTTGACAGGTACTTTTCTAGTGTTTATCTTGTATACTATTGTTTAACAAAGTTCTTATAGCTCCTAAACATATCTTATCTTGGCTATCTGTAAAAGGTTGGCTGATTAGATCTGAATTTGTTCACAAATGACTAGGAAGAATGCGTTTTATATGTAATGGCGGGTTTTAAGTGCCGTGCATCATACAGAATATAACCTGTATTTCTTAACAATTTACGACTTATGTAGAGCTTTTATATATATATATATATATATATATATATATTCTATTTCTTGAAATGGCTTCAGTTTTTGGCTTCATGCTAGCATAGATTTTATTTCTGACTTCATTCATCTTGGTTTCTTGATTTTCAGTTTGCAAAGGAGGACTAACTCGCACGACCTTGATAATGAGGCTCTTGCTTTTAGACCCGTTTTAGGTTCAATGCTTGCAAGGATTTATCACAACCCTCATAATAAGGAAGAAAATCAATCACGCTTACAGAAAATCTTGCAGTTCTGGGCTTCCAAGGAAGTTTATGATCAAGACACAATTTATGCACTTGAAGGTGAGATGCTAGGTGGACCGCCTATAAATTCTTTTTCAGTTCCTCCAAAAGAAATATTTGCTGCGTCAGCGGATGCAAAAACAACAAGCCATAACATCCCACAATGGCACCCTGATAATAGAAGTTCTAATCCAAGTATACCAGACCGACAGCATCCTGATAAACAAGTTCCTCCTGTCATGTCAGCATCCCTTGCAAGTCAACAATTTCTTCCAAATTCAGTTCCGGCTGCTGCTTTTCCAGGTTCTATGCCTATAAATTCTTCTGATCCACCAGCAAACCTGTCAGCTGCTAGCACTGGTGAAAAATTGCCCCCATATCCTTTGTTTCCTCCCGGACTTATTCCCGGAATGGTCAGGAAGATGCAGATAGGCAGTGGGGTGCCCTACTCTCCCTTGAGCCCTTTGGACATCCCAACAGTTATACCTCCATCCAGTGTATCACCATCGGAGATTCTTGAAAGAGTGTCGAAGTTCTTCAAAGAAATTGGAGAGGTTAATCCTTCTGAAGGACCAATGAAATCTGATTCAGGAGATGAAGACTACGAGTATGAAAGAGAGCCCCCTGTTCGCAAGGGAGGGGCTTGCATTCCTCCACCAGCGAATCTGCAAGTAGACCCAGAAACAGGAACTTATGCTGATGGAAGTGTGGAGCGGAAACCTGGTGGCTCAGGAAGATTAGGACTTGGGGCAACTGCTAATCCAAATGAGGCAAGTCAATATGATGATGTTTATACTTCTTATCGGAAACAAAGAAGCACAACCTACCATTCATCCATGAGTGCAAGAGCTGCTACAAGGTGAACACCCTCAAATGTGCCACCATTTGTCCTCATAATTAGGAGACATTGAAGGGTTGCATAGTTTCGTTTCTTCTTTAATTGTTCATTTTTCATCTGTTTTACTAGAGTCCAATGATGATTGGTAGGTAAACTATGTAGGAGAGTATGAAATTACGGATAATGTATTTGCTAATTCCAATAATTTTATACCAGGCCTCCTGGTAACATTTCAGATATACCAATTGAATGCTCTTTCTTGAATTTACTGCAATAAATTAAGGCTCTGCAGCAATACTGAATTAGTTAAACCTAATAATATTCTTCTTCTAGTGTTCCTCATAATGTAATGGTAGCGGCAATCCTTGTTCGCGGCCAGTGTTAATTGTTTCAGCCACCCACCATTGTAAAAGCAGATGCAAATGTGACACTAGTGATTAGTATTGTTACGTTTGAAAGGGTTTGCATCTATTCTTGTCTTCGGCATCTGCTGTTTCATCATGGTTTCTATTTGGGATTCTAATTGTTGGCAGATGATTGGTATTAGGATCTGAAGAGGATTTGAGAGAATAGGATTCTAGCTCCTTAATATTACTTGTGTAAAAGCACATATGGAATCATTTCCTTCTCTAGGAACCACTGCTAAATTATTTTTTCAGTAAGCATCGGCTACCAAACAAAAGCACTTCCCACATAAAAGGTACACAAGCAATACAAATATGATAATGAGTAACATTTTTGTACCTAGAATTTAGAAATGAGCTGTTCAGCCTTTAACAGTTGGAATATTTTTTGGGCATGTCTACAGTATATACCAAGAGGGCAATAAAGTCGAGACATTGAAAATTATAGCATTAAAAATTCTAAGTTCATGTATCAATTTCAAATTTAACGATAAAAATTTTAAGTTCAATATTCCAAATTTCAACTTTATTGCTATCCGTACAACAGCAAAACTCATATTTTGAAGGTCCCTCTTTGTATTCATCACTAATAGTCAAGTATCAAAAAGAAATAGACAATGAAAGAAACAGTGAAACGGGACCATGAATTCAATTTTAGTCCAATCATGTAAAGAAAAAGGATTAATGTGGGGCAAAAAATTATTTGTGGGGGGCAAGTTTCTTACACTTGAACCAAGAGAAAATATTCTCAAGGACACCCCAACAAACGAAGCCAGTTTTGTGAAAACAAAAGCCATGACAACTGGGATTGTATCTTCACTAGTCGGTAGGGATGATGACAATGCAACTACACTATTAAAACTTTAAAAATATATAATTAATTTTGTTACTGTTTTAACGATTGATATTGTTGTCTTCTTCTATTAGCCTACGGCATTATTTTCTTAGCTTTCAAATATGGTTCTATCAAGAATTTAGTTAATAATCATCCGTCAAACGAAAGATAATTTTTATAGATGTTTAGGAGCATTCAAATTAACTTTTTCTTTAAAAAAATAATAATAATAATAAAGAAATGATTTATAGAGGTGTGTATGTGTGTGAGACCAAATTGACACCCAAAGATCATATCTAATCAACTTGCCTGCTTAAAGCCAAGAGAAAATATTCTCAAGGACACCCAAACAAACAACCCTATTTTTGTGAAAACAAAAGCTAAGCACTCAACATTCATAATCACAATTGGGATTGTCTCTTCACTAGTCGGTGGAGATGATGACAATACAATTACACATTTTTTTTTTTTAAATATGTGATAAAACGCAATACATTTTCCTTTAATGAATTCAATATAGTTCTATTTGATGTTATAATTAGATAAGTGTGATGTACAAACGGTGGTTCATATAAATAATGTTATGAAATTTTGATTTATGCTAAAAAAAACTATTATGCGCTTTATTAATATTTTGATGGCGTAAGGAAAAGCTAAAATTTTTAGATTTTGTAAAACTCTGTTTTTGAAAGAAATAATCATAATTTCTCATCATTAACCAAACACTTAAAGACTGTATTTTTACACAAATATAATTTTATCATCTCATCGCATGTCAAATCACAATACGAAACAGATACTATATATACTCTTACCTCCAACTATTTTTATGATACCTCATTATCCCTCTAAACTTAAAACCAATGTTATTTTACAACTTTATCCTTAACCACTGTTATATTGACATGATAAATTATGTATTTGCATTTTTTTTAAAATATTAATAAAATTACTACATTATAAGAAAATAGACCTTTAGCATCCAAATTTTTAGCGTCGAAAGTTTTTTCGACACTAATAAACCCATTAGCGTCGAAATTGAATTTCGATGCTAAAAGGTAACCCTTTAGCGTTGAAAATCTATTTGGACGCTAAAGAGTCAACCCTTTAGCGTCGAAATTTTATTCGACGCTAAAAGTGCAAAATTTTAGCGTCGAAATTAAAATTCGACGTTAAAGGTTCTATCATTTAGCGTCGAAATTCGATTTGACGCTAAAATATTGAACATTTAGCGTCAAAATTCTATTTAGATGCTAAAGGGATGCCCCTTTAGCATCGAATTTTAATTTGGACGTTAAAAGGTTGCACCTTTAGCGTCGAAACTATATTTAGACGCTAAAGGGTTGACCATTTAGCGTCCAAAAACTATTTTGACGCTAAAGGGATGCTCCTTTAGCGTCAAATTTTAATTTGGATGCTAAAGGGTTGCCCCTTTAGCGTTGAATTTTAATTTCAACGCTAAATGATAAATTTAAATATTTCAAATTCACACCTTTTAAAATTTGAATTTATCGCCTAATAAAATTAGATTTAAATTTTTGACATTTAGCGACGAATTTTCGACGCTAAAAGTCAAATATTTCGACACTAAAGGGTAAATTTTAATTTTTCAAACTCCCGCTTTTTAAATTTTGAATTTATCCCCTAATACAATTAGATTTAAATTTATGACATTTAGTGATGAATTTTCGACGCTAAAAGTCAAAAATTTCGATGCTAAAGTTCAAAATTTTGGCGGAATAATTTCCGCTATTTGAGGACATTTAGTGACGAAAGCTTATTTCGTCGCTAAATGTTATTTTTTTCCTATAAATTCATTTACTCTTTCATTTATCCTATTCTCACTTTCTTTCTCTCATACTCTCATTTCCTCTCTAAAATTCTTTTTTCTTTAAGTGTATTTGATTTTTTGTATTATATATTAACATCTAATAATTTTGTTTTGTTTTTGTTTTTGTAGGGGAATATGAAGATGAAGAAATTGTGAAAATGAAGATAGTAAAGAAAATGAAAAATAAATGAAAGTGAAGCTGAAAAATATGAAAGTGAAGATAGATAAAATTTATAGAAAATTATATTTTATCATATTTTATTATTTTATATTTTTTTTGATAAATTTTGTAATTTTTTTTA
Organism: Zanthoxylum bungeanum; assembly: GCA_019454045.1. Lineage (NCBI taxonomy): Eukaryota > Viridiplantae > Streptophyta > Magnoliopsida > Sapindales > Rutaceae > Zanthoxylum > Zanthoxylum bungeanum. The sequence continues at coordinate 43,703 of SKCR01027382.1, read as the reverse complement.
TATCAATAAAAATATCATTATTATAATTTTTTTAATAACAAATTTGTAATATTTTTTTATAACAAATTTATTTACTTTTGTAATAAAATTAGTTTGAAATTAATTTACAATAATAATTTACTTATACTCTTTCGACGCTAAAGGTAATAAAATAATATATATATTTTAATATTATATCACATTTAGCGTCGAAATATTCGACGCTAAAAGTCAACCCTTTGGCGTCGAAAATATTCATCACCAAATACATGTTTTAGCGTCGAAATTTTTCGACACTAATAAACCCATTAGCGTCGAATTTCAATTTCGATGCTAAAAGGTAACCCTTTAGCGTCGAAAACCTATTTGGACGCTAAAGAGTCAACCCTTTAGCGTTGAAATTTTATTCGACGCTAAAAGTGCAATATTTTAGCGTCGAAATTAAAATTCGATGTTAAAGGTTCTATCATTTAGCGTCGAAATTCGATTTGACGCTAAGATGTTGAACATTTAGCGTCAAAATTCTATTTAGACGCTAAAGGGATGCCCATTTAGCATCGAATTTTAATTTGGACGTTAAAAGGTTACACCTTTAGCGTCAAAACTATATTTAGACGCTAAAGGGTTGACCATTTAGCGTCCAAAAACTATTTTGACGCTAAAGGGATGCTCCTTTAGTGTCAAATTTTAATTTGGATGCTAAAGGGTTGCCCCTTTAGCGTTGAATTTTAATTTCGACGCTAAATGATAAATTTAAATATTTCAAATTCACACCTTTTAAAATTTGAATTTATCGTCTAATAAAATTAGATTTAAATTTTTGACATTTAGCGATGAATTTTTGACGCTAAAAGTCAAATATTTCGACGCTAAAGGGTAAATTTAAATTTTTTAAACTCCCGCTTTTTAAATTTTAAATTTATCCCCTAATACAATTAGATTTAAATTTATGACATTTAGTGATGAATTTTCGACGCTAAAAGTCAAAAATTTTGATGCTAAAGTTCAAAATTTTGGCGGAATAATTTCTGCTATCGGAGGACATTTAGTGACGAAAGCTTATTTCGTCGCTAAATGTTATTCTTTTTCTATAAATTCATTTACTCTTTCATTTATCATATTCTCACTTTCTTTCTCTCATACTGTCATTTCCTCTCTAAATTTTTTTTCTTTAAGTGTATTTGATTTTTTGTATTATATATTAACATCTAATAATTTTGTTTTGTTTTTTTTTTTTTTTTTTGTTTTTGTTTTTGTAGGGGAATATGAAGATGAAGAAATGGTGAAAATGAAGATAGTAAAGAAAATGAAAAATAAATGAAAGTGAAGCTGAAAAATATGAAAGTGAAGATAGAGAAAATATATAGAAAATTATATTTTATCATATTTTATTATTTTATATTTTTTGTGATAAATTTTGTAATTTTATTTTTATATCAATAAAAATATCATTATTATAATTTTTTTAATAACAAATTTTTTCACTATTTTTTGTAACAAATTTAATTACTTTTGTAATAAAATTAGTTTGAAATTAATTTACAATAATAATTTACGTATACCCTTTCGACGCTAAATGTATTAAATAATATATATATATTTTAATATTATATCACCTTTAGCGTCGAAATATTCGACGCTAAAAGTCAACCATTTGGCGTCGAAAATATTCATCACCAAATACATGTTTTAGCGTCAAAAATTACAATTTGTCGTCGAAATATTTTTGACGCAAAATGTTATACTTTAGCATCGAAATATTTTATTTCGACTCTAATTTCTTTCTCGTCCACGTTATAGTGTCGAAAAATTTCGACGCTAATAACCTTTAGCGTCAAAATTTTATACTTTAGCGTCCACATTTTCCGACGCTAAAGACCTTACTTTTTGTAGTAGCTAAATCAAATAAATTTTAAATTAAATATTGTTACTTAATTAATTATTTTAATTTTTATGATTTTTCTGTTATGTAGATTTTTTATTTGAAATTTCGGGTCGAAGGTTTTTTTTTCATATTCATTTTTTTTTTGTTTATTAATTCATAAGATAAATTATGAATTTTTTGGACAAGAATATTAGTTTTATTTTATATCGTTTTTATTGTATTTATTAATTAGATTATGGGTTTTTATTATCTTTAACATGTATATTATTTATTATTCTTATTTTAAATAAAATAGTTGTAATTATCATCTTATTAGTTTTATTTTATCCGTTTTACAGTACCACATAAAATAAACATTTAAAAACAAATTACATTAAGGTGTAAATAAAAATATTAGGTTTCCCCTAAGGGGTGTGGCTTGATGGGAAATGATTTATAACTTAGTTGTCAGTTCCTATATTCAAGTTCAGGAGGTACATTTCTTGTAAGAGCTTGAGGCAGCCGATGATTTTACCTACTCCGTTTAAGCCCGAGTTGGGTGGTTTGGCGATGAGGTTTCTAACATTTCCAAACAAAGGAACATATTAGGCTTTGTAATTTTATTATTATTTTTATATTTAAAAATAAAGAAAATGATACAAACATATCAAGTATTTAAAGGTAAAATTATAAAATAATAATAATAATAATAATAATAATAATAATAATAATTATATTTTGCGTTCATCAGTACCTTAATGATGGATTTTAGGAAAGTTTATAATATTATATATTTAGTTTTTGCACACTCAAGAGTTGGATTTGTTAATTATTGCACCGAAAGGTACAATAATTGAATATATAAAAATATAATAATTATGTGAGTGGGTCCCACATGCATAAAAAGAAATTAATAAAAAATTAGAATTAACTATTTGCATGGTGAATCTCATGCCTATAAATAGATATTCATTTCATTATTTTATTCATTATATTCTCAACCAAATCCTATGTATTCTAAGATAGAAAAATATTGTTTAATCTTAAGAGTTTGTGAGAGAGATAATTCTCCTATTCTAAGAGAATATGAGATTGTTCACTTTTTGTGTTTAGAGAGAGGTTGTAAAATTCTTTCAACTATAGTGAAATCCTTCTACTTTTACCCATGAATATTTCCCCCACATTAAGGATTTTACCACTTTAAATCCGTGTATTATTACTTTAGTTTATTGTTAATATTTATGGTTGGCTAAGCCTCCTAAAGATTATTGTATTGGCAATGCCTCCTGAACTAATAATTGTTCTCAATTTCACTTTACTTACGTGACAGTTTCAGCCCACGATCCCCTAACAGTGGTATCACAGCTTCACGTTCAGGGTTACTGTTCACGAAAATTATTTACAGAAATGGTTCATATATACGGTATAATACTATTCACATATATGATACTATTAATGTATACAATACTATTTACGTATTCGGTACTATTCACATATACGATATTGTATATGATATTATTCATGGTGGAATAGTAAAAGCCGATTCAAGTGAGAAGTAGATAGTCATCAGAAACATGGTGGGAAAGTTTGAAATTGAGAAGTTCAATAGGAGAATTTTTCGCTATAGAAACTTAAAATAAATACAATCTTGAGAAAAGATATTTGCTTAGCGGAAATTGGTGAGAGACTAGATGGAATGACTGATGAAAAATGGAAGGATATGGATGATAATGTTATGGTCAACTTGTATCTAGCCTTAGCAGATTCTGTGTTATCCACCGTTGTAGAGAATAAGACTGCAAAAGAGATTTGGAATGCACTTACTAAATTATTCGAGGTCAAGTCACTACACAACAAGATCTTCTTGAAGATGAGACTTTACACTTTTCGAATGAGTGAGTCCACATCCATGACAGATCATATCAACAACTTGAACACACTATATTCCCAACTCACTATGTTGGATTATAGTATATCTACAAATGAACGTGTGGAGATTCTACTTCAAAATCTACCTGATTCGTATGATCAACTTATCATCAACTTGACAAGTAATGTTGTCACTGATAATTTAATCTTTAACGAAGTTGTAGCTGCTGCTCTGGAAAATGAGTCTAGACACAAAATAAGGAAGAAAGATCATTTAATTCACAACAAGCAGAAGCATTGTCGATAACAAGATGGAGATCAACGGATCGTGGCTCAAGTGGGAGTCAAAATCATGGTAGATCAAAATCAAAAAGTAAGAAAAATGTTAAATGCTACAATTGTGGCAAGAAAGGGCACATCAAGAAAGATTGTTGGAATCTGAAGAATGGTTCAGAAAAATCTCATGTTGTAATAAATTCTCAGGGGTGTGTTGCAAGTACTTCTGAAGAAGTGATCAGCGTGATCACACACGTATAACGCAAGCGCACGTATTGTTCAACTAGTATAAAATGAATCGATCCCACGAGGACTTAATACCTAAGCTATTAATTTATGAAGCCAAATGTTTACGAGTATCTAATAGATTGGTTGTTTGATTGGATGATGACTTTAAACTAAAACAAGTAAATAAAATAGTGTGAAAGTGAATTAAAGGTAAAATCAATATTATTAAACTATCTAGGGTTGTGAATCCTTCCAATATCTTTTAAAGATGAAGTGGTTATCTCATATCAATATATTGGTTTACTAACCTGGAACACGAAATTATGCAAAAGCCTCTGTCGATGGTCAGATGCAAATACCCAGTGTAACCTAATTAATCATATGTCTATGTTAACCAAGTTACCTGAATTCATTAAGATTAAGTTCCAATTGTGGCTACCCCAGCCCGACAGATATATGTCTATCCTGGAAGGAATTCTATTAAGGGTTATCTATCCTTAATGAAGATCGTAGGCTATTAAGTCTAAGGCTGAAACCTAAAATTCATTCGTCAAGTTTATTTTAAGTTTACCACATCAATCTTATTAATGGCCAGTTAACAAGAAGCATTAAGCTTAAGACTTAATAAATAAACTTTTATATTACCCAAGACATGAAATAAACCCTTATAAACCGGTGATATTGGAATTCATCACACCCCTAGATAATATGTTTAGTTACAAAACATACTTAGGATTACTAAACACTTAAATAAACAAAACATCATAAAAAATAACTTGGAGATAAATAAAAGTAAAATTACAATAATGAAAGAAAATGTTAGGGTTAGAGGATCCACTTTTAATATTTCAAAATTAGAAATCTCATTTATTGTCAATGTTTACAGATTAATTAATTATATTTAACCATACCGTAAAGGCGGAAATTCCATTTGTCTCAATTAAATCCAACCGACCATATAGGCGGTAACAAGGTTATTACCTAAACCGACCATATAGGCAGAAACTACGTCTGGAATGTAAAACCGACCATATATGCGGTAAATAAGGTTGTCACCTAAACCGGCCATATAGACGGTAACTAATTAATCCAAATTTTAATTAAAATAAGGGAGATTACTCTAATTTATTATATTAAAAGTCTCACCTTTTCACCCCAGCAGAATGAGATTACATGCTCATGCTGTAAATGAAAACTCACAAAATTTTATTAATTAAATAAAAAGAAAATATAAGAAAACTTAAATAAATATACAAGACACTTTTCTTTAGGTTTTCATGGAGAAATTCCTCCAAAGAAAGCATGAAAAATTTACAAAGTTTAGCTTGATATTTATAGGCAAATCTTAAGGCTTCCACCAATTCCTCCACCAATTGCTCCACCAAACATGGCACCAAATCCTCCACCAAATATGCTTGCATGTTTGGTGGAAGTTTGACAATTTTTATTTTTTATTTTATTATTTTTTTTTGTTTTGAAAATGACTTTAATAATTATACATAACACACTTCCAGATATTTTATCAATGTCGGTCATGGAAACCTCAGAATTTGAAATTATTATGAACTTCAAAGTTGTAGATCTTTGAGTCTTTTTTAATCTGGAACTTGAATCACCTCAATCCAATATCGGAGTAAAAAGTTATGGCCAAAATACGACAATTGCGCAAAGTTGGAATTTCCGAAATTGTACTTCGTTAGAAAGCCATTTCAAGTTTCCAATCTCCAAAATCAAAATATCAAGTCCAATTTTTGCCCTTATTTGTTCCACATTTTGTCCTGATTGATTCCATTAAGTCCAATTTTATTTTATCAGCAAAATAAACTAAAACACATCAAAACGTTCATAAAACTCGAGAAACTATACAAAATATTAAGTAAAAGGGGCGGTAAATATTGAAATATTTTCCGCTCATCACACCCCCAAACCAAATATTTTGCTTGTCCTCGAGCAAAAAAACAAAATAAAATGTAATAAATAATTAAAATTAAACTAAGCCACTTTCGTAGGGATCACGGTTGCATTTAGCGTATGCAACAAGCCTTTAAACCCCTAGGTGTCCCTAGTGGACGAGTTGTAGTCTCGTGAGGGCTTACAGTGACGATACCCACAAACATCAATCTAATGCACACAAAAGCAAAAAGACAAGAGAAAAGAGAAAAAACAAGTTAGTGACTAAACAAGTGAAATGTCTTATCTAAGTTAATAGTTATTTTCTTTCTTTCTAAATTACCAAATAAGTAAATTCTCTGATTATTTTTACCATTCTTCATATACACAACCAACAAGGTATTAATTAAATCATTATGCCCACAATATTCATAAGTGTAATTGAAAAGAGTGTTATATTTTTGTCCTAAAGTTATATCAGAATTCACACCTTTTTTTTTTGGCAATGTATTTTTTTATTTTTTATTTTTTACAATATCTTCAATCCATGTAGCGAGCTTTGGGTCAGTGACTCCCAAGCCAGTTGACTTTAGGGCACTAGGTGTTAAAACACCTCTACGGACTTAATTACTCTTATCTCAAATGTGTTTTTTTTCATTACTTTTTTTAGATGCTTCCTCCAATTAAACTATAACACTGAATATTACAAATTTTCACTTACAACTCATGGTCGTATGTTACCATGCATGTTGATAATACCTGTCAACTGAGCATATGAAGATCCAATTTAGTCAGTATTATGTAGAATTCACAAATTAAATAATTCAAAAGGAAATAAACAAAAATTAACTTGTTACGAAATAGGTTGAGATACGTCTTAGGAGTGGAAATTCCTTACACAGCTATCTCACACCAATTTCACCTTATTAGTCAAGTTAAAAACACAAAAATAAAAAATATTTTTAATTTTTTTCTAATTTTTTTTTTAATCTTTTGAAAATTTTAGACTAAAAATCGAAAAAATAAAAACAAGATACTAGTCAACTATTCCCCTCCGACAAACCTAAATGAGACATTATCCCCAATGTCTTATAAAGTAGAAGAAGAGTTTAGAAACAATACCTGGTTAGCTGAAATTCTACATCTAAAGAGAAAATTAAAGGTTAAGATCCATATTTATCCGACGCTTCTTACCACGATCATTATCAGACCAGTTTATTTTGTAAAGGATTGTGTCAATTTATGGTTCAAAGGCTAAAATTTGGTCAATTAAATCATTGGCAGTTCTGGCAGTGAAGAGGATTTCTTTTACAGGCTTTGATACAAACCCATTTTTCTAGGCATCATCAAGAAACACACAAAGAAAATCATAAAATCCATCAGCGTTAAACAGTCCAATCGGTTTCTGGTGTATGTTCAGTTTCGCTCAAGATAATACTGTAAAAATTTCCTCCATCGTACCTAAGCCACCTGGCAAAGCAATAAAATCATCAGTACGGTTAATCATTTCCACAAGTAATGACATACCTGGCACGATAAGTTCCTCTCCGTTTGATGGTCCTATCAGATTGGCCTCTGCCAAGGGTTTTAGGATGATTCCAAGAACTTGACTACCTCATTCCTGTACAGAACTTGAAACGTACCCCATTAGTCCAAGATTGCCACCACCATATACTAGGTGCATATTCCTTTCAGCTATGACTCGACTCAATTCCTGTGCTGTCGCTACGAATTCTGGTTAGAACTAGCACTAGTACCGCAAAACACATAAATTTTTACAACTCGTCTTCTTGAAGTTGCTTCCATTTTTTTTATGTATTTTTTTCTCAAGTCTGGATGCCTTCAAGAGTGCAATGATGAGTTGAATTTATAGAACCTGAAAAAGGGTGAGTAATAATAGCACTAGTATCTGCCAAATGACAATTATTAGCTAAACATTAAAATATATCGTGAAAGTCAAAAAGTCTGGATCCTGTCGGAGAAAATAAAAGAAAATAACAAAACAAATCACAATTATTAGATAAATACAAAGAGATAATAATATTTACAATAAGTAACGGCTTGAATGACGTCTATGCGTCAGGGACAAGCTTCCCATCCATTTTTCTTATAAATGGGCAAACTGGGTCTTTTAGAGTCAGATTCCCGAGACTTAAATATTGTCTTTCTTTTTGGAATTGTGCATGTAACATGTGAATTGCGAGATGCACATATCCACTAGGATGCGTCTCAAGAGTCAATGATATGTCATCCAAAGACTCCTTACTCAAGCCATCCCTAATGAATTTAATTTTATCTTCACGGTTATCAGACACCAATCCTAAAGAACGACAACGAGTATTACATGTCATGCGTGCACATTTATAGAAAACACCCATTCTTTTAGCTCTTCTCTTTTTAGCATAGGTGCTTCTTCCTAAACCAGACAGATATGACCCAAAAGAGTCAGAGGACTCACCATCCAATCGGACCCTTGCTTCAATAATCCAACGAATGTCATTAGGAATACCTTTGATCATCAAAAGTCTCATTCGTTCCAAGTGAGCTTTGTAGACTTTCATCAGAGAGTTTTGAGGGAGAGAAGGAAATTGCTTGTGAAGATTTGCGAGAACGTCTTCCATCCTGAAATGTGACTTTACCTACAAAAATTAAATACAAAAAAAATAAAACACACCAAATCTGAATATATACACAATTTGCATGGGTTGCCTCTATGCTAGCGCTAAGTTTAACATCGTCAGCTAGACATGACTGCCTGAACGTTAGGCTGGATCTGAAAGTGTGACACTTTCTTTTTGTCGCTCCAATGATTCTCCCCACTAGTGCTTGACACACTTACTTTTAACCTTGAATGTTTCATTAGAATTGGGATCATGTAACTCAACGGTTCTGGTAAAACTTGAGTGATTAAGAATGGACCTGACCACCGTGATTTTAACCTTCCAGGGAAAAATTTCAACGTTGATTTTCTAAACAGTACCCGCTGCCCCGGTTCCAGTTGTATGCGCACTAACTTCTCATCATGTCTCTTCTTGGCCTTTTCTTTGTACAGTTTGGCATTCTCGAAAGGCTATATGTAGAATTCCTCCAACTCGTTGAGTTGGTGGAGTCTTTTCTCTTCAGTTGCTTGTAGTTCAAGATTTAACTTGTTCAGTTTGCAAAATGCTTTATCTTCAGGCAGTTGACATACTTTAAGTTTGTCGGTTGAACTTTACTTTTCATTTGGGTTCTGGATGGTACTATCTCTCACATCAAGTCTGAAATATTCCTCATTCTTTTCATCATTTAGGAATTCCATGGCTTTGAAAACATTGAATTTTACTTATTGGTCTTGTACCCTCATAGTTAGTTCACCTTTTATACATCAATAATGGTTTGACCGGTAGCCAAGAATGGTCTCCCGAGGATGATGGGCACATCTTCGTCTTCCTCCATGTCAAGGATAATAAAGTCTGCTGGGAGAATGAGTTTGTCGACTTTGACCAGCACATCTTCAACTACACCTCTCGGAAATGTGAGTGATCTATCGGCAAGTTGCAGAGAGACTGAGGTGGGCATTGCTTCTCTAATTTGTAGTTTCCTGTAAATGGAAAAAGGCATCAAGTTAACACTAGCACCTAAATTACATAGAGCCTTACCGAAGTTATGTTTTCCTATGATCCAAGGGATGGTGAAACTGCCAGGATCTTTCAACTTTGGGGGAAGCTTCCTCTGAATGATGGCGCTGCATTCTTCTGTCAATGCTACTGTCTCGTAGTCTCCCAATCTCCGCTTTCATGAAAGAATGTCATTCATGAATTTGACATAGCTGGTCATTTATTCCAATGCTTCTGCAAATGGAATGTTGATATGCAGCTTTTTGAAGATCTCAAGGAATCAAGCAAATTGTTTATCCAATTTGTTTTTCAGGAGACGTTGTGGAAAAAGGTGGAGGTTGAGTGAATCTTTATCGATCATTTTCTTTTTCCTCCTTTTCCTTCATCCATGGTTTAACTTCTCTGCTTTCAAAGATGCTGCTTGGCTTTGAATTAATGTTGCTTTGGATTGAAACATAGCATCATATGATGCTGCTCGAGAGTCGTATTTTGCTTCTAGCTTTTTCAAGTGAGCCAGCACTTCTGTTATTCCTGGTTCTTTTTCATAATCCTGGCCTTTTTTTTTCTGTTGGAATCCTGGTGGTGGATTGTTCATTTGCCCTGAATTATTACTCCATGCAAAATTGGGATGATTCCTCCACCCTAGGTTGTAGGTGTTGGAATATGGATTGTTCCCATGTTTATTGAAATTGTTGACATAATTCACCGTCTCATCATGTTGGTTTGTCTCTGGTGCTCCTCCATAGGGTGAACTTATGGCTCCGGCGATGTTTACAACTTGCATGCTAAGTGTTTCCATGAATTTGCACATATGTTCCAGCTTGGCATTCATTGTTGTGTTGGCTCCAACTTCGTGGATTCCTGCGAGTCGTTGAATCGTGCTCCTTTCTGTTGGCCACAAAGAATTATTGTTGGCTATTTCTTCAATTAAGTCTCATGCCTAATCTTCTCCTTTTGCCATTAAAGCTCCTCCAGCAGCAACATCAATTGTGGTTCTCATTAATCCATTATGTCCATTATAGAAGGTTTGTACTTGTAGCCACTTTGCAATCTCATGGTGATGATATTTTCTGAGCAAATCCTTGTATCTTTCCCAAGTTTCGCAGAGGGATTCTGAGTCATGTTCCACAAAGGATGTAATGTCATTCCTCAGCTTTGCAGTTCTAGCTGGGGTAAAGTACTTTGCAATGAATTTGGTGGCTGGAGTGTTCCAAGTTATGATAGAACCGGCTGATAGTGAATGTAGCTAAGCCTTAGCTTTGTCTTTCAAAGAATATGGGAAAACACGCAGTCTCATTGCTTCTTCAGCTGCTCGGTTGTAGTTGAATGTGCCGCAAACTTCTAGGAAGTAGCTAATGTGGGCATTAGGATCTTCAGTTGCATTCCCCACAAACTGAACTGACTGCTGTATCATTGGATGCATGCTTTGATGTCACATGCATTTGCTGGTAAGGGAGGAAGTACAATACATGAAATGACGCCGTCAACCACCAGAATTGTTCTGTCTCGAATGGGAATTGGTGGTACAACCTCCAAAGGTTCATGTTCCATGTTGATCAGTGCTTCTTGACCTTCACGCCTTTCCCTTCTCAACTGTCTAATGGTTCTTTCAATCTCTGGGTCAAGCAGACGGATTTCAAAGCTTCTGGTTCTTCTCATGTCGTGTCTGAAAACCTGAAACGAAAGAAAACAAAAATAATAAGTAAAAACAAATTAGACACAAGTAACTATATCTAACCTCAAAATTAATAGTGAAAAATAAATAAGTCCCCGGCAACGGCGCCAAAAACTTGATCGGCGTGATCACACACGTATAACGCAAGCGCACATATCGTTCAAGTAGTATAAAATGTATCGATCCCACGAGGACTTAATACCTAAGCTATTAATTTATGAAGCCAAATGTTTACGAGTATCTAATAGATTGGTTGTTTGATTGGATGGTGACTTTAAACTAAAACAAGTAAATAAAATAGTGTGAAAGTTAATTAAAGGTAAAATCAATAATATTAAACTATCTAGGGTTTTTAATCCTTCCAATATCTTTTAAAAATGAAATGGATATCTCATGTTTGTGCAATATATTGGTTTACTAACCTGAAACACGGATTATGCAAAAGTCTCTGTCGATGGTCAAATGCAAATACCCAGTATAACACAATTAATCATATGTCTATGATAACCAAGTTACCTGAATTCATTAAGATTAAGTTCCAATTGTGGCTATGCAGCCCGAAAGGTATATGTCAATCCTGGAAGGAATTCTATTAAGGGTTATCTATCTTTAATGAAGATCGTAGGCTATTAAGTCTAAGGCTGAAACCTAAAATTCCTTCGTCAAGTTTATTTTAAGTTTACCACACCAATCTTATTAATGGCCAGTTAACAAGAAGCATTAAGCTTAAGACTTAATAAATAAACCTTTATATTACCCAAGACATGAAATAACCCTTTATAAACCGGTGATATTGGAATTCATCACACCCCTAGATAATATGTTTAGTTACAAAACATACTTGGGATTACTAAATACTTAAATAAATAAAACATCATAAAAAATAACTTGGAGATAAATAAAAGTAAAATTACAATAATGAAAGAAAATATTGGGGTTAGAGAATCCACTTTTAATATTTCAAAATTAGAAATCTCGCTTCTTGTTAGTGTTTACAGATTAATTAATTATATTTAATCAGACCATAAAGGCGGAAATTCCATTTGTCTCAATTAAATCCAACCGACCATATAGGCGGTAACAAGGTTATTACCTAAACCGACCATATAGGAGGAAATTACGTCTGGAATGTAAAACCGACCAATAGGCGGTAAATAAGGTTGTCACCTAAACCGGCCATATAGACGGTAACTAATTAATCCAATTTTAATTAAAATAAGGGAGATTACTCTAATTTATTATATTAAAATTCTCACATTTTCACCCCAGCAGAATGAAATTACCTGCTCATGCTGTAAATGAAAACTCACAAAATTTTATTAATTAAATAAAAAGAAAATACAAGAAAACTTAAATAAATATACAAGACATTTTCCTTTAGGTTTTCATGGAGAAATTCCTCCAAAGAAAGCATGAAAAATTTACAAAGTTTAGCTTGGTATTTATAGGTAAATCTAAAGGCTTCCACCAATTTCTCCACCAATTGCTCCACCAAACATGGCACCAAACCAAACATGGCACCAAATATGGCACCAAATCCTCCACCATACATGCAAGCATGTTTGGTGAAAGTTTGACAATTTTCACTTTATTTTATTTTATTTTGAACATGACTTTAATAATTACACATAACACACTTCCAGATGTTTTATCAATGTTGGTCATGGAAACTTCCGAATTTGAAATTATTATGAACTTCAATGTTGTAGATATTTGAGTCTTATTTAATCTGGAACTTGAATCACCTCAATCCGATAACGCAGTAAAAAGTTATGCCCAAACTACGAAAATTTCGCAAAGTTGGAATTTCCGAAATTGTACTTCGTTAGAACGCTATTTCAAGTTTCCAGTCTCCTAAATCAAAATGTCAAGTCCAGTTTTTACCCTTATTTGTTCCACATTTCGTTCTGATTGATTTCATTAAGTCCAGATTTTATTTTATCTGTAAAATAAACTAAAACACATCAAAATGTTCATAAAACTCGAGAAACTATACAAAATATTAAGTAAAAGGGGCAGTAAATATTTATATATTTTCCGCTCATTAAGAAGGTGGCACAGTTTACAGTGAAGTAGTAATGGTGTCTAATGATAGCATAAAATAGCTAAGTGATGCATGATTGGTTGATTCTGTAGCAACATGGCACATGACCTCTAGTAGAGAATGGTTCTGCCATTATGAACCTGTCTCTGAATGATCGATTTTTCTAGGCAATGATCATGCCTTGAAAATTGTTGGGATTGTAGCCATCAAAATAAAGATGTACGATGGTACTATCCACACTGTACAAGATTTTTGACATTTATGGGAATGAAAAAAAAAACTTTTGTCAATTGGACAGCTAGATGACCTCAGATACAAGACCGTTGTTGAAAAGGGGTATTAAAGATAGTGAAAGGAGCAATTACAGTCTTGAAAGCTGAAAAGATCTCATCAAACTTGTATATGCTCTTGGGAGAATCAATTCAGGAAGCAACTGCATCGGTGGCATCACTGGATTTTGGAGAGGAAGCTTCTATATTGTGGCATCAGAAATTATGCCACATCTCAGAACAATGAATGAAGATTCTCGTCAATCAAAAGTTACTCCCGGTCTTAAAAGCGTTTAGTCTACCATTTTATAAGCATTGTATTACAGTAAGCAAAACAGATTAAAATTCAGCAAGTCAAGTGCTCGGAGCAAAATTATTTTAGACTTGATTCACTCTGATTTTTGGGAAGTACCGGTTCAATCTCTGGGGAAAGCAAAATTTTATATAATTTATTGACGAATTTTCTAGAAGATGTTGGGTGTACCCGATCAAAATCAAGTTAGATGTGATGTTAGTTCTTATAAATTTCAAAGCACAAATTGAAGTAGAAACTGGAAAGAAAATCAAATGTTTAAGGACATATAATGGAAGAGAATATTACACTAAGGACTTTGATGCATATTGTCAGCAAGAAGGCATCAAAAGGCAAACTACTGCATCATAAACTCCTCAACAAAATGGTGTGGCAGAAATGATGAATAGAACGCTACTGGAAAGAGTAAGAGTTATGCTCAGAACAACTAGTCTACCAAAGTGTTTTTGAGTAGAAGCAATTCATACATCATGCTATATTGTAAATAGATCCCCATCAATAACAAATGATTTAAAGACACCGATGGAGATATGGAGTGGAAAGCCAGCCGATTACTCATCTTTTCATATTTTTGGTTGTCATATATACGTGATGTACAACGCTCAAGAAAGAAAAAAGCTAGTCCAAAATCTAGAAAATATATTTTCTTGGATTATGCTGATGGAGTAAAGTGGTATCACTTGTGGGATCCCACTACCTAAAAGATCATCATCAGCAAGGGTGTGATATTTGCATAAGATCAATTGTAGAAAGAAGAAAATGATAACACTTCAAAAGAAAGTACAGAGACTACAACAGTAATGGTGGAAAATAATCCAGAACAAGAAAATTCCATATTTTCTGAAGCAGCACTAGAGCACGAGGTCCCAGAACCAATTGAATTTGAAGCTTTTGAAATTCGTCGATCAACTCGAGAGAGAGTACCTCCAGGTCAGAGTATGTTATGGAGAGTAACATTGCATACTATCTTCTAACAGAGGATGGAGAGCCATCAACATTCCATAAAGCTACAAATGGCGTAAATATATTTTTTGTGGATGACAGCAATGCAAGAAGAAATAGAAACTTTGCACAGAAACAATACATAGGATCTTTTACCATTACCACATGGAAGAAAAACCATTGGTAATAAATGGGTCTATAAGATCAAACGAGATAACAATGATCAAGTGGAGCGGTATCGTACACGATTGGTGGTAAAAGGATATGCTCAGAAAGAATGGATTGTTTTCAACGAGATATTTTCTCCTGTGTTTCGACTTACAACATTCAGATTAGTTTTGGCTATGTGTACTACTTTTGACCTACATCTGGAATAGTTGGATGCAAAAATTGCATTTCTTCATGGAGAACTTGAAGAAGAAATTTATATGCTCCAAATAGAAGGTTTTACTGAAATAGGCAAGGAGAATTTGGTTTGCAGGTTGAACAAATCTCTATATGATCTCAAATAGGCGTCGAGATGTTGGTATAAGAGATTTGATTCCTTCATTATTTTCCTTGGGTACAACAGACTCAGTTCAGACCATTGTACATATTACAAGAGGTTTGAAAATAATGACTTTATTATTTTTCTATTGTATGTGGATAACATGTTAGTAGCATGCCCTAGCAAAGATCAAGTCTAAGAATTAAAGGCACAGTTAGCTAGGAAGTTTGACATGAATGATCTGGGACCAACAAACAATATTTTAGGGATGCAAATACACCGAGACAAAAATAACAGGAAGCCTTGGCTTTCTCAGAAAAATTACTTAAAGAAAATCTTATGGCGATTCGATATGGAAGATTGTAAGCCAATTTTTTAGGGGTTTTATGGAGAAAATTCGGTAACGCAGTGGAAACGTGGAAAATCAAAATTTTTCGATTTCAATAATTTTTCTTGGTTCAATTAAATAAACTTATTTATTTAATTACCTAATACTTAAAAACTGAAATCATACACAAGAAGTCAATTTTCTTTGTAATTACCGAATTAGCCCAATAGTTTACAAATTGATCATTTTAGTCCTTAAATTGTCAAATACAATTTTGGATGATTCTAAATCAATTATAGAATGATTTTCAACATGCCCAACACATCAAAATCAGATTGTAACAAAATCAAGTTCAAGTTCTCATTTCCCCATATTCCAAGAAAACATCCTTAGTTCGTCCAAGATACTCAAGGATGTTCTTTACATAAATCCAGTGACCATCACCTGGATTGGCATTATAGCGTCTACATATGCTCAAACCAAATGAGACATCAAGTCACATACATTTCAAAAACGTACGAGCTCTGGGAGGGTTGTCAGCAGCTTTCTAGATTTATCTCAGTAGATCTTTATTCCTAGAATAAAGCCTGCTTCTCCCAGGTATTTCATGGAGAATTTTAATGAAAACCAAGCTTTCACCGATTATATTATGGGAATGTTACTGCTAAGAAGCAATACATCATCAACTTATAGGACATTCATTGTCAGTGCGCTCCCACTAACCTTCTTATATACACAAGAATTATATTCATTTTGAATGAAATCATATACCATTATGATCTCATCAAAACGTTGGTTCCAAGAACGCTATGCTTGATTCAATCCATAAACGGATCGATTTAACTTGCAAACTTGTTTGCATGTTTTGGTATGACAAAACCGTCAGGATGTTGTAAACATCCTCCGAAAGGTTTCCGTTTAAGGAAAGCGATTTTTGACGTTCAGCTGCCATTTTTCATAAACGAAATATGCAGCACTTGCAAGCATTATGCAAATGGATTTAATCATGGCAACGGGTAAAAGGTGTCGTCGTAATCGAAACCATGTTGATGACGATACCCTTTCGCTACAAGCCTAGCTTTGTACATTTGTATGTTTCCATCCATGTTTGTCTTCCTTGAAGTCTCATTTAGAACCAATAGGCACAGTGCCTTCTGGTACATCAACCAGTGTCCAAACTTAGTTGGTATACATGGAATCCATTTCGGATTTCATGGCACTTTGCCATAAAAGGAGTCGATACCTTGTATCACTTCCTCATACGTAGCCGGTAATGGTTCATTGAGAATTGTCTTGGAGACTAGTATAGACGTGTAGGTGTTTATAGCGGATAAACACTGAACGACTCACCGAAGATTCTTAATGGATGGTACACCAGCGTCAATAAGAATCTTCTTGGGTTGAGTAGCACTTGTGATTCTTAGACTTGAGATGCCATTGTGGGCGCATGAGACATCTTCTACACTTAGACGGCAGTCACGTCACCGATCTATTAAGATCAGACCTCCGCCTGTTCGTTGGGTGTAGATAGATCCTCAGGGTGTCCTATGTGTATCAAGATAGGATCCGTCAGTTCTGTGTACCAGAGCATAGGTAGTCCATATGATTAGCAATCAGATAAAACCATGGGCCCGTGGTAAAGTTTAGAAGCTAGTTCTAAACATTCTTTTGAGATTGCTAAAAGAATAGTCGACTGGATAATCCCGATAGAGATTTGACGTTTACATCTATATCTCTGGGATTTATCCGGATACCTGTGACGGAGGAATTATACATTTGCGATGACCTCGACCTGTATGGTTTAGCGATATTATCCGTGATCGTCATAATCTACGGGTGGATAGATTATGGACACGAAATTAGATTTTGTGACGGATATACCTGAACCTAGAGAGTCTCAATAATGAAACATACTCGTTGAGCACTAGAGCAAATAAATAAATAATATTGATTATTTATAAAGTCGTTAATGGTTAAACGCAAGATACATGCTAAAGAGACTAGATAGTCATTTCCTTGATTATTGTGTATTTACATTTAATACTTGATTAATTTAAATACACATTAATTAATAGTCAAAATGAGTTATTTGACTTATTTCCTAAATGAATATATGTTTTTAATATTTAATGTAATATTATACATATATTTAATATATTTGTATTTGATTAATTAATTAATTATTTAATTGTTAAATGATTAAATTAATTAAAATATAAATATCTTACATTAGGATATTTAAAGTAAATGACATTAGTTGCATTTGTTGACCAAAATAAATATCTAATAAAGTAGTTTATAAGATATTTGTGCAAGTTGATATAATGATAATTGAAATGAATTGAAATTACAATTTCTTGCATTTGGTATATGCAATTCGGCCAAGGCATATTTTTGCCTTAATATAAATTGTTTTCATTTTCATTTCATTAAGTTAACCTAATACACTTTACAAGAAACACCATTAAAGAAAACAAGAAAGCAAGTGAAGGAGAAAAGGAAAAACTTAAAGAAAAGCTTGGATTTTGTAAGTTTTTCAAACTTACTATTAGAAGGAATTTGTTCCTTAGGATCTAGGAAACATCTTGTGATGTTCTTAAGTTATTCTTTTCATTATTTCTTGTGTTTTTGATGATGGAAATTTGGTTGAAAGTGTTGAGCATGTGTAATGAAGAAAGGTTGTAACTATTGTAGTTATAAACATTCTTTTAAGGTTTTTGAAACCATGTTGCTAATCTAGAGTTATTGACCCACTCTTAAATGACCTAGATTTGATCTTGAGTTGTTTCATTGTGTTGAGACTTGGATTGGATGGAAGAATGATGATTGAAGTAATTGATTTAATGTATTTGGTCTAATTTGTCCAATTTGAGGAAATTGAAAAATTAGGGTTTTAACTAATTCCAAATTTGGGGGTTTTCATATATGTTGAGCATTTGGGGTGTATATGATGCATGTAAAGTTTCATGTTGATTGGATTTCATTTGGATGAGTTTTGAAGCATGAAATGACCAAATGGTCAACTTGGGCACCAAATGGTGCATTCGGCCAAGATAAAGAAAATTGGATTTTGGTTGCTTTGGTGTTTTGATGTTTTGAACATCATAAGTTCATCTTAGAAATGATTTAGAATCATTCAAAATTGATTGGATCAATTTCGGACTAAAACGGACAAAAATACAAAGCAAGGGTATTTCGGTAAATTCACTTAAAATGTTTTATTGAATTTATTTTCATAATTTGATTATTGGAATATTAAATAAATATGTTTATTTAATTTATCCGAGAAAAAGTTTTGAAATCTGAAAATCGGATTTTCACCGCTTCCGCTGCGTTACCGGATTCACCCCTAAATAACCCCTTCAAAATGGTATCAGAGCGAGTCTGATTCTAGGCCACCTAAAATGATTAGCCTTCATTGAATCAATGTTTAATCATGTTTTCTTGACTTTATGCATGCTTATTAGGATCTAAACTGGTTAGATTTAGGGTGTATGACACTTAGCGGAAAATCCATAATAATAAGGTTTAAATGTAATTATGTAATTGATGCATGTTATATGGTCCGTCTTGTCAATACGGTTATGAATATCTCTTTGTGACTACATCCGAGACCGTGCCTCTGCTGTGAGGATGTAGCCGATAAAGATTTATTTATACCGGATGTATATCAGATACTAGGTAAATTCAAGTAAAAGCGGAATTCTGAACGTGCCCTAGCTGTAAGGATACGTTAGTAACTTGAGTTTACCATTGACGAGTTTAACCTTGGTACGTCTCCTTGTGGGCCTGCCTTCGCAGCGACAACGAGAAACGGCCAGGACCGGGTACTTAGGAGTCATTAGTGAATGATTGACAAATGAGTTGTCTACCTGATGAATATACGTAGGCAAGACCGTGCCTCTGCTGTGAGCCGAAATATATTCACGGGATCCACTTTTCACTATTAGTATTTAATTTAATTATTAAATATTTGTATTCTGTTTGGGATTACAGTATTGCATGATTTAGTGGGAGGGGCATATTAGATTAAAAATCCATGATCTAGTTTATGCTTTTGATATTATATGAAACTGCTTAATTTCTGCTAACCGTTTTTCGTGATCTATATGATAGATTTGCGATGGCGGGTCAATCCACAAACCAGTTTGCGCGTATGTTAGATGCGAACAAACTAAAAGGCGCTGAGAACTTTACAGACTGGGAATGGAATTGGATTGAGGATTGTCCTCGATTCCGAAAAGTTGGGTTATGTTCTTGAGGGTCCTTTACCCCTTGCAGTGGGTGAGGATGCTTCAGGAGGAACGCCAAGTTTTTGAAGCTTGGAAGAATGATGATTTAAGAGTTAAATCATACATCCTTAGTTCGCTCTCTCCGAAACTCAAGCAACAATACTATGGAACATCAGATTCCTATAGTATGATAACGCGATTAAGACAATCGTTCGAGAACCAGGAACAGGTTATTGTTCACAAGGTCGCCATGGAACTGTTCCATGCGCGTCTGGATGAGGGGCAAAGTGTTAGCCCACATGTTCTTCAAATGATCGATTTGATCGATCAATTGAGGCAACATAATCTCATCCTAAATGACATTCTCGGTAGGAGTGTCATTCTTGGTTCTCTGCCAGCTTCATTCCGCCAGTTTGTGATGTACTTCAACATGCACGGGACAGTCTGCACCTACCAGGAGCTACATAGGATGTTGCTCACGACAGAAGAGGATCTGAAGAAGGGAGTACCGACTCGCCCACCTAGATCTAATTCTCTGTCTGCTTCTTCCCAAGGAATGTCCAAGGGAAAGAAGAAGAAAGGGAAGAAGAAGAAGGCCTTCGGTCCTCCACAGCAGGCGAAGATAGCTAAGCCCAAAAGGGCTTCTGAAGACAAATGCCACCACTGCGGCAAAGTTGGGCACTGGAAAAGGAACTGTCCTGATTACATTGCCCAAGTGAGGAGAGACAGAGCTTCTACATCAGGTACTTTTATTTTTCCAGTTATTGATTTATCTTTGGCTTGTGAAGCCGTTACATCCAGCTGGATTTTAGATTCTGCTTGTCCCATTCACATTTGCAATTCGTTGCAGGTGCTGAAGGAAAGTAGGAGGCTGAAGCCAGGGGAGATGCAGTTGCGATTCGGGAGTGGAGACTCTTTAGATGCAGTTGCAGTGGGAGTATGCGAGATCTCATTGCCGAATGGGACACTTTTGTTACATGACTGTCATTTTGTACCGGGATGTGTCGCTAATATTATATCACTTTTTGTATTGGATACAGAAGGCTTTTGTATGAATATTAAGAATAGTTCTTTGTATTTATGATAGTAATAATATTCAGATCCTTAGTTGTCCAAACCAGCATGGTCATTACACATTGCAAACTTCAAAAGATATATTAAATACTGGAGTTAATAAACGTAGATTTACCTGTAATTAATAATACTGAACTTTGGCATATGAGACTTGGTCACATTGGCGTTAAACGCCTTACCCATTGGTTAGGAATGGTTTGATATCAAATCTTACCATTGAGTCCTATCCAACTTGTGAATCCTGTATTCAGGGTAAAATGACCAAGGCCCCATTTTCTGGTGTTGGACACCGAGCCACTTACTTACTGGAACTCGTACATTCTGATGTATGTGGTCCACTAAGTCAAACTGCTCACAGTGGTTATTCGTACTTCGTTACCTTTACCGATGATTTGTCACGGTACGGTTATGTGTATTTGATGCGACATAAATCGGAAACCTTTGAAAAGTTCAAAGAGTTCCGAAATGAAGTAGAAAAAAAACTGGTAAATATATTAAATTCCTTCGATCAGATCGAGGCGGCGAATATATGAGTGGTGAGTTCATGGATTATATGAAGGAGAATGGGATTCTCGCTCAATATACTCCTCCAGGTACACCACAGCACAATGGTGTATCTGAAAGGAGAAATCAGACTTTATTGGATATGGTCCGATCGATGTTGAGTTTCACAGATTTGCCCTATTACTTATGGGGATACTGTCTCTTAACAGCCGCACATCTTTTGAATAAGATTCCTTCAAAGGCTGTTCCTACGACACCGTATCAGATATGGTTCGGTAGGAGACCGAATCTTAATTATATTAAGGTTTGGGGTTGTCCTGCCTATGTCAGGGTAACTCAGCAAAGTAAGCTTTCGCCTCGAGGGCAAAGTTTAGGTTTGTTGGATATCCCTCGAACACGAGGGATATCTGTTCTATGATACCGAGCATCGAAATGTGTTCGTAGCTCGCTTCGCAAAATTTCTAGAAGTAGAATTTTTGTCAGAAGGAGGTGATCATAGACAGGTTGAGCTTGATGAAGTCCAACCTGAAAACAACGAACCAACGGAGGAACCTGAAGTTCAAGTAGATGAAGGACCTTCAACACACACACTCCGTAGGTCGGAAAGGGTATCTAGACCTCCTGAACGCTTGTATTTGATACAAGAAAGAGTCTGGATGTCTCTTAGTTGAAGAGACAGATCCTTTCACCTATAGAGAATCGATGTTGGACATCGACTCCGTGAAATGGCAAAGTGCCATGAAATCCGAGATAGACTCAATGCATGAAAATCAAGTTTGGGACTTGATTCCGCTTCCCGAAGGAATTGTTCCTATCGGTTGTAAATGGGTTTACAAGAGGAAGCGCGGGCCTGACGGTAAGGTTGAAACTTACAAGGCCCGACTGGTAGCAAAAGGTTACACGCAGCGACCTGGCGTCGACTACGATGAAACTTTTTCGCCGTAGCAATGCTTAAGTCTATCCGGATTTTGCTTTCTATAGCTGCGTATCATGACTACGAGATTTGGCAAATGGATGTCAAAACGGCTTTTCTAAATGGATTTCTTGATGAAGAAATCTATATGGAACAGCCGGAAGGTTTCACATCCAGCGAAACCTCGGCATGGTATGTAAGCTTAAGAAGTCCATTTATGGACTTAAACAAGCTTCACGAAGTTGGAATCTTCGATTCGATGAGATTATTAGATCGTCTGGTTTTCTCAAGAATTCGGAAGAATCCTGTGTGTATCAGAAGGCCAGTGGGAGCATGGTCGTATTTTTAGTCCTATATGTTGATGACATCCTAATCATTGGGAATGATTTAGGAATGTTGCAAAGCGTCAAAGCGTACCTCTGTAAGAATTTCTCCATGAAGGACCTGGGAGAAGCTTCCTATGTTTTAGGGATAAAACTCTATAGAGATAGACAAAGGAGGCTGATTGGGTTATCCCAATCAACGTACGTAGATAAGATCTTGGAACGGTATAGCTTTGGTAACTGTAAGACAGCAAACATACCGTTCAGACATGGGATTCATCTTTCCAAGAAGATGTGTCCACAAACAGAAGATGAGAAGGTTAGAATGTCTAACCAACCTTATGCTTCGTGTTTGGGTAGCATAATGTATGCCATGTTATGTACGAGGCCTGATATCAGTTTCGCTGTTAGCGTAACTAGTCGATATCAGTCCAATCCAGGTAATGACCATTGGATGGCCATTAAACATATCCTAAAGTATCTTAAAGGTACTAAGGATAAGTTAATAATATATGGAGGAAACGAACTGCAGGTTAATGGGTATACAGACTCCGATTTCCAATCGGATCCCGATGATAGAAAGTCTACATCTGGATTTGTCTTTACCCTTAACGGAGGTGCAGTTTGTTGGAAGAGTTCCAAACAGGGATCGACAGCTGATTCCACCACTGAGGCAGAATATATTGCAGCTTCTGAAGCTGCAAAAGCTGTGTGGATAAAGAACTTTATCACAGAATTGGGAGTTGTCCCAAGTATCGAGAATGCGATTCCGTTATACTGTGATAATACTGGAGCCATTGCGCAAGCAAAGGGACCGAGGGCGCATCAGAAGTCGAAGCATGTGGAACGCAAGTACCACATCATTCGAGAGATCGTGTCGCGAGGGGATATTGTCGTGTGCAAGGTACCGAGTGAAGATAATGTAGCAGACCCGCTGACGAAGGCCATACCTCCGAAGTTGTTTGATAAACACGTGGAGTCGATGGGTATTAGATACAATCGATATTGGCACTAGAGCAAGTGGGAGATTTTGTTGGGGTTGGTGCTCAGAGCGCCAATTCCCGGTTGTATTTCTGTTAAATACTTCTGTAAAACATTATTATTATGAATAATATATGCAGTTTCTATAATATAATCTATATTTCTATATGGTAAAGACGTAATGACCCGAGAATGATTAGTCATGATACAGTTGCAAAAGCGTCGCAACGGACATTGAGTAGTATCATGACGTTGTCATTCTCAGACAGTTCCTGGTCAAGGTTTACACTACTTGGTCAGTATAGTAAACCCGTTGAGACCGGTACATGTCGTATACTGGAATATATGATTCCAATGGTTTCTCAATGAACCTTAGTCTTGGAGACTAGTATAGACGTGTAGGTGTTTATAGCGGATAAACACTGAACGACTCACCGAAGATTCTTAATGGATGGTACACCACGTCAATAAGAATCTTCTTGGGTTGAGTAGCACTTGTGATTCTTAGACTTGAGATGCCATTGTGGGCACATGAGACATCTTCTACACTTAGACGGCAGTCACGTCACCGATCTATTAAGATCAGACCTCCGCCTGTTCGTTGGGTGTAGATAGATCCTCAGGGTGTCCTATGTGTATCAAGATAGGATCCGTCAGTTCTGTGTACCAGAGCATAGGTAGTCCATATGATTAGCAATCAGATAAAACCATGGGCCCGTGGTAAAGTTTAGAAGCTAGTTCTAAACATTCTTTTGAGATTGCTAATAGAATAGTCGACTGGATAATCCCGATAGAGATTTGACGTTTACATCTATATCTCTGGGATTTATCCGGATACCTGTGACGGAGGAATTATACATTTGCGATGACCTCGACCTGTATGGTTCAGCGAGATTATCCGTGATCGTCATAATCTACGGGTGGATAGATTATGGACACGAAATAGATTTCGTGACGGATATACCTGAACCTAGAGAGTCTCAATAATGAAACATACTCGTTGAGCACTAGAGCAACATAAATAAATATATTGATTATTTATAAAGTCGTTTAATGGTTAAACGCAAGATACATGCTAAAGAGACTAGATAGTCATTTCCTTAATTATTGTGTATTTACATTTAATACTTGATTAATTTAAATACACATTAATTAATAGTCAAAATGAGTTATTTGACTTATTTCCTAAATGAATATATGTTTTTAATATTTAATGTAAATATTATACATATATTTAATATATTTGTATTTGATTAATTAATTAATTATTAATTGTTAAATGATTAAATTAATTAAAATATAAATATCTTACATTAGGATATTTAAAGTAAATGACATTAGTTGCATTTGTTGACCAAAATAAATATCTAATAAAGTAGTTTATAAGATATTGTGCAAGTTGATATAATATAATTGAAATGAAATTGAAATTACAATTCTTGCATTTGGTATATGCAATTTTCGGCCAAGGCATATTTTTGCTTATATAAATTGTTTTCATTTTCATTTCATTCAGTTAACCTAATACACTTTACAAGAAACACCATTAAAGAAAAAAAAGAAAGCAAGTGAAGGAGAAAAGGAAAAACTTAAAGAAAAGCTTGGATTTTGTAAGTTTTTCAAACTTACTATTAGAAGGAATTTGTTCCTTAGGATCTAGGCACATCTTGTGATGTTCTTAAGTTATTCTTTTCTTTATTTCTTGTGTTTTTGATGATGGAATTTGGTTGAAAGTGTTGAGCATGTAATGAAGAAAGGTTGTAACTATTGTAGTTATAAACATTCTTTTAAGGTTTTGAAACCATGTTGCTAATCTAGAGTTATTGACCCACTCTTAAATGACCTAGATTTGATCTTGAGTTGTTTCATTGTGTTGAGACTTGGATTGGATGGAAGAATGATGATTGAAGTAATTGATTTAATGTATTTGGTCTAATTTGTCCAATTTGAGGAAATTGAAAAATTAGGGTTTTTTAACTAATTCCAAATTGGGGTTTTCATATATGTTGAGTATTTGGGTGTGTATATGATGCATATAAAGTTTCATGTTGATTGGATTCATTTGGATGAGTTTTGAAGCATGAAATGACCAAATGGTCAACTTGGCACCAATGGTGCATTCGGCCAAGATAAAGAAAATTGGGGATTTTGGTTGCTTTGGTTTTTTGATGTTTTGAACATCATAAGTTCATCTTAGAAATGATTTAGAATCATTCAAAATTGATTGGATCAATTTCGGACTAAAACGGACAAAAATACAAAGCAAGGGTATTTCGGTAAATTCACTAAAATTGTTTTATTGAATTTATTTTCATAATTTGATTATTGAATATTAAATAAATATGTTTATTTAATTTATCCGAGAAAAAGTTTTGAAATCTGAAAATCGGATTTTCACCGCTTCCGCTGCGTTACCGGATTCACCCCTAAAAACCCCCTTCAGCCGGTTCGTCTTCCCTCAATAAGATTGATATCTACATGAGGTGAGATCAGAAACCCATACCTCCCAGGTTGTTTTCTGTACTCTCGCCAACCTACGTTGTTATTTTGTATTAGAAGAATTGTGGACAGTCTCATCCCTGATGACTGCTCATGTTTCGTTAAGGATCGTGCCATAAACAGTATTACTCTGATTTTCATCGAGTTTTACTTTCCTCCACTTATCACTGCATATAGGAATTCCTCTTGAAATCCGCATGGAGAGCAACAATTACATTGTTCTCGTTGAGTTGTGTAAGACTATACTTTGGTTTCCCTAGATAACTACAAATAGACACTTATCCGATTTGGGTTTCTAGTTTGGTATCATCCAAACATATGCCAAGCATTCCAAATCTTCAGGAATGAGAAACCCCCGGTTTCTTTCATATTCATATCTAATATGAAGTATGTCTAACAATTTTTCATGGAACCTTATTCAAAATAAATATTGCACTGTTAATGTGTATCCCTAGAAGGAATTAGTAGCTCAGAGCGACTCATCATTAACCTTACCATGTCCAACAAAGTTCGGTTTCACTGTTCGGACACCCCTTCAAATTGAGGTGTCCCGGGAAGGAGTCCGCTGTGAAAGAATACCATACTCTTTCATGCAATCGAGAAACTTATTTCTCAAGTATTCCACCACGGTCCAATCGTAATGTTTTAATATACTTTAGCTGGTCTATTTTTCTACTTCGTGTTGAAACTCATTGATTATATCAAAAGTTTCCGACTTATGTTTCAGAAGATACACATAACCATAACGCGATGCAACATCCGTAAAGTTACGAAGTATTTATATCCACCTTTAGCCTAGCTACACATGTGCTCACTTACGTCACTATGAACGAGGGCTAACAGCTCGGTGGCACGTACACATTTACCAATAAAAGGTGTGTAGGCACTGCATTTTTGCATATAAATCCCGATGATGAGTCTCATTTGGAGGCACTATCTTTTAAGTCGCGGAAGCCGCGGGAAACGGACGTCCGAAGGGAAAAGATGGAAATCAGTACTTTGTCGAATTTGACTCGCTTGTTTAGCTTCAGGCTCGCTGGTGGACCTCTGTTTTAAAGCACCTTTAGCCTAAAAAACCCGCAAACACTTAACCTTGGCCCAAAACCCCACATCTAGCCGTCATGCATAAATCCAAGCCCATCTCACCCAAGCCCAATCCAAAATAATTAAAACATTTAAAATACATGTCACAAATTAAATTAAACCAATTAAATTAAATAATTAAATCAAATTAAAAGCTAATTAAATTAAACCAATTAAAATAAATCTAAATTAAATATATTATATTCCTAATATAAACAATCAAATATTCAACCTTCCTAATTCACCAAAATTTGTCCCCCAATCAAATATATATTTTCCTTTTGTGACACTAATTAGATATTACAAATCCATATCCATGCAAACCCTAATTGACAACTATAAAACACACACTAAATCAACCCTAAGGGCCTCTCATTCACACCCTAAAAGCAATTTTCTCTCCCCCTCGCTCCATCATCTTCCCTCACAACTCACTGCCGAACAGTAAACTAAACCAATAACCCTCACGTCACCCTCCAACACTCAGCCGAACCCTCCACAGACACTCACACGTAACACCTCACCTGTCTTCACCTTGCCCTCATAAGCTTTTACGTTGACACCTTGCAGAGCCCCCACCAACTCAACATGCCCACAACTTAGTCCACAACCAACACACACCAGCCACCCTTCTCGGCCATGACATGAACAAACAACAACCCCTAACTACTTCAAGCCTCTTCTCCATGCACTCAAAAAGGACACACATATAAGCCACCTAGCAGCTCCCTGACCTAGTAAAAGCCACGCATCTGATCACATGGCCTTCATAAACACATGCCCAGTAGCCACGAAATTATCTCCTGACAGCCCTGCATTGCCGCACCAAACATGATCAAAAACACCCTTCCATCGCCGTTAAACATAGCCTGAAACCAAACCCCAAACTGCCACACATGGCCCCATCCTCTACACCGAATTGCACCTCCAACCAGCCCTCATATTCACCGTGAAACACAGCCAACCAGCCCTCACATTCATCGTAAAACAGCTCCCAGAAACACCCCCTAAAACTGCGAATTACAGCCCCTGACCTGCACTTAAATCACCAAAAAAACCCCTGAAACTGTCCCGAAATTGCCCTGAATTAACTCAGAAACTGCCCAACAACTGTCCAGAATAAGCCTTAAAACAGTGCAGAAAACACACCCCAAAACAATGACGAAAACAACCAAAACAGTGACCAGAAAACCGCAAGGAAACAGCAGCAAAACGGAGTCAAAACAGTAGCTTGAGCAGCGAAACAACGAGGTAAAATGCAAACCAGTGAACCAGAAAAGTTGGCGGTGTGATAGCCCTTCCGACGGCCGTGAAACTCGAGTTCGAAAGTCGACATAAAAGGTTAGACCTGAGGGTATTTTCCACATTCGTTTTCTGTGTTATTTTGTATTATTTATTGAGTATTGCTTGCATGATTGTTATGTCGAAATGCATGTTGTGGCCCTTGAGTAGAGAAATATGCATGGATTATGAGATATTGTATGTTGTGGCTTTGGAATAAAACGAAAGATGTGTCAACTCTCGCGGTATATCGGATGGAAACCCGACATAAATTTCATAGCCGATTCTGAATGGACGGTAGTATGATCTGTACTCGGGATACAACTCCACGTACCGCTTGAGTAAACGACACTTTCTCTTGTTTTATATTTCTTTGATTTATTTATTTTTCGTCATTTGAATTACGCATGTTATTTGTATGTATGATGTGATCGAGCGCATGGGCTTAGTAAGTCGGATTAAAGGTCCCCTATTTGGAGGGGTTAAAATCCTTTACCACGATGCTTTGCCGCGCCGGTTGATGTGTGTTCGGTTGGATGTAAGATATGTTCAATCGGACATACTAAGTTTGATATGATTGTCTTTATTTTTGTATGCATGATGTGATCGAGCGCATGGGCTTAGTAAGTCGGATTAAAGGTCCCCTATTTGGAGGGGTTAAAATCCTTTACCATGATATTTTTGTATTCTCGGTTGAATGTAAGATGTGTTCAATTGGGTATACGAAATTTCATATAGTTATCTTTATCTTTGTATGCATTGTAACGAAAGGCGCATGGGCTTATTGTGTTGGATTAAAAGGTTCTCCATTTGGGAAGAAAAGCCTAAAAGGCTACCTTTACCACGATATTTGCTGTGTCTTTCATCTATTGATTGCATCATCTATCCCTTAGTCTTGGCTTAACGTATTACAATTCATATATCCACGTCATGATAGCATTTGAGTATTATTTCTTGTGGTATATCGGATGGAAACCCAGACATAAATTCCGTAGCCGATTCCGAATGGACGGTAGTGCGGTCTGTACTTGGGATACAATTCCACGTACCACTTGGAAAAGTTCTCACATGTGTGTTTGTGTCCATATTAGTTATCTTCTTTTTCACCATGTCATATCATGCTTACTTTAATGCCTAATTGCATCCTTAAGTGTCTTTTTGCATTATGTACTTAGTTGACTCTTTTATTTACGCATGGACATGTAATGGCTATTTGTTATGCTTCCACATGTATAAGTATGATATGTCTATGAATCACATGTTCGCTATTATTTGATTCGCTTTTATGTGTGCTTGCGTGGTTAGTGTGTGCTTGTGTTTCCATGAATACAATATGCCAATGAAGTTGTATGTTCGTTGCTACTTTGACGTACTTTCAAGCATGCAATCTTAGATGTGAAATATATGCAAATTTAGGTGTAAGTTTTATTTTTGCTCATATGGATTTAGAAGCATGATACTCTTGGAAATAAGTGTTACTTAAGCTTGATTAAATTATTACACAAATCCTTTCATTACAAGTGACATAAGTAAAGGACCATTCCGAACCCAACAGTTTGAGGTCTTCTCTTGCGAGGGGTGAGTGCGGCCTTAAATCTCATTTTCCCGGTTCACACCGGGTGGTGACTCCATTATTCTCCGGTTTAGTCCCCTGCGGGCTACTCCGTACTCCCAACTAGGCCGCGAGCCCAGGACAGCGTGCGTCGTCCAATTTTATGTCCCACAGTCTGGCGACTCCACTGGGGATAGAGAATCGGCCCCGAAATATTGTCTTGTAATTTTTGGATTTATGTTCTTAATGAACGTGTCTATAGTGGATGAAATGGGGTTTTAATCAAAGGCATTTTGAGGCTAGGTAATGGTTTGGTGTCTTCCTTTACTCACTACCTTTATAGAAGGAAAAGCTGTGAAGGCACCTAGATAGCCATCTACTCGTAGCTATTGTGATGGACTAATTTGGAGGACTCGTTGTTTAATCCTGACACCAAGCGATAAGAGCCTAAGAGGCTTAGGTATTTAAGTGAGCGTCGCTCCACCCTCCCTCTGGGGAATCTACAACGGGAAATCCATTTGACAGTCAGTCACACACCATAACTCATTGGCACGTACCTTAGTGTATAAAAAAGGGTGCGCTCACTTGGCCGCTCGAACCCTTGATTGGGGAGACCTAGTTGTGGGCCATCCTTCGCCGGTGAGAGCCTTTGTCTACACTCTTGCGAACCCACCCATAGACCGGGGTTGAATGGTTAAAGTAACAATTATTTCCTTGAGTATGTGCTTGTGGACCATCCTCATTTGGATGCAGTTGGACTATTGTCAGAAATGCAACTTGCTGGGCCATTTAAACTGGGGCGAGTTCGTACCTTATGACCATTAGGCCCAAAGCTTCTGAAATGTTGATGGGCCATTCTGTAGAAATCATTATTTTATGTTTGCATTATCTTTATTTTATACTTGTGTTGGGAACATCGTCGTTTGGATCCATTTGGACCATTTGTCATGGGATATGGGCTTGTTGGGCCATTTAAACTGGGGCAAGAACATATCTTATGATGATTGGGCCAAAAACTTCTAAAACTCCAATGGGCCATTATATGTTTGTGTTTAGGAACATTATCATTTGGATACGGTTGGACTTCTTGCCATGAGATGTGAACTTGTTGGGCCATTTAAACTGGGACGAGTTCACTCCTATGACAATTAGCCCAAAAGCTTCTAAAATGACGATGGGTCGATTTGTGTGAAAATTTTAATGAGTTGATATATTCCTTGCATCGCATGCATCTCATACACCTCATGCATACATGCACCATATTAACCCCTTTTTATCTTGAAAGCCATCATAGATACCCGTTGGTTAGGGAAGAGAGCAGACTTGTCAAAAGACCGAGCGGTCACCAAGGAATTGGCAGAAGACCTTACCCAACGGGATATGAAATTCATTCATGCATGATGCATACACGTAACATATTTGCATCCTTTTTTTGTTTGTTCTGTTTTGTAATAACAGGTTTCAAAGGAGAAAAAGAGAAAACGTCAAATGCAAGCCAACCAGAAGCAGCAACAATACAATGTCAGCAGTCTTCAGGAATGAATCACAGGGGCGAGGCCCATATCAGTATCAGTCTGGGGTGAGGCCCACGTCAGTATCAGTTTGAGGTGAGGCCTATATCAGTATCAGTCTGGGCGAGGCCCATGTCAGTATCAGTTGGGGGAGAGCCCACATCAGCATCAGTTTGGGAATGAGTCCCAGGGCCGAGGCCCACATCAGCATCAGGGAATGAGTCCCGGGGCCGAGGCCCTCTTCAGTATCTGTTTGGGGATGAGTCCCAGGGCCGAGGCCCACATTAGTATCTGTTTGGGGATGAGTCCCGAGGGTCGAGGCCCACATCAGTATCAGTTTAGGGGCGAGGCCCACATCCGCATCAGTTTAGGGGTGAGGCCCATATCAGTATTAGTTTGGGGGCGAGGCCCACATCGATATTGGTTTGGGGGCGAGGCCCACATCAGCATCATGCATCCATACATACATGCATACATATCACATACATACAATTTTTATTTTGTATTCGCAGGATTGTAGCGGCAAAGACCACCTCATCAAGTAACAGCTTAAAAATGAGCAACATTCTCGGATAGCACGGTCAGAAATGGACCGCTACCACATCAGTTGCCGAAAATGGCGTTCCAAAGTGGATCACACTCATGCATGCATGCATACATGTAATACATTTTGCATCCTTTTGTGTTTGTTTTGTTTTGTGTTCACAGGTTTTGAAGAAGAAAAAAGAAAGCGGCAAAGGACAAGCTAATCAGAAATGGTAAAAAGCACAGTATCGGATTTGGGTAATAATCCCAGGGTGGAGGCCCATTTGAGTTTGAGTTTTGGGTATGGCACTCTGGGGGCGAGGCCCACATTAGCATCAACATCAGTCTTGCCAGATATGGCAATCTGGGGGGCGAGGCCCACGTCATTATCAGTAGCTTGGGGCTGAGTCCCAGGGGCGAGGCCCATATCAGTATCAGTCTGGGGGTGAGGCCCATATCAGTATCAGTCTGGGGGCGAGGCCCCATCAGTATCAGTCTGGGGGCGAGGCCCATATCAGGTTCAGTCTAGGGGCGAGGCCCATATCAGTATCAGTTTAGGCCGAGGCCCATATCAGTATCAGGCTGGGGGCGAGGCCCACATCAGTATTAGCCTAGGGGCGATGCCCATATCAGTATCAGTCTGGGGGCGAGGCCCACATCAGTATCAGTTGAGGGCGAGGCCCACGTCACTATCAGTTTTGGGGCGAGGCCCACGTCAGTTTGAGGTCGAAGAACACTACATCTGTAACAGTTTCGGGAACAAGGCCCAGGGGAATAAAGCCCACATTCAACACAGTTCGGGAATAAAGTCCACAATCAGCTCAGATAAGGGAATAAAGCCCACATCCAACACAGTTCGGGAATAAAGCCCACAGTCAGCTCAGATAAGGGAATAAAGCCTACAGTCTGCTCAGATCAGAGAATAAAGCCCACATTCAGTACAATTCGGGAACAAAGCTATCTCTCAGCACAGTTTGGGAATACAGCCCAGGAGAATAAAGCTCTTTCAGCACGGTTCGGGAATACAGCCCATGAGAAAAAAGCTCTCTCTCAGCACAGTTCGGGAATACAGCCCAGAGGAATAAAACTCCCTCTCAGTACAGCTCGGGAATAAGGCCCAGGGGAATAAAGCCATATCTCTACACAGTTCAGGAAAAAGCCTAGAGGAATAAAGCCCACTTACGAAACAGTTCGGGAATACAGCCCAGGAGAAGGAAGCTCTCTCTCAACGCAGTTCGGGAATAAAGCCCAAAGGTCATAGCATCTCAGGATAACAAGTAAGTTAAGCAACAGTTGGCGAGCCACGTAAGTAGAAATGCATTGCATAACTTTGATAGGATTGTTCAAAGTCACACACTGCACAAGTCCCATCAAAGTGGGGGCGACTGTAGGCACTGCATTTTTGTATAAATATCCCAATGATGAGTCTCATTTGGAGGCACTATCTTTTAAGTCGCAGAAGCCGCGGGAAACGGACGTCCGAAGGGAAAAGATGGAAATCAGTACTTTGTCGAATTTGACTCGCTTGTTTAGCTTCGGGCTCGCTGGTGGACCTCCGTTTTAAAGCACATTTAGCCTAAAAAACCCGCAAACACTTAACCTTGGCCCAAAACCCCACATCTAGCCCTCATGCAAAAATCCAAGCCCATCTCACCCAAGCCCAATCCAAAATAATTAAAACATTAAAATACATGTCACAAATTAAATTAAACCAATTAAATTAAATAATTAAATCAAATTAAAAGCTAATTAAATTAAACAAATTAAAATAAATCTAAATTAAATATATTGTATTCCTAATCTAAACCAATCAAATATTCAACCTTCCTAATTCACCAAAATTTGTCCCCCAATCAAATATATATTTTCCTTTTGTGACACTATTAGATATACAATCCATATCCATGCAAAACCCTAATTGACAACTATAAAACACACACTAAATCAACCCTAAGGGCCTCTCATTCACACCCTTAAAGCCATTTTCTCTCCCCCTCGCTCCTCATCTTCCCTCACAACTCAACTGACCGAACAGTAAACTAAACCAAATAAACCCTCACGTCACCCTCCAACACTCAGCCGAACCCTCCACAGACACTCACACGTAACACCTCACCTGTCTTCACCTTGCCCTCATAAGCTTTTACGTTGACACCTTGCAGAGCCCCCCACCAACTCAACATGCCCACAACTTAGCCACAGCCAACACACACCAGCCACCCTTCTCGGCCATGACATGAACAAACAACAACCCCTAACTACTTCAAGCCTCTTCTCCATGCACTCAAAAAGGACACACACATAAGCCACCTACCAGCTCTCTGACCTAGTAAAAGCCACGCATCTGATCACATGGCCCTCATAAAACATGCCCAGTAGCCACGAAATTATCCCCTGGCAGCCCTGCATTGCCGCACCAAACATGATCAAAAACACCCTTCCATCGCCGTTAAACATAGCCTGAAACCAAACCCCAAACTGCCACACATGGCCCCATCCTCTACACCGAATTGCACCTCCAACCAGCCCTCATATTCACCGTGAAACACAGCCCAACCAGCCCTCACATTCATCGTAAAACAGCTCCCAGAAACACCCCCTAAAACTGCGAATTACAAGCCCCTGACCTGCACTTAAATCACCAAAAAAAAACCCCTGAAACTGTCCCGAAATTGCCCTGAATTAACTCAGAAACTGCCCAACAACTGTCCAGAATAAGCCTTAGAACAGTGCAGAAAAACACACCCCAAAACAATAACGAAAACAACCAAAACAGTGACCAGAAAACCGCAAGGAAACAACAGCAAAACGGAGTCAAAACAGTAGCTTGAGCAGCGAAACAACGAGGTAAAATGCAAACCAGTGAACCAGAAAAGTTGCGGTGTGATAGCCCTTCCGACGGCCGTGAAACTCGAGTTCGAAAGTCGACATAAAAGGTTAGACCTGAGGGTATTTTCCACATTCGTTTTCTGTTTTATTTGTATTATTTATTGAGTATTGCTTGCATGATTGTTATGTCGAAATGCATGTTGTGGCCCTTGAGTAGAGAAATATGCATGGATTATGAGATATTGTATGTTGTGGCTTTGGAATAAAACGAAAGATGTGTCAACTCTCGCGGTATATCGGATGGAAACCCGGACATAAATTTCATAGCCGATTCTGAATGGACGGTAGTATGATCTGTACTCGGGATACAACTCCACGTACCGCTTGAGTAAACGACACTTTCTCTTGTTTTATATTTCTTTGATTTATTTATTTTTCGTCATTTGAATTACGCATGTTATTTGTATGTATGATGTGATCGAGCGCATGGGCTTAGTAAGTCGGATTAAAGGTCCCCTATTTGGAGGGGTTAAAATCCTTTACCACGATGCTTTGCCGCGCCGGTTGATGTGTGTTCGGTTGGATGTAAGATATGTTCAATCGGACATACTAAGTTTGATATGATTGTCTTTATTTTGTATGCATGATGTGATCGAGCGCATGGGCTTAGTAAGTCGGATTAAAGGTCCCCTATTTGGAGGGGTTAAAATCCTTTACCATGATATTTTTGTATTCTCGGTTGAATGTAAGATGTGTTCAATTGGGTATACGAAATTTCATATAGTTATCTTTATCTTTGTATGCATTGTAACGAAAGGCGCATGGGCTTATTGTGTTGGATTAAAAGGTTCTCCATTGGGAAGAAAAGCCTAAAAGGCTACCTTTACCACGATATTTGCTGTGTCTTTCATCTATTGATTGCATCATCTATCCCTTAGTTTGGCTTAACGTATTACAATTCATATCCACGTCATGATAGCATTTGAGTATTATTTCTTGTGGTATATCGGATGGAAACCCAGACATAAATTCCGTAGCCGATTCCGAATGGACGGTAGTGCGGTCTGTACTTGGGATACAATTCCACGTACCACTTGGAAAAGTTCTCACATGTGTGTTTGTGTCCATATTAGTTATCTTCTTTTTCACCATGTCATATCATGCTTACTTTAATGCCTAATTGCATCCTTAAGTGTCTTTTTGCATTATGTACTTAGTTGACTCTTTTATTTACGCATGGACATGTAATGGCTATTTGTTTATGCTTCCACATGTATAAGTATGATATGTCTATGAAATCACATGTTCGCTATTATTTGATTCGCTTTTTATGTGTGCTTGCGTGGTTAGTGTGTGCTTGTGTTTCCATGAATACAATATGCCAATGAAGTTGTATGTTCGTTGCTACTTTGACGTACTTTCAAGCATGCAATCTTAGATGTGAAATATATGCAAATTTAGGTGTAAGTTTTATTTTTGCTCATATGGATTTAGAAGCATGATACTCTTGGAAATAAGTGTTACTTAAGCTTGATTAAATTATTACACAAATCCTTTCATTACAAGTGACATAAGTAAAGGACCATTCCGAACCCAACAGTTTGAGGTCTTCTCTTGCGAGGGGTGAGTGCGGCCTTAAATCTCATTTTCCCGGTTCACACCGGGTGGTGACTCCATATCTCCGGTTAGTCCCCTGCGGGCTACTCCGTACTCCCAACTAGGCCGCGAGCCCAGGACAGCGTACGTCGTCCAATTTTTAATGTCCCACAGTCTGGCGACTCCACTGGGGATAGAGAATCGGCCCCGAAATATGTCTTGTCAAGTTATATGTTTGAGATTTGTTTATATTCAAAATATAAGTACTGTTATTCACATCTAATGTGTATATCTCAATATCATCTTTATAAACAAAACACCTAGTGTTCTGGAACATAAAGGTATACCTGTATCGGGTTAAACTAGATATAGAGATAATATTTCCAGTCAAACTAGGTACATTTTAACAGTTTCCAAATTTAAGTACATGCCTTGAGGGCAGTTACAAAACTTAGGTCTCTACGGTTAAAATAGCGACTCTCGTCCCGTTTTCGCCTCGCAGGTCGATCTCATCTGAAGCCAGTAACCTGCTAATCAGCACATGCTGCACATCAGTACATATGTATGTTCCACATCCAGTATCAAAATCCAATTTTAAAACTGGTAGTGGACATATTTATAACAAACTTACCTGAAGCCGGAGCTGGAGCCTTAGCCTTGCCTTTTTCTTCACACCCCCAGAAGCCTTCGGGCAAGCCTTGGCCTTCTGGGATGTCGAAGTAAGATGCGCCTTGCGCTTCTTGCCCTTTTAGAAGCTCTGGCTCTGCCTCCTTGAGCATAGCCATTAACTCTCCAAGAGTTCTCTCTTGGTTCATCATGAACCCGCCCCAGCTTTCGGGCAGAGACTGTAAGATCAAATCTATGGAAGTCTCGGCCTCGTAGGTAATGCCCAGTTAACCTAGCTGTTCGATATCAGCAATCATCTGTGACACCTAGTGCTCGACAGATGTACCCTCTGACATACGCGGGCGAAAGAGCTTCTTTTGTACTTTTAAGATCTAAGGTTAGATCTGTGAAGATCCTTCAATTTCAACATCATGGTATAATGATCTAATCCTTAGTTCTGACGACGAAATTAAGGAGTCATTGTGGCGAGCATGATGGATTGAGCACTAAAGTTTTCATCACGATGAGTCTTCCAAAACTCATGCTCTACTATTTGCTCAACTTCAGGCTTAGGCCCGAGAGGTCGTTCTATCAAATAGAATAACTTCTCAATTCCCAGGACTATCCTGAGATTTATTTCCCAATATGAAAATTAAAGCCGTAAAAAATATTTTTCACCTAGGATTATGTCATTTGATGATAATCTTTCATTTATAATGATTGCTATAGTCCAACTATCCAATCAACGATTTCAGGTACAATAAGATGTAATGATTACTATAGTCTAACTATACAACCAACTATAAATGATCGGTTAAATTCAAATGTATTGATTACTATAATCCAATTATATAACCAACTATAAATGAAGTAGTTTGAATACAGTCCAACTGTTTAATTAAAACAACAATTAAATATTAGTCCAACTAATATATTTATAAATAATTAATGACGAAATTAAATGAGCGCGTATTGACAAGTATTTAAATGAAATTGCAAATTTAATACTTACCTCCTACTATTTTTCGGCGAGCCTCTAACCTTCTGTGGAGTACTCAGGAAATCTAGTTTCCTAGTGGGCTAGGATCCCATTAAATAACACACAACCTTGACTTTGGCCAACAAGTTGTATGAAACTTAACTAGGTAGATCTCTAAGATCAATTGGATCCCATCCAATTCCTAGATCAAGTAGGTGGACTTCCGAGTCCGAAACATATATCCAATATATGCCAATATATCCAATATATTGCCTAACCGTTTTCCTCTGAATCAACTAAGCCTTGGCTTTGGCTCAACAAGCTTAATGAAACCAGTTAAGCGTGACACATTGACAGTGGGAAAACTTCGTAATCGAGGTCAATGAACAAGAAGTGACCTTGACTTTGGCCAACAAATCACAACTTGCCCAAGACGTACGATATGGAACAAAGCTTTCGTGATTTAAACACATTCGCGATGGAAAAATGTCTTGACTTTGGCCAACAAACCAATGCCAATCTTGGATCTTGAGAGAGAATCACTCAATGGAAGGAAAAACGCTTAATATAAAATGAGGGTTTTTGTCGCGATTTGGCAACCAATTTATTATCTTTAATTAGGTCTCATCATACACCCTTAAGCATGTATTCTAAAAGCATAATAAGGCGCGAATAAAATAATAATGATATTCAAATGGATATATAACAAACTTTGTTCCTAGAACAAATCTCTCCATTTCCTCTCTCCCGCTAGCACTATTCATACTTCTACCCAATTACATAATACTTCTAAAGAAACCTCAATTACATTGAGGGGAATTGGTGAGAAGAGAAATACAATGAGAAAATAGATAATAGGCTGGACACGCAGGTCCAATTTAATAAATTCTTAATTAATTACAACAATTTCCAAAATTACCCTCACCCTTCTAATATCCATCCGATATACATTATTCATTCATACATCCAAGTATTCACACAAAACATGTTATTCAATCAATCTAATCCAATTAATTAATCTTTGAATTAATAACCATCCAATGTTCAAACAACGATTTGATTTGCGCGAGTCCAACTCGTTTAAGAATAAATACTCAAAGTATGTATTCTTGAATTATATCGAACTACAATTTTAAATCCAATTTAAATTATATTCAATACTAATTCATATTTAATTCCAAATTAAATAATTACACTTTTAAAAGTGCCTTTTAGACTTGGATTCCAAATCCAATTTACATGGGTCTCAAAGGCCCAATTAGTATTTAATACTTTTTAATTAAAGTCCAATGGGC
This sequence comes from Zanthoxylum bungeanum, assembly GCA_019454045.1. Lineage (NCBI taxonomy): Eukaryota > Viridiplantae > Streptophyta > Magnoliopsida > Sapindales > Rutaceae > Zanthoxylum > Zanthoxylum bungeanum. Next base: position 4,160 of record SKCR01027382.1, on the reverse strand, counting down.
TTTTAATTAATTCTTTAGGCATGAGCTTTGGCCATTATGGATCAAACCCAAGATGCCAAGGCCCAATAAGGAATCACCCTTATGCCATAAAATCAATTTTGGCCCATTAGGCCCAATTAAATTTTTAAAGGCCCAATGTCATACTTTGGACTTTATGGAAATGGTTTTAGGCCCAATTGGATTCAACCAATTGTCCTAAACCAAACTTGGCCCAACCAAGCCCATTAAGCCCAATTACAACAATTAAATTAATACATCATTCCAAATTACATATTAATTTAATTAAAGTGCAATTAACATAATTAATCAATTAATCTAATGTTTCCAAAAAACTAATTAATCCAATTTAATCATGCTCACCATATCCAATTAATGTCCAACATAAATTGAAGCAAAATCAATCTATTACATGCTTATCATGCTCACGGCAATGATGCATAAAATAACACCCAATTTGATTTCAATCCAATTAAATCAACATACAAGATTTATTTCATGCTTTAAACATATCCAATTGTCTAAAATCAAAAAATCACCATGAATCCTATCTAGGGTGCATTCGGCCAAGCTAAGGAAATTAGGGAAAATTTTTATCTAATTCATTTTCTCAATTCCTAAGATATACAAATCCAATTCAACATCATCCAAGCTCAACCAAACCATCAATTTAAGAAAATACATACTCCAAGCATAAATTCCCAAATTAAAGTCCATAAACCCTAGATTTTCAAATCAAACTTAGATCGCCCTGATACCATTGTTAGTGTTCCTAGAACATGCCAAGATCGTCTAAGAGTGATTTGTGTGTGAATATTAAAGAGATTTGCGGAAAAACTCACCTTGCTTGGTAGAGAAAATTCAAGACTTTCATGGATGTGTAGAAGCTCCAAGCCTTCAAATTGAATTCCAAACTCATGGATATGTTTCCATATCACCTCATTTGTCTCTTTAAAGTGCTAGATATGTTTAATTTTGCAACAAAATTCCATGGAAGAGGAAGCAAGTTCACGCCCATTGAGAGAGAGGAAGAGGAATAGTGTTTTCAAGTTCTAAACTTATGACACAAAATGTTGAATTCCTTTTTAAATACCAAAAATTGTGTGTTGGAATTGGTTGGAGTGTAGAAAAATAAATCCCAAGTTTTCACTCAACCAATTACCAAATTCCATCAAGTGTCAAACACATTGATGTAAGTTGGTGGGCCCCACTTTAAATTCAAAATTTAAGTCGGGCAATCCAACACGCAACTTCGCTTGGGCATGTGTTCGTTTAATTCCGAACTAAACAAATTTACCGTTGCGACATAATTAAATCTAATTTAATTAAATAATTATGCCTCGCATAATTATTACGAAAGTCGCTTACGAATTAATTCCAAATTAATTCGTTTGATTGAATTAAAATCCAATTTTAATTCCGCTTTGAAATCTAATTTCAATTAATATATCTAATATATTATTTTAGCCCAATTAATTAAATAGTAAAATCTAATTTCACTATTAAATTCATTTTGCCGATTAATTCCAAATTAATCGCATTCTCTCTTCTAGTCGAATTAATCCCAGATTAATTCTTGACGCAGTTAATCCTAGATTAATTTTCTCTTTGGTAATTAATCCCAGATTAATTTATTACCGTAATTAATCCCAGATTAATTTTCTCTCTCATAATTAATCCTAGATTAATTTTCTGTTCGAGTCAAATCTCATCGGTGAATCTTTGGGAAGCGACCCAAGAGATCCCTGGATATGTTGGCAGTAAATACGGTCATCGGACTATCCGAATACGTGCGTACCCGGTACCACGTTCTTATCGATTTACAAGACATGGTTGGCTTCTAGCAAAGCACCGTGCCTACCCAATTCTCCAAAAATATTCTTCTGCGGAATACAAGATCTTTTTCAGACGTAGTATACGTAGTATTGCGTATTACGATCCAGTATCAGATGTCACATGCTAGGCTTGGGGCTAGAATTGTGTCTGCCCCGTACGAAGCATATATCATATCATTGACAACTAGTCTCTATAATCGGATAATCATGACCTAGTCATATTAACCTGATGACTGCAGTACTTAAGAGTACCAGTTCTGTATCCATGCGTGATCATCATCTCCATATGACTGAAGTGATACTTCCATCTTGACATCACACCCAATGCACTACGATTCTCAGTATACCCACAAGAGGCGTACACAGAACCTGTTAAAGCCCCGGATGACCAAAACCAAAGTATACCGATTGTCGCAAGTATTAGCGATGCAAGTCTCAGGTTAAGACCAAATACACCTACCCTGATTCGGATTCCCATAGACACATAGTCATACTACCAATGGGATTCCGATGGGTCTATCAAGAGCGAAGCTGTTTCCGTACCATCGGTAAACAGAACCTTCTATTACACTTGCATGAGTATCCAATACCCAAATATATGATAAATATGCTGTTACGCTTCCATAACACGCACAAGTGTAATCCTAGCCTATTCCGTATTATCGATGTCTAGTCTCGATAATACTACGACTAGAGATATTTAATGATTAAACCTTATGTGGATTAATACTGTCTCATAACTTATTAATCTGGTACTAATCATATGGACTTTTATCATTTATATATTCCGGTAATCCATTACAAATGATAAAAGAGCAATTTCCTTTGTCACATAGTTAATTTGTACAACAACACCATGTTCTGTACAAATAGTGATGCTATGGGTCATAATTGTCCAACACAAGCAGTATTGAAAATTCTTATAGGAATATTACATAATATATTAAAACAAGTTTTAAATATTATTTCTATGTATTACTATCAAGTACTCTTAAGTCTAACAATTATGAATCAATACAAATAAAATAATACAGTAAATAAAATTAACACAATAATTTTATTAACGAAGTGGAAAACTCGTGTGAGTAAAAAATCACTCTGGGTATCTAGGCTACCAGTCAAAATCCATTATAATGATAAAAAATTACAGTGATGGTATAAGATCTATGGCAACAACCCCGTCGACTTTAATACCTCTAGACTGTAATAACGCGAAGAACTCTTTGAGCCCATACCAAACGACCTTCTTTAGAACCTCTGTCTCTAAGCGAATCAACTCTGCAAGCACGCAACGCCGGAACTCCCACTACAAATATTTCTCCTTGAGAACTCTGAAGGCTTAGGAAATTGGATTAAGGTTGTATTTCAGTGTTGATGGTTGAACAAGAAACAATATCACCAAGAAACTGAAGACATGGTAATCAAAAAAGTCTTCAAGGTGAAAATCAAGAAGGTTGAAAACTATGAGATTTGAGGATTAGGATAATGTTTTTCCAACTCTAGTGAAAGTGGCTCAATATTTGTTTATATAGGTAGAGCAAAGGAAAAGGGGTTTCTTGTGCAAAATAGGCTTAAAAACGCGTCCAAAATAACCTACTTACGCACAGGCGTTCGAACACCACAAGAACGAGTGTCGAACGCTCGTTGTTCCGCAAACTCGTTCGAACGTAGTCTCAAACGCATCTCCAACACAAACACTCTGGAAGGTTTCGTTTGAACGAAAAGATGAAGGCACTACGCACAAGAACCTTGTGTCAAGTTTGGTTCGAACCCAAATACGAATGTGACACCAAAGCCACTCATTTGAATGCAAACACGAATGCAACACTAACACATATCTGATTCATTCACACACAGTTTGTCAAATACCAGTCCAATTGCTCCGAGATCTTCAAGACTCATCACAACTCAATTGAACTTATTTTGTTACAGACATTGCCAACAAATATGGAACTAACAATCTATGCCTTTGGTATTCCATGACAAAACACTACCTAATACAAAGACTAAAGTAAAAGACCCAAAAAAATAGCCAACTGCCAACCATCAAGAGAGTGACTTATTACAATATGACTCGATCTAATACCTAACTAAATAGTCTTGAAGTCAACGCCACATCAGCCACTAATCTTCTCACCTGAAATATCCACGAACAATAATATACCATGAAAAGCACAGAGAATATAAATAGAAGATAAAAAGGAAAAAAACCTATGCATGTAAAGGTAGATATCCTACTCCCCATTAATCCGACTCCCCCTTAAAACAGAGATAGAAAAAAAATGGTGGATATACTACGAAATGACAATGGGTAAATTAGAATCACAT